>CAWUFW010012890.1:0-511653 GCA_963921515.1 Calotriton arnoldi | reverse complement strand
AAATAATAAAAATCGATATTACTTAACTTAAATTCAATATTCTTGACAACAATATTTTTGCACTCGATATTTCCATTCCACAATATTTTTGACTGGATATTACTATCACTCGATATTTTTTTATCGATATTCTCTCTCACCACCCAAATAAACACTTTCTAGACCCTCCCCTCTTCTATTCCTCCACTGTCCTTTTAAATCCAACTAACAGATTCACATGTCCACCGCTCAAATTAATTTCATATTTCCCTATAATAATTCACCACTAATACTTTTTGGGTTCTGCGCCTCGTCTGGGGTAGTAAGCGTTATATAAATACAATTCTATGTCAGGACCCGGAGCCGAGGATTAGGCTGTACTTTCTTCACTTTATTTATAACCTGTAAACTCCAGCAGCCACATTAAGAAATACGAAATTTATGAAAGACTACATTTCCCATGAACATCAAAACAAACAAAGTCCATCCAATCATGTCCCAGTCTGCCGTATAACATCCTGTGAAGTCAGTCTACCGCCCCCCCCTCTTTTGTCGCTGCTCCAGCAGCAATACAGATAAGTATTTGTTTCTTTTTTCCTTTTTTCGGCCTATGACTAATGTATTGTGTGCGTTTTCAAGTGCTTAGGCAGCGCTAACTGCCAGCGCGGGGGCTTTCCGCTCCTACACGGTCGCCGTCAATCAGCCTCACTCACTGCACGGTGCAGTCTTCTGAACGGCAGAGGGCCAGCGCTGACTAATTACGCGTGCAGCGCGTCCTCAACCCCCTGGCAGCCGGAACACGTCAGTTTCACTGACTGTTATTAGCGAAGTGTTCCATCTGCGGTCAAGACACACGGGGGAGGTTTTGCCAATTACTGCTCGATCGAGCGTTCTATTAATATCCCCATACACAAGCGAGTCGGTTTTTCAAACACCGCACATGAAGCATAGGGGATATTAATAGTTCTAGCGAGCCGGTGCCTGAAGGGACAACACCCTACAGGGTAAGAAGGTAACAAGACAAGGAACACCCCAGGCGCTTAGTTAACCCCTCAGAATATCAGGGGACAGAATATCAGGGGGCAGTCCCAATTAGTAGTTTGGCAGTCTTGCCAGTGATATCCCTCCAAGTTGAGTGGGAGGTCTGCTCCCTTATCCAGATTGTCTCTATGGAATACGAAGAATCTGGGCAATACATGGAGGAAGAGGAAGTTACCTACCTCCCAATAGACCAGTTCTGTGAAGTGATGGACGCCTCCATCCTCAGAGCTGTGTCTCAGGTGGTAGCGCCCCTGGAGAAGAGACTCTTGGCACTCCAGGCGCAGTGCCAGAAACCCCTCACAACGAGGGAAGATACCAACGCGCCCCTGGCCCCCCTACCTCCCTGTCAATCGGCTACACCAGCGCTTATCCCACCCCAGAACTTAGAGAAACGCAAGCGCACGGACGACCCCAGAGTCGATCTCGACACTTTTGCGCGCCTCAAGTGGGCTTTTCTGGATGCCCAGCCTATACTAAAGCCTCAAACACCAGGCCCCTCAGGGCTAGACCCACTCACACTGCCACTGGCGGACCAAGGGGATGGGGATGATCCCCCCAACCCGTCAGATGGGGACGGGGATGGTTCTAGACCATGCGCCTGACGCCCAGCCCCCCGGTATGGTCAGACCTACCCACAGACAACGGCCTCCCTTCGCAGGGGGATTTGCTGGATCCTGATGAACTCTTGCACCCAAGATCCACAGACTGGTGCCCTGCTCCCAAGGTGGCGGCCTACATTACCAGTCGTTTGAGAAAGCTTCTGGACAATGAAGTGAGGGGATGTCTTAAAGCAGATTGCCCACGGCCCTCCGTGGAGGAGAAAGTGGCTATCACACCGGAGATAGATCCCAAAATGGCCACTTTCCTCGCCAAGTTTGTCCGCGACCCCAAAAAGGGCATCGACAGGTCCTGGCGATTGTGCCAGGACAAGCTCCTGGACATCGCGGATCCTTTAGCAAACATCATGGACATGGCGGAGGACGCCAAGGCCTCCGGCTTCCTCATATCCCCGGAAGTGCTATCCAACTGGGCTCAGAAGGCCATCATCTTCCTGGGGAATGCGAACTGCGCGATCTCTACAGAGAGGCGTAGATCACTACGTATTAAGATTGACCCCAAGTTGGGGGAGCTCTCCACATCAGAGGCAGGGACAATAGCCCAAGGAAACCTGTTTGGGGATCCATTTATCAAGGAATTAGGGAAATTTGTGAACACTTTTAATTCCCTTGATAAAGCGCAATCCTCAATCAAGAGGATATTTACAACCTGTGTTTTTGCCGCAGCCGGTTGAGGTAGGGGGCGCTCGTCCGGCCGTCCTTTTTAGACAGCCTCCAGAGGTGGTGACTCAAGACACGGCCAGTGGCAAGATCCCGGCAAGTTTGGCAACTTTTACCAGACGAAGTCCTATCCCCGTCGCCGCGGAGGCAGGGGCGGCCAAAGAGGCAACGGCAGCAACAACCAAGGTGAGAGTCCAAGACCCGACAGGCATTTCAATTGGGGGGCGATTTGCCCTTTTTCACCCAAATTGGGAAAAGCTATCCTCAGATGCATGGATAATCCAAATGGTGGGGGGTTTCCACATCGAGTTTTATGGGACTCCAATCAAGCCCCACCCGCCCACTCCTTTGACCTTTCCACCCAAACAAAGGGCGTTGGTGAATCAGGAGATAGACAGCCTGTTACAGAAAGGAGCAATAGTGAGATCGACGATTCACCCTCGCGGTTTTATGAGCAATCTCTTCCTAGTGGAGAAGAGGGATGGCGTGTAGCGCCCGGTCATCAATCTGAGAGAATTCAACACCTGGCTACTCTACCGTCATTTCAAGATGGAGGGTATCCACCTCTTGCGGGATCTTCTACAGGTGTACGACTGGATAGTCCGCCTGGACCTAAAAGACGCCTATCTAGCGGTACCGATTTTTCCCCACACAGGAGCATCCTGCAATTCCTGTGGAACTCCCAGGTTTTCGAATTCACCGCCCTCCCATTCGGTCTTTCATCGGCTGCATGGTATTTCATCAAGTTGATGAGGCCGGTCATTGAGCATTTACGGGCACGAGGGATAAGACTTTTCTACCTCGACGATATCCTGCTCATGGACCAATGCCCCCTGCGCCTGTCCACGCATTTGCAATTGGCGATATACCTACTAGAATCTTTAGGGTTCGTAATAAACGGAGGGAAATCAGCCCTGATCCCATCCCATTCTTGGGTTTCTTGGTAAATTCGACCGAAGCAACTCTCAGCTTACCCTCACGGAAATTGACCAAAATCCGACACGAGCTACGGAGAACCATCTCCAAATCCCATGTTTCGCTCCGCTATTTGGCGCGGATAGTGGGACTCCTCTCGTCATCCATCCAGGTGATTTTTCCGGGTCCTCTTCGTTACAGGACCCTACAACATTTGAAGATCGAACACCTCTGGAAAGGCCTCTCATACTCCCAAATGATTCCGTTGTCGGTCGAGGCAAAGGAGGAAATGAACTGGTGGCTAGCCCACATTGATGCCTGGAATGGCAGAGCGATCTTCGGCTCCCAACCCGACCTAGTAATCGAGTCAGATGCCAGCGGCTCCGGATGGGGCGCGCGATGTGGGGAGTTCTCCACCGGCCGCAAATGATCCTCCACCGAATGATCTCTGCACATCAATTGCCTGGAGCTGATGGCAGGCTCATTTGCCATCCACTGTTGGACCAAAGAGAAGGTGAAATGTTCAGTTCTCCTCAAGATGGACAATGTAGTGGCAGTACGATACGTCAATCACCTAGGCGGGACAAGGTCGAAGACCAGACCCTATGGCAATATTGTTTGGCCAACCAGATTTCCCTGTCGGCGGAACATCTCCTGGAGAGTTCCAACCAGGTAGCCGATTGGCACTCGCGCCACTGGAAAGATGCCAGCCTTTGGAAATTGAATCCGCAGATCTTTCATCAAATCCAGACCAGATGGGGTCCTTTCTCCATGGACCTCTTTGCATCCCGCCTGGACTTCCAGCTCGACAGGTACTGCAGTTGGAGGCCGGACCTCCATGCGACAGCCATGGACGCCTTCCTCCAAGATTGGAGCAGGGAACAACCCTATGCCTTTCCCCCCTTTGCCATGATAACCAGGTTGACGGCACAGGTGCGCAGACAAAGAGCGGACGTAGTGGTGATCACCCCGATTTGGAGATCACAAGTCTGGTTTCCAGAGATGATGGAACTTTCCTGGGATTTTCCAATCCCTCTACCCCTGTTTCCCGGTCTTCTCCGGGATCCCCAGAACAATCCTCACCTGCTGGTCCTAGCGGGGTCTATCCGCCTCATGGCCTGGAGGGTTACAGGCGACGTTGGAAAGTCCCAGGCCTTTGGGCAGAGGCTTCCTCCTTGCTCGCTAAGGCCTGGGCAGACAATACGAGTAAACAATATCGATCTGCCTGTTCAAGATGGTTGTGTTGGTGTCTCCAACACCAAATTGATCCCATGGAGGCGGACATTGTCCACGTTGTGAATTTTTTTGTGAGCCTGGCTTCGCAAGATTTTGCATACCGGTCTATCAATACCTTCAGATCGGCGATATCGGCAGAGCATTTGCCAGTGAATGGCCATCCGGTAGGGGAGCATCCGCTAGTCTGGAAGTTATTAAGGGGTGTCAGACTCTCAATTCCCCCAGTACCCAAGTACTCATCTCTATGGGACGTTAAAGTCCTCTCCTTGTTTCAATCCTGGCCTTCCAATAAATACCTATCCAGGAAACAGCTGTCAGCAAAATTAGCAATGCTACTGTGCTTATTATCATGTTGTCGAGTCTCGGATGTCCGGGCCCTGGATATAACGGGTAGAGTCTTTACCCCGGAAGGGGTGATTTTCCACATTTCTCGAAGAACGAAATGTAATTCTAGAATTGTCTCTTACCCTTCTTTGCGACAGATTCCTAAGTTGTGCATAGTTCGCACCATTAAAGCATATGAAACTATGACTGACGAACTTCGTCCACATGGAGAGAAGCAATTATTAATTGCCCTCACAAAACCCCAAAAAGCGGTTTTGTCCCCTACGATGGGTTAAGTGGGTCATGCAAGAAGCACGGATTGACACCTCCCGATTTGGAGCCCACTCGGTAAGAGGAGCTATGGCATCAAAGGCCTTCTGTCTGGGAGCTCGCCTTGAGGACATCCTCAACGCAGCGGGCTGGTCAAGTGACTCCACCTTTAAGATCTTTTATTTCAAACCAGTTCCCTCTCTGGAAAGCATGGTCGTGGATAAGCTTTGAATTAGCCTAATCCTCGCCTCCGGGCCCTGACATAGAATGAAAACTTTCCTAGCTATCGCAAAGGAAAGTTTCAATTCTATTAAGGACACGGAAACGAGGATTAGCCCCCCACGATTTTTTTCTGCAAATGTCTTCCCTCCCCATTACAGAGAGTACGCTTATGCAAGAGATTTTAATAAATGACGTCACGAGGGAGTGATTTGATTATGTTGTGATGATATTATTCTGTCAAGTTGTATTTGGTTTATGCTGCATATAGTTCCAATACAGTGGCAAGTAATATGCAATCTCTTTTTCTGTTGGAGCGGAACCTAACAAACAGGAATAACGAGAATAGCGGATTACAGCCATCGCAAGAAGAAAGAGGGGGATAGACTGGCTTCACAGGATGTTATACGGCAGATTTGGACATGACTGGATGGACTTTGTTTTGATTTTCCCTGATGTTCATGGGAAATGTAGTCTTTTATAAATTTTGTATTTCTTAAAATGGCTGCTGGAGTTTACAGGTTATAAATAAAGTGAAGAAAGTACAGCCTAATCCTCGCCTCCGTGTCCTTAATAGAATTGAAACTTTCCTTTACGATAGCTAGGACATTTTTCATTACAAATTACAAATGTGGCCCCACTGGTGCAAATGTGGCAGCATGCATGATGCAGTGTGGGGTCAGCCCCTCACGTCCCCCAGTGTCGTTTCAAGGCCGCCACCAGGGCACAATGCGTTAAGAAGTGACCCGCCAGGGTTTCGTATTCTTCTCGTAATTTGGCAAACAGTAATGGGTCACCCCCATGATAGAGATCCCCTACTGTTTCTATCACTAGGTCTGCCCACAGCTGGAGGCTTCCTCCATGTTCCTGAGGCATTAGGTTGGTCAGAGTTCGCAATGGGAGCTCAGGTGCATAAGGTGTGGGAGTGTTGGATTTTTGCAGGGCCATTTTCCAACAATATCCTACCACTCTGAGATCACTGTGATTTCCCGGGGGCAGTCGCTTTGGGCTAAACACAAGGGACTACAACAAGTTCCTAGGGAGGGTATCAGGGGTGGGAGGTTCCAGCGGTCCCTCACGAGCTGTCTGAATACATTGTGGAAGCCATTGTAATTGGGCCGCCAGGTAGTACGTTTCAAAGTCTGGATCGCCCAGCCACCCGTCGGTCGTAGGGCACATCTATTTGATCAGGGCTATCCTCTGTCATCCCAGTCCCCATATCAGTTCCATCAGGATCGTGTCTAATTCTTTAAATTTCCTTTGGGGAATGAGTATTGTTAGCGCTGTAAAATAGTAGAGCATACTGGGTAGCGCCACCATCTTGGCTATAGCTATTTAACCAGCCACTGAGATGGGGGGCGTGTTGCAAAAGGCCATATTGCCCCAAAAGGCCCCAATCGCTGCCCCCACGTTTCCCCTCTAGGTCAATGTGGGTTCCGTAAAATTTTACCACAAGGTATTTTAGCGAAGTTGTTTCCCATTGCATATCCAGCACATTTGGCCTGTCGTCAGGGCGGGCCCGAACTGGAAATAAACAGGTCTTGCCCCAGTTAATACGGAGTCCGGATGCGTTTCCAAATTCAGTGAGAAGTTGTACAGCCTCTTCTGGGTCTTCCTGCCCCTCTCTAAGGAATAACAACATGTTGTCTGCATAGAATGATATATAGTGGGTATTCCCTTGGGCAGATATGCATGTGAAGTACTGTCCCAGACGAGCTCACCATGCCAGTGGTTCTACCTCTATAGCAAATAAGAAAGGAGATAAGAGGCAACCCTGTCGAGTGCCCCTCTCCACCGACCATTTTTCTGAGATCACCCGCCCCGTTTGAACTCTTGCTGTGGGGGTAGAGTAAAGGGGTCTCGTACAACCGAGGAATCCACCTCCCAAGCTCATGTAAGACATAACGGCGTACAAGTAGTCCCATTTGAGACTGTCAAAGGCCTTTTCTATATCAACCAACATGAACACCACCTCCTCCGGGAAATCTGTCTCATCCTATAAGAGATCCATCAGCCTCCTAATGTTTAATGCCATGCTGCAGCTTGAGATGAACCCATACTGATCTGGGTGGATCAGGATCTGCATTTTGGGGAGTATTCTTTGGGCTGGGATGCCGATTGGGATTTTGTAGTCTGCTTTTAACATTGAAAATGGCCTGTAGGAAGTCAATGGCGTGGGCGGTTTTCCTGGTTTTGGTTGGGGGATTATTAGTGCCTCCCGTAGCGAACTGGGTAACAAGCATGCTTCCTTGACGGGGGCCAGGAGTTCAATATAGGTTTCATAGAATTCTACTGGGAGGCCATCTATGCCCGAAACTATACCCCGGGCCATACGCTACGCCTCTGCTTTTATTTCATCCGTTTTATTTCCGTGCCCAGTTCTAGTGCATCCTCTGGTCGGAGGCGACAGGTGGGAAGTCCCTCTAAGAAACGTTGTATACTGACCTCCACACCCCGGCTGGCGCTAGTATATAGCCCAGTGTAATACTCAAAGCGAAATTCTTTTAAATCAAACATGTAGGTTTTGTACAGCACACTTCCTGAACTCACGCATTTGAAGGTACTCTTGTATGTGATAGTGAAGAAAAAGTAGAGTCTGTGAAATCAAATATTTGCCTAGGATGCTGGGATTGATCCCAGATTATCTAGTTTCCCATTGTGCAATTCAGCTACTAGTTAGGTATCTCTTTCTCTCGCCCATTTTACTTCAAAGGTCACTGCTTTGTCTTCAATTCATGGTACATGGGGTTAGAATGTGCAGGGCAAGCTTATGCTACATGAAAGCTCAGTTTGCTTTGGGCTCTATGTTCAAAGAGAACATCGAGATGAACCAGAAGAACAGGTTACTTACCTTTAGTAATGCCTTTTCTGATAGAGACTATCTAACTGCAGATTCCTCACCTTGTGAATTTCCCCAAGCTCTAGATTTGATCTAGAAACTTTAAAGGAATTCCCTCACACATGCGTCATGCGATTCCGTCCCACATCGGATGTAACGTTGGGACCCTATATGTGTTACACCTCCGCACGCTGACGAAATTTGCCTTCTGATCTCTGTCTGCACTGTCGAACACAGAGCAATGGAACTCAGACAGCCCAGTGTTCAGATCTGTTAGATTTGGCATCTTCAGGGACTCTGTGACTTCTGCACGCTGATGGAGAACCCAACAATGTCAACAGATTGACCGTTGTCCTGAGGTGGCATATGACTGTCTGAGGCAGCCCACCTTCAGTCCGCAAACGTAAAGGTATGGGGCGACTTTTACTACCAATCTCCGCAGATGAGCTGCGGCCATCGCAATCATCTTTGTGAACACCCAAGGGGCGCTGGTAAGGCCACAGAGAATTGAAAGTGCTTGTGCCCTACATGAAACCACAGAGAATGCTGAGGACAACAGTGCTGGAATGTGGAAGTATGCGTCCTGCAAGTCAAGAGCTACCATCCAGTCTCCTGGATCTAGGGTAGACAGGACTTGGGCGAGGGTGAGCATTTTGAACTTGTAGTCTTGGAGGAAGGATTTCAGAGGGCAAAGATCTAGGATGGGACGATGGCCTTCATCCTTTTGACACCAGAAAATAACAGGAGTAGCAACCAGTCCTGATCTCTGATGCCACATCCTCTCTATTGCTCCCTTAGCAATGAGAGCCTAAACTTCTCCTCGGGGTATGGACAAATGCTACTCCAGGAGGTGTTGTGGTACGTACAGGGGATAGAAGAGGAAGGGTAAGGAGTACCCGTATTCCACGGTCTGGAGCACCCATTGATCTGACGTGATGCTCTTCTATACGGAGAGGTAAAAGGTGATGCTACTGGGCGATCGTGCACAGCCAAGGACAAATGAAAGCGGTTTTATGGAGGCTGTAGGAGTTTGGACTGGCGTTTGAGTCACATGTTGCCCCTACATGCTTGGACGCTATCATCTTGCTTCCTGGCCTCCGCCACAAAAGGACTGGGAGGTCTGTTGCTGCAGAGGCAGGTATTGAGGCTGCCTCTGCTCATATCCCCTTCCAGAGTCCCAAAAGGGGCGCAGTTGTTGTGTGAACTGCCGAACAGGCTGAGCTACACTCAAAGAGCAAGGGGTGGCTTAGCTCTCCTTAAAATTCTTCAGGGCTGAGCCAGCACTTATTCCATACCTTTTTGAGCCATTTAAGGGCATGTCCCTAAGGGGCTTTTGCATGTCTGATGAAAAGCTTGCGGAGCGAATTGAGGCATGGTGCCAAAGCACCACGCTGATCCTGATTGCCCTACCCAGTCTGTCGTGTCCAGACCAGAGCGAATTGTGTACTGTGCCGCATCTTAACCATCCAAGATTAGACGCTGTAGGGTCGGTTCTGTCTTCCATGACAGCCAGCAAGATGTCCTCTACTCTGTTCTACAATGTGTGTGAGTACGTCCCAGAAGGCATGAGGTGTTGACTGATCGCAGGGCAAGACTGGTACTCGAGAATACTCGCTTTCCAAATGTCTCTATCCGTTTAGAGTCCCTGTTTTGGGTGAGGTGGACAGGAAAGAGTTTGAGTTTAGGCAGCAGGAGGATGTCTGTGCTACTAAGCTCTCCAGGATGGGGTGTTGGAGCAGAAAATCAGGGTCTTCGGAAGCAGGTCTATTTCATCTTGCCACTTGCTTGTTCACTTGAGGACAGGGTTCTGGCTTCGCCCAGGTGCCCAACAGCACATTAGACTGGGCCTCATTAAAGGGCAAAGAGAGGCTCCTGGATAGTCTGAGCTGGATTCAGGACCTCCATCACGACATTTGTTTTAATTTCCTGCATAGGCAAGTTAGGTCCAGGACTTCCGCCACCCTCCTAATGACTCTGGTTAAGGAGGCAGAGTCTTCGGTGGCCATAGCCTGATTAGAGGAGGATAATCCAGTGCCTGGTGATGTGTCCAAGCCAATGACATACTAAACATCTGCAAACAGATTTCCATCACCATATTAATCATCTGCATGGTCACTATCATGCTCATCATAATGTTAGGGTTATATTTCAAGATTGGAATGGTGATAGTGTTGCATTCTTGGTAGGGGCTGAGCCTCCAAATCTGATATATATATTTGCTCTGGCCTCGGTATCGGCATTGAGGTGCTGGCCAGTGGGACAGTGGTAGTGCCGCAATCGCCGTTGGAAGTTGTGCTGGGGTGGGAGCTAACAGTCCCTGGCTTGAGGATGAGCGCGACCTCAGTTCCGGGGTTCCGATTGGATCCTTGGGGCCAAGAGGCACTCCTGAGGGACCCTGCGGAGTACCAAAAATCTTATTCGCTGCACTTCTCATCTGAGGCATTTTGTCAGCCATGGCTGTTCGCTGGTGTAGGATGTCGAGCTGTAACACTTCAGAAGTCCGCTCCATAGAACGGATCTGAGGCCTGGACTCTCAAAAATGCGAACAATGCGAGTGGTAGGGCATCAGCGAGCCAAGCTTGGACTTTTGATGGTTTTTATGCAACCTTTGAGACTTACAAGAACTCTGTAACTTCGACTTTGAATGCTCACGTGAGCACTTCAGGAACAAGAAAATGTCCAAGCCATTGACCTCAATCTCTTTTTTGACTTCTTGCAGAGTTCGGTAACAGCAAGTTTGGTTTTGCGGTCATGGATTGATTTTCTGTTCATTTTTGAGCAGAAAAGGTACAACTCCGAGTTGAGAGAGGCGCTCAGGCACCAGAGACAGACGTTTGGGTGTCTGTCACTAACATCCGTGGTTGGCAGTCCCAACACTGCTTAAAACCTGTCATTTCAGGACCAATCTGCACATGGTAGAGTAGATTTTGGAGTTTTCCTGAGGCAAAAAAGTCCATCACATAGACAGCACTGCTATTCTTTGAGGTGTCAGTTGGCGGACAGTTGGGTAAGTGTGAGGCTGGATGGCTCGTGAATTTATGTTTTGATGAATGCTGAATGTGTGGACAGATGGATGAGTAGATGAATGGATAATGTGGATGAAGAACGCATGTGAAAGGAAAATGTGGATTGATGGCCATTTGTGCAAGGATGTTTGATGGTTAGAGTGCATGGGTGAATGAAACGTCACTTTGTGTATGTGGTTTATGTGTATGCGTGTGGTGTGTATATAGATGTGTGTACATATGGCTGGGTGTTTGTGTGTGCACGTGTGCCCAGATAGATGTAAGAGAGGATGGGTGTGTGTAAATGGTCTTAATGCTGCTGCATTTCGAACTGGTCCTCTTGTTAACATGCTGAGCTCTAAAAAAGAGCAAGAGACTTTAAGGGGCCTATACATCTACCAGCTGGGCAACAGGAAATCTCTGTGATGGAGAAGCACCATTACCAAATTTCATCAAGAATCCTGAAACTGCACAGTAACTGGGAGCTGTCTAAAGTTCACTTAGAAGTCTTACCCCAGTAACTTAAGATTTGACAATGACAAACATGATGTTTCCGATATGACACTGACTTGGCCACTCCTGGCTATAAAAGAAGCATGCAACAGAAAGAAGAGCAGTGAGCCCTCAAAGAATGATGTAGAACATGTTGCTGACATGTACGTCCCAGTTCTAATGTCACACATGCAACTGTGACTTCAGTAAGTGTGTTAACTCTGTGCCCTAATTTATCAGAACATTTATATAACAGTGCTTCAGAATGACACAAAATGAACTATTATAAGAACTAATCGTTGGGATACTAGTTCTCTATCCGGAAAGTGTACCCGTTTGTACTGTTAATCTTACAGAAGATATGGTACCACGACAAACACTGATGCTGTGACTCATTGTCACAATGCAGAGACAAATGGGTGACAATCCGGGCACAGCACAAGGGAAGTAGGTGATGCAGTGCTGGTGGCTTTGAAGACCCGATTTTGAACATGGTGAAAGTAAACAAAGCTGGATAACATTAGGACCCGACAGCACCAGATAAAATCACTTGAATGCAGATCCTCTGATTCTTCTAATATACCCCAGCGATTCAGATGGAGGGAAAACAATGTTGAAGCAGGCAACACATAATTGAAAAGCCAACTTCAAATGCTGAAGCACTGCGTCCCATGTGTGCAAACACCACACATGGCCTGAGAAGGGTGTGAAGTTACAACAGTGTGCGTTGATCAGATCACTTTGGTCATCATCCAAGGTGGCCAGAGCTGTGAGTGGAGAGTCTCTAAAAGGGACAATGGCAAAGAAGTGTAACTAGGAATCCTTTCCAAGAGGCTTGGCTTACGTAATTAAGGGCGTGGCTATAGTTCAGTGCTTTACGAAGCATGCCACTGACTAGTATTTGGGTGCCTCTTTTTGAGTTTTATGTTATTGCATCCAGACATATGACACAAAGTTACACATAAAATCAAGCCAGATCTGATGGCTTGGCCAATGCTTGTTAGCAACATCAAATAAATCCGTAACAACGATTTTGTTGTGAATAATTAGAGCTGAATATGTTTATGTTTCAATTCTCAAAAACTGAGATTGAGTTAAACATTGGTACGATCTGTTGAAGGGGAAGTGGTCTTCAGCGTGTCTCACACCACTTCCTTCCTGTTGTTTCTCACTCCGTTAGATGCTCCCTTTTTCTCCCAACAGCTTCCTGCAATCATCTGCATATCTTACACATAATTTTCCTCTTCACACTTTCTTTTGGCGCTGTCAATATTTTGGCAGTTGTTTACCTCGTTCACAAACTTTGCTATAAAAGTCACAATTACAACTGGCAAATATGTGACAATCGTTCTGTGCTGTCCACAGAGGGACCAAGGATTGCGTGTGCACGAAGTCTGAACAACTTTATGACACACTGATAGGCACTTTGATAAATTTACACTAATTTCAGACTCTTCTCCAGAACTTTCACATGTGCCCTTTCATGAACGCTCACCCACAACCAGAACTCACCCAGATTCCTAGAGGGGACGCAGTTCACATAAAAGCGTCATACGTTACAAGAAAACACTACAGAAACACAACATATGGAAAAAAATACTCTTAGGGAATGTAGGATGAAGTTAAAATGAAATATAAATAGGGACTTCATCGCTGTTATGGAATATCTCATGGGTATCTACAGTCACTGATGGGAAATCAAGACTTCTTTTTACCTTTAAAGCAAATGAATTCAGGACCCAATAGGGACCCATTTCAACAACAGTTTTTAACAACTGCAGCATGTTATACCTGGCAGAATTTGACCCACTTAAAGCATCTGATAGAGCCTGGATGTTATCTTTCATCTGATGTCTATGAATTCACCCAGGAAAAATGAATTGTGACAATAATTTATGGATATGACAAATGTGTCGCGTTATCAGGCTTTAAGAACATGCACAAAATGAAGTTGGATTTAGATACTGCATCGTTAAAGCATGCAGAATGTTAGACGTAGATTCGTGATGACACCTAACCACAGATGAACTAATGCGAAGTTTAATAACGCTATTGGTATATGTTTTCTTTGTGCATAAATGAACAATAACAGACAAACAATAACATAGAAATTCCTCATGAGTGTATAAATAAAGTCATTTTAGGTATTAAGAAAATGGGCATTAACATTAGAATGTGTAATTTGGGAGAGGATGTGGCCTAACAGCTAGGGTGGTCGATCTCAAATCTGGGGATCCGGGTTAGAGTCTCGGCAATGATGCTCAACATCCTGAGATTCTGGGCAAATCACTTAATCTCCCCGTGCCTAACAAAAATGAATGTGTCCTTCTGTAACGCAACTGGTGCTCATGTAAAGCGCTCTGATACCTGATGCATTCGGGTCAAGTTCGTACTATATAAAACTCTGAAAGAAAAAAAAATGTGAGCACTGATATTGATGAGAAAAACATTTGCTGTAATAATTTGTGCTTCGTAAAGGTTTACTTTAGCTATGCTTCCAAATACTAAATGGTGTAATAATCCTGTAACATGAGAAGAGTATTGAAAAATAAATTTGTATGCGAATTGTCTATGAGGTGTTGTAAATTTTTTATGGGTATTTCATACTTACATAATGTAGATGCAATTATTAATTGACCTAAATGAAGAACTAATGGATTGTATTCAATGATGTGAAGTTCATATTTTAGCACAAATAGCACACAGAGGCTTTGTTTCATATAGGCCTCAAACTTATTTTCTTTCCTAGCATGAACTAATGAACTGAATAGTTCTTACTTGTGCTCTAACAATCAATAATTCCTTTCAAGCTTGTAGCTTACTTGACCAGACTTGCAACAAATGTGTTACTTCTTCGAGTACATGCTTACATGCTTGGGAAAGGACTGGCAAAGGATGAGAGCATGGACTCGCCTGCTTCCTAGATGTCAGTGGTCTTACGGAAAATGCAAAGTAATGGATTACTTAATCTTCTGGATTTGTATACTTTATCTACTACATCATCTCAGCCTATCGAAACTGACTAATGGGACAAACTGGTCCGACAAACGTCTGTGATGTCAAGGGGTGTAACCATAAATCAATGGAGTATAATTACCTAAATTGTGGAAAGGGACGCCCCTATCTTGTCCTCCTTCTCAACCCACCTTGTGGTACAGACACTGATGATTTGGACTTCCAGAAACTAACGCAAACTGAGACGTATTACTGCGTTTGCTGCCGGCTGGTATGCTTGCGTAAGTGGAACCTTTCCGGCTGGAAGGTTTGCGACAACGGTGGCATTGACGCTGCAGTGCGGACAGGAGCAGACGAACCTGTTCATTAACTGGAACTGGTAATTTGTCGATTTCTGAACTTACATCTATAGGGTTTGTATGAGGGTTATATGCTTTTAAGGATTTATTCCCCGTGATACAATCACCCTCCGCTGAGGAAGAAAACTCCTTTCAAACTTGATTCTCACAGCTTTATTAATGCTTATTAAATCTCTATAAGTCATAAATTGAATTGGCATGAAAATTTCTTCAAATGCAATAAAGATACCAACTGAGATAACTATTCTACTGATTCTGTTTCATTCATTTGTTGTGGTCATTTTACCTGATTCCAAATACACTAACCTAAACAGATTCTGTATGAGCAAATCCATTTGGAAATAAATAAATGCTAACTATTATCTTATTCCAGGTCCTCATATGATAATAGTTCATCCCCTAAATATTCTAGTCCCTTTCAGGACAGAACAAGATCCATCAGAGGACATAATGAAACAAAATGAGGTAGCTGAGGAAACTTTATTTTTCTGTAGAGATTTATTGAGGCCCAACACGTTTATGCTACAACACATCCACACGTTCAAGGCCCTCCACAATATTGGGCCTGCCTTCCTCAACCACAGCATACACTTCTACCATCCCACCAGACAACTGCGCTCTAGGTCTCTCTCTCTCTCTCGCACATATCCCACCAATCCACAGAAGCAGAGCAGGAGGTCGCTATCTTGCCTACATCGCTGCCAAAACTTGGAACGACCTCCAACAATGCATCAGGACCTCTTCTTCATTACTACTCGACTTCCGCAAGAAGCTGGAGACCTGGCTCTTCAACTAACCCCACAAATCTTCTTCGGATGACCCATGCCTACTCTCACTTGACCTACCCACCTGCTCAAGCACCTGGATACCCTCACATGAGGCAAGTGCGCTCAACAAATCTACAAAACACAACAGATATGAATATTTCTAAGTTCATTTTGTAAAACTATCACATTTAATAAATATCTATCAATACAATCATCTCCTCTTCAGTACCACTGTAAAACCCTTCCACGTTAGAGAAATACACTTTTAAAACATTTTTAAAGCAACTTTATAATGTTTTTGCATGATGCTTGTTGCATGATTTTCATGCCAACTATTTTCATGGCTGAGCTCGTGCATGGGCTCTTAGAACTAAGCCAGACATTGGGGCGGTTGCATCTCGGCTCTCCCTGTTAATCTGTTGGCTCGCCCATCTCTACCCAGTCTGCAGCGGCAGTGAATTGATGTCATTGTTGCTGCAGAAGGCTGACCATACTGATATTGCCAAGCCAAGATCAGACTAAGAATTATTCCCCACCCTATACACACACTCCTGAAGCTATGTCCTTGAGAGGGGCATGGAAATAAAACCAGTTATTTATTCCTAGTTGGAATTTAATTTGTTAAGAGAGCTACACTATGCTAGTGCTTAAACTAGACAATTCCTCTGAACTCCTTTTAGTCTACTAACCCAAAAAAAGGAAACAGATATTCAAATTTCCCCAAAGATGCCACCACACGCCCTTGTCGGTAAGATCCTCGGCAAAGATCACACGTTTCTTACAAAGCCCCAGTCATTTTCTGTAAAAGAAGCTCATACAAACACCTCTCTCTACTTCACCTCTGTCACATCCACAAAGTTCACTGATTAGGATCCAAAGCACCCCTTCTTCACTATGACCTTCTGGCATGTCAGAGGATGCTGGAACCCTACTAGAACAAAATGTAACCCACACCCCCATGCAGAGGCTTCCACTCCCTTTGCAAAGCCTAATTACAGGGGACTCACTCTAACAGGGTGCCTAGTCTGGGAAAGACACACATGAAAGGCAGGCCTTGGAAGCCTGAAAAGCAAATTCCTGGGCTGTCTTAGAAAACAATTCAGGCCTACCTTCAACACACAAGTCCTGTGGATTGCAAAAATCAATCATTAACAGTGCTAAGAATGGGCAGAAGGAGGCAGCCCCTCAATATGTTCACTTTACAGGGAAAGGACCAGCACTTCAGTGAGATGTGTCATTTTAGGGAGAAGGATTAGTTACTTACCTGTAATCCTAGTTCTCATCCAGGGGTATACTCATCATAGTCATAATCTATGAATAATCCCCGCCCACGTGCGGGATCCCGGAGTATATATAAAATACATATATATATAAATATATATACATATGTGAAACATATACATGCAGCCTAAACATGTTTCCAACATGGCAGAACTGCCAAAATTACATAGGTTTGCATTGTAAGATAAATACCCTCCTAACCCATAAGGAAAAGAGGACATGCACAGAACAATTGACATATATCAATGCTTTATTGCCACAAGGAAAAACTTGTAATTGCAGGCATTCGCCTGTAGGCTGCATTGCAGAGCAATAATGAAAACAAGACAAAAAAACTGGCACCTTGCCTTTAAGGCTTCCAAGGGTTAGGATACCGTGCCTTTAAGGCCTGCAGGAGACCCTCTGCTCCCATCATGCACCACAGGTGACAGTTAGGTCAGTTCTTTTTGACGGTGTATAACGTAGAGACACCTGAGTAGAGGATGCAATAATAAAGAAGAACTCCAGAGATGCTCGTCCGGGGAGGAGGGAGGGTCGCTTATGACTATGATGAGTATACCCCTGGATGAGAACTAGGATTACAGGTAAGTAACTAATCCTTCTCATCCAGGGGATACTCATCAATAGTCATAATCTATGAATAGAGTAGCAAGCCCATACCCAATACCTCGCGGACGAGCAACGGAGTATACAGAACATAACATTCAAATTGCAATCATGCAAACAAATTCCTCAAAGAGGCCTGCCCCACCTGGGCATCGGCCTGTGCATCAGAATCTAGACAGTAATGGCGTGTAAAGGTATGCACCGATCGCCATGTGGCTGCCTTACAGATTTCAGACATTGGAACATTGCGAAGGAGAGCTGTGGTAGAGGCTTTCCCTCTGGTAGAGTGCGCTTTAGGTCTGCCTTGTAAGGTCTTGTTAGCTAACTGGTAGGATAAAGCTATACAAGAGACAATCCATCGAGAGACGGATCTTTTAGATGCAGCTAGACCGGTGTTAGTAGAACCGTAGTTAATAAAGAGCCGGTCAGATTTCCTAAGTGTGTGAGTTTTGTCAAGGTAAAACTTCAGCACTCTCCGGAGATCTAAAGAATGTAATGATCTCTCAGGGGGAGTTGAAGGTTTAGGAAAGAAGGTGGGCAGCGTAATAACCTGATTGATGTGAAAATCCGAGACCACCTTCGGGAGGAAGCCCGGATGTGTACGTAGCACCACCCTATTAGCATGAAAGACAGTATAAGGTGCCTTACAGCACAGGGCTTGAATCTCACACACCCTGCGAGCAGAAGTGATGGCTACCAAAAAAGCAGCCTTCCAGGTCAAATGCTGCAAAGACGCCTTATGAATAGGCTCGAAAGGAGCACCCATAAGTTTAGTAAGAACAATGTTAAGTTCCCAGGGGGGAGAAGGAGATCTCACTGGGGGATAAACCTTTCTGAGTCCCTCCAGAAAATCCTTTACCACTGGCATTTGAAAGAATGAACCCTGGGTAGGGGACTTCCTATAAGCTGTTATAGCAGCTAGGTGAACCCTAATGGAGGAATATTGCAGACGTGACTTTGCCAAGTATAACAAGTAGGGAAGGATCACTTGCTCCTGACCCTTAGTCGGATCAAAGGCGTTGTCCTTGCACCACAGGTAGAATCTCTTCCACTTGAAAGCATAAGATTTCCTGGTGGAGGGTCTCTTTGCTTCCTTGAGAATGGACATACAATCCGCAGGGAGGTCTAAGTGTCCGTACTGGATGACTTCAGGAGCCATGCAGTCAATCGCAGGGACGAGAGGTTGGGATGAAAAACTCTCCCCTCGTTCTTGGTCAACAAGTCCGGGAGGCAGGGAAGCCTCTGGTGTGGAGCTTCGGATAGCTGCAGGAGGTCCGGATACCACCACTGGCGCGGCCACTCTGGTGCTATCAGGATCATTCTGGCATTGGTCCTGTAAAACTTCTGAATGACCGCAGGGATCAGAGGGAGTGGTGGAAAAGCGTACAGCAATGTCTGCGACCATCTTATCAAAAGTGCATTCCCCGTGATCCTTGCTGAGGGAATCTGGACGCGAAGACGGGGCATTTCGTATTTGCCGCGTCTGCGAACAGGTCGATGTCTGGCACTCCCATTGCCGAAAAATGTCCTGAGCGACTTCTTCGTTTAACACCCAGTCGTGTGCTTCTACGAAGTCTCTGCTGAGAACATCTGCCTGCACGTTCAAGGTTCCTGGAAGGTGAACGGCTACGATCGTGAGACTCCTCGCCAGAAGCCACTTCCATATGGTCTGTGACTCCAGAGACAGGACCCGTGACCTGGTGCCTCCCTGCTTGTTCAGATAGTACATTGTTGTTGTGTTGACTGAAGGGACGGGTACAGAGACTTGAGGGCCAGATGGACTGCCCTTAGCTCCAAGAAGTTGATGTGATAACTTCTCTCTGTTTCGGACCAGAGACCTTGTACCTGAAGGTGGCCCATGTGAGCTCCCCAACCTTGCAGTGAGGCATCTGTAACTACAGTCTGTGTCGGAGGGACCTGGTGAAAAGGTACCCCGTGCAGAAGGTGTGAACGTTTCATCCACCATTTGATGGAGTCCCTGGCCACCTGAGGAAGAGAGACATGATCTTCCCAACGGCCTGAGCGCTGTGTCCATTGATCTTCGAGGGATTGCTGTAGAGGCCGCATGTAAAGTCTGGCATTGGGCACAATGAAGATGCATGAGGCCATCGATCCCAGCAGTGATGACACCTGCCTTGCTGTGGGATGTATAGTGCTGAGAAGAGCACGTCACTTGATCAACATTGAGGACAACCTCTCCTCCGAAGGACACACGCTTGCCGTTGCAGTGTCTAGGGACGCGCCCAGATAATGTATCTTCTGCGTGGGGTTGAGAACTGACTTCTTGTAGTTGACTTGCAACCCCAGGGAGTGGAGCAGGTTGAGACAGTAAGTGAGATGGCTCTGGAGTAGTGAAGGCGTGGAACTCTTCAGGAGCCAGTCGTCTAGGTAGGGATAGACGAAGATTTTGCGCTTGCGGAGGAAAGCAGCTACCACCGCCATGCACTTGGAGAACGTCCGGGGGGCAGATTTGAGCCCGAACGGAAGTACTCGGTACTGATAGTGCTGTCGAGACACCTGGAACCTGAGGAACTTGCGATGTTTCACTGAAACAGGAATGTGAAAATAGGCGTCTTGCAGGTCGATGGCACACATCCAGTCTCCCAGATGAAGATGTGGGAAAATCTGGTGCAGGGCTAGCATCCGAAATCTCTCTTTTCTTATAAACCTGTTCAGCAGGCGCAGGTCGAGGATAGGTCTGTACTCTTTGGTTACTCCTCGCTTCTGGATCAGAAAGTACCGTGAGTACACCCCTTGATTTCGCTGGTGAGGTGGGACCTCTTCTATGGCCTTTTTGGAGAGGAGGGTACCCACTTCGCCCTGTGACAATAAATTGTGTTGTTGAGGAAGGCACGTCAATGGAGGGGCAACTTGCGGAGGAGGGGTCTTGAACCTCAGCAAGTAACCATGCTGTACAATATTCAGCACCCATCTGTCTCTTGTTATGGATTCCCACTCTTCCAGGTGACAAACGATACTCCCTCCTACCGGAGTGGCGAACGGGTGCGGAGGAAGCAATGCCTCACTGTTTTGGAGGCTGCTTGGTGGAGGACTGCTGTTGCTTATTGTTCCCTCTTCCCCTGCCAGGACGCTTGTGCTGGAATTGGAACCTTTGTTGGTTTTGGGAGGACCATTGAGGGGTTTGAACCCTCTGTTGGAAGGGTCGCTTGTCGTTCTGATGGAAGCGTTTGCGAAACTCCTTCCGCTTTTCCAGTCCAACTGCTTTGACCGTGTCCAGCTCGGTCTTCATCTTTGTCATTTCCTCATCAGCATGAGAACCGAATAAGGAGGAGCCGTTAAAAGGAAGGTTAAGGGTCTTCTTCTGGGCGTCCGGTTTTAGACCTGTGAGGAGCAGCCACGCTGAGCGCCGCGAACAGATGCCCTGTGAATAGCCGTGCGCGGCGAGATCTGAGGCGTCAGCAGCCGCGCTGATTATTTGATTGGCTACTAAACCACCCTCTTGCAAGATTTCGTGGAAGTCTTGTCGATCTTCTTTGGGAAGCTTGTCAGTAAACCTAGCCAGGGAGTCCCAAAGAGACCTGTCATAGCGCCCAAGAAGGGCTGAAGCACTTGCAATCTTCATAGATGATGCCGAAGTATTGCACATCTTCCTGCCATAAGAGTCCATTTGTTTGCTGTCCTTTTCTGGAGGAACAGAAGCTGATGAGGCTGCGGAGTGCGTTTTCCTGGCGGCTGCCACAATGATTGAATCCGCTGGAGGATCAGAACTAAGGAACAAGGGATCCTGGTCTGGTGCTTTGTATTTCTTTGCGATCCTCGATGGAACTGATCCCACTGTGGCAGGAGAGAGGAACGTGGTCATAGCTGGTTCTAAAAAACCTGGCACCAGAGGTAGCAAAGGTCTGGGAGTTGTACGATGGTGCAATGTCTCAAATATAATCGATGTCGGGACCACAGGAGTGCATAAACTGATATTAAGTTTCTTAGCTCCTCTGCCAAGTACGTCAGAGAAAGTCCCAATGTCATCAATTGGAGACACCCTTGAAGGTGGCGTAGTTGAAAAAGTTGGCGAGTAGTCCCGAAAAGAGGACGAAGAACAGGTGGATGATGTTCTGCGCCTCCTCTTATGTGGAGGATCGTGGTGCGAGCTGCGACGACCCCCTGACCGAGATCGGCGTTTAGAAGGCGACCTTGGTCTTCTGGAAGGCGACTTGGAAGGCCTTGCTGGAGGCGACTTAGAAGGCGCTGTGTACGACCGCGAGTAGTCCGAGCCCGGACCTCTGCGGGCACCTGTTCCACCGCCCTGCAGCCAGCGAGGCGACAGGGCGCAAACCTTCAATTCGCCAGCTGTAGGAGATCTCTCTGGAGAAATCTGCACAATATTCAGCCCTGGAGACGACTGGGCCCTTGACGTCGAACGGGATCTCGACGTTACATTCCTGTCCCTCGACGTCGATAAGGTCTGCGCCCTCACCGTCGATCTGTGTAGCGATCTTGATCTCGACGTCGACCGCCCACGTCGATGGGGGGACCTTGACGTCGACTGTCGGCGTCGATTGGGGGACCTCGACGTCGCCCTTGCCGCTGACGCCGATCTTCTCGACGGCGAATGATGAGGTTTCGACGTCGACCGCCCACGCCGATGGGGGGATCTTGACGTCGTCCTTCTCGCTGACGTCGACCTCCTTGACGTCAAATGATGGGACCTTGACGTTGCTCTCGACGTCGATATGTCCCCTCGCGGCATAGTCTTCGCCCGCGAGTCTCTCGACGCCGACCCCCTCGAGGGTGGCGGAGAATGCCTCGACGTCGACGGAAACCTCGACGTCGACGGAGCTTTGGAAGGTCTCTTTGGACCCACAGCCTTCGAGCCCGAAGAGCTGTACCTCGACGCCGACTTACTGGCATGCGGCGGAGAGTCTCGACGTCTAGACACTGGCTTGTCCCTCGACGTTGAAGACTGCCTCGGCCTCTTCGACGGCGATCTTGATGTCGACGGCGAACATTCAGTCACCTGCTTCTTCCTGGACTCAGGAGAGGTGGACCGACGCCATTTTCGGTGTTGTTGGCTTGAAGAGGGGGCTCTGAAACCATGGCCACCTCCATGATGGCCTCCATCCCTCTCCAGCAGGGCATGAAGCTTGATGCGTTCTCTGTCACGCAAAGTCCTTTTAGTAAACTTCTGGCAATGATAACACTGGTCAGGATTGTGTGAAGATGAAGGCACACAATACACACCGAGTGTGGGTCTGACAGTGCCATCTTCTTGCCACAGGAAGGACATTTTCGAAATAAAGCAGGCATTCTGACTGGAAATTTTACCAGAAACCAGTAGAATATACCTCTAGGTTCAAAAAAATGTCGAAATTCAAGGAAATATCAAATATCTATCTTTCAGTCAAAAAACTGAAGAGCTCAAACTCCAGGATCCTCATAGAAGGAGCCGGAAAAAAGAACTGACCTAACTGTCACCTGTGGTGCATGATGGGAGCAGAGGGTCTCCTGCAGGCCTTAAAGGCACGGTATCCTAACCCTTGGAAGCCTTAAAGGCAAGGTGCCAGTTTTCTTGTCTTGTTTTCATTATTGCTCTGCAATGCAGCCTACAGGCGAATGCCTGCAATTACAAGTTTTTCCTTGTGGCAATAAAGCATTGGTATATGTCAATTGTTCTGTGCATGTCCTCTTTTCCTTATGGGTTAGGAGGGTATTTATCTTACAATGCAAACCTATGTAATTTTGGCAGTTCTGCCATGTTTGAAACATGTTTAGGCTGCATGTATATGTTTCACATATGTATATATATTTATATATATATGTATTTTATATATACTCCGGGATCCCGCACGTGGGCGGGGATTATTCATAGATTATGACTATTGATGAGTATCCCCTGGATGAGAACTAGCATTACACTTCAAATTTCCAGATTTTTTGTTCATTAAAAAAACCCACACAGACCAGGCAAAACTAAATCCAAAGACGTGTCTCTATTTTCTTCCGTTTATTATATAGTAGCATTGAGAACTGAAGTTCATAATTTATTTTTTATCACTTTGAATAGTTCCAAAGCTTTTACAATTCCAGTGTGTTGTCTACATTTCAGGCATAACTTGTACTTGACATGCTTAAAAAAATGGTTTCACTTCTACCCCCGTTACATTGATAAGCATCTATTAATCTGTATCGGTTTTGACCTCTCCATTTGTAATAGTTCACTTCCTAGTACAATGTGACTTCTTTAAGGGGGACATGTTGCCTGAGTAAACATGGAGTCTTTCCTAAACCTCTTTGATGGAATGAAGGACAGTTTATAGGTCAAAGCCTACCAGACATCACAGCTGTCTGGATGCGAAAAGACTTCTTGGGAACTTTCTGAAAGCTTACCTGGGAATGAATTCGACAATTGCTTACCATTGGCTTTGTGATTTGTAACTCGTATTTGCTTGCTTTCTATTTACTGGCTATTTTTTAGGTTGTCCAGCACGTCTTTGTCCTGTGGAGCATTGCCTGTTCACCACCTCTCTAACCTGCGCCCTGTATTCTTCCATGAGTGCTCGCTTCTTGTCAGATTTTCTGTGCATTTAAAGTCAGAGGTAAAATGTCAGGCTCTGTCTTCAGAGGGAGCTTGGTGTTTACTTTTCTTTCTCTGACTTCAAAGTGAGAGGTTTCTTGTGACAACCTTTCAGGATACGGGGAGTGGGAAAGGAAAGGTTTTTTTCTAGCACACAACAAAATTTTAATGTCTGTAAATGAACTGTGCAAATAATTTCAGAATATATCAGAATTAGGAAAGCACAAATAAAGGACTTTTGTTGTAATTCTGAAGTGTGGTGGACACAAATATTTTAATAAGACCAAAGCAAATCAATACAATAAGTGATGACATTACCACACATTATCATTTGTGCGTTGTATAGTTTTATCAGGAAAACTGTATGTGCAAATGTAATTGTCATTTCAACTGAAAATGTGTTGTCTGCAATGGCAGTACTACAGCACAATGCATACTCCACTTTACACAACTCCAGGACACTCCACTCTACACCCCTCCACTTTATGACCATCCACTCTACGACATGCTATGGAACTCCCTCTATGCCACTTAACTCCACTCTACGACACTCTACTCCACTCTATGCCCCTCCATTCTACCACACTCCACTCTACAACACTGTACACTATTCTAAGCCACTCCATGACACTCTACGCCATTCAGGTGTACGCCACTCTACTCTACGACACTTTGCACCCCTCCATTCTACACCACTCTACGACACTTTACTCCACTCTACGCTAGTCCACTCTACGTCATGCCACTCCACTCTACATCATGCCACTCCACTCTACAACACTTCACTCTACGCCACTCCACAACACACTACTCTATTCAATGACATTCTTTGCCACTCCACTCTACGACATTCAATGTCACTCCACTCTACGACACTCAAGGCCACTCCACAACACTCTTCTCCACTCTACACCACTCCACAAAATCCTACTCCATTCAATGCCATTCCACTCTATGCAAGTCTACACCACTCCACTCTACGACACTCCATGACACTCTCCTCTAAGCCACTAACTTTTAGCCATGCTGAACAGCAGCCACCCTGGGGTACAACATGGCTAAAACACATTGAAAAAGTCAGTAGCTCTTGCTTAGGCAAGACCTACTGCATTCCTGATCTGCTTTCCTCAAGCCGTGGCTCAGAAAGTAGAAGATCTATCTCCCAGTGAAGGATAGAAAGCAGAATGGAAGGGAATGTGAGTACGGTTATTAAAAGCTTAAGAAGTCATGGTGATGTGCTGCACATACATGAGGTGGCACGTTTATGGGAGGAGGCCTGAGCTTAGATAAGGGGAGACCAAAAAAGCAGACATTGCCCATGCAACACACATACTATTAACTTGGGTACGGACCTACAACGCAGGTTTGGTGTTGACAGCCAGGCTAAAAACACCCAAAAAAATATGTTGAACGATAAGAAGCTAATCTGTTTTTTGTTGGAGGGAGATAGATGTAGGCCAGAAGAAATTACACATCTGGGGATAGGAGTCCCAAAATAACACCGAAACCAGGCAAGACATTTCCTTACATTCCCAATTAGAGGCCAGCGCAACTTTCAGGATCTTGGGTCTATTTTCTTCCAACGCATTAACATATATTATCCAACAGAATCTAAAAATAGCTGTTATCATACATTAGCAACCTTTTACTAGTGGTTCCTGCAAATTCACCACAGTTGTGGTCATACATTTACCACCACTATGCAGTTGTTCATTGCCCCACCAATATGTCCAAGTCCCACATAACAATAGCCATATTTAAGTTAACACCTATCCTTACTATCAAATCAGGTTCCTCCCACGTCATCTCTATGTATTTTGTTGGCGGTAACTGGGTAACCGGTGGACAGTCAGGAAGCTATTTTTGAGCAATGTCACAAACTGGGGCACTGGAGTGGCACTCTACCAGGAGTGATCATGTCTGAATGGAGCTTTCTAGTATATAGCTGGCCATATGAACAGCGGTTGCTCCAGTTGATGTGTGCTGTACAAGCACATATCAAAAAGGAGTACAGGTATCTTCAACAATGTGCAGCACTTTGTCAGTGGCACTGCTTCAGGTGCTGTAATCTCCCAATAATTGGGCATTCAAAATGTTGCTTTTTTTGGGGAAGCTTTTGACACCTAATCCACAGATCACCAGTTTGTATGGAACTGAAGATAATATGATGCTTCTTGGTAAGGGTGAGTGCTTACTAAGCTGCCTCCAAAAACAGCATGGAGCAGCCTCGTCTACTAGTATTGGGCCAAAAATGAATGCGCGGGTGACTAAATGTGTGCCACTCTGTTTTAAACATTGTTTGATATGATTTATATATTTTTCCTCGAGTGAACTCGATCTGCAAATCTAAGACTAGCTCTGCTGAACCCCATCATCACAACCATAGTGTGCATAGTTATTGACCCTTCTTAACAGGCCAGGGGTGAAGGCAGAGGGTTACAATTCACGCATAGAGGACTTTTTAACTGCACTTGCTCTCATCCCTGAGAAGGTGCATCCAGTCTCCCATGACTGAGGTCCTTGTCTTTCCCAACATGCATTTGTGCTTCGATTATGTTCAGCTTGGATATGGTTTCTCATTTGGGATACACTGCCTGGCTACATTAGATGGTAGTTTCCATGCAGGCGGTCCTTTGTCAACGGTGGACATGAAATCCTCTGCCCCTTGGTTTTGTGCTCCTTCCCTGACACCGGAGTAACTGGGGGAGAGGGGCTGTAAGAGTCCCATCGTGCCCATTGAATGAATGAGTTTCTCCTGAGCAATAAAAGCAGATGTCGATTGTTTGTGAAACGCACAGTCCTGGGGTTATCACTGGATCTGCTTTTACAGTGAGATCAGCGACAATGAACATTAGGTGGCATTCATGGTCCAGAAGTTGCACTGTACCTAGACAAAGATGCGCATGAAGCAGGTTGGTTCCGACAGTATTTCAAGCGCTCCATTTGTCCAGAGTGGAATGGTTGAACTCGTTGAACTCCTACCATTTGTGAATTATACGCTAGGCCTCTTCACCATATATTAATCTTCAGCTTTCAATTTGAGTGAAAACTCTGAGCACTAGCGAGAGGAAGGATTAAACCCAGGGGAGGACATGGGGCCGCCTTTCCATGGAGTTGGAACCACACTAAGGAATGAAGAAAGGCTTGCTATTGTGATCTCTAGTAGGAAACAGAACTTCCCAACTTACTAGGAACCTTTGTTACTTCAGATCAGGAACAACAATTTTCTGTTGTTTCTTGCAACCTGGAGGATGGGAATAAATGAATGGTTCTTATACAGCGCTCGGCTACTCAGAGTGTCCCAGCGCTTGCCATTTAGAGATGAAAAATGGTGGCATAGTTCATCAGGTGTCCTCTGATCCCTAGTTTAAATAAATAAGTTTTCAGCCCTTTCTTGAATCTAGTTTCCTCAGTGATAGATCTTAGATGAACAAGCATCTGATTCCACATGCCTGTTGCCCTGACTGTGAAAGAGCATCCCCCTCTCTGCTGTTTTTAAAACGGGGGACTGTGAGTAAGCTAGCGTTACTGGAGAGCAGTGACCTCCCTGGTCTATATTCCATGATCCTCTCATTCAAATAAGCAGGACCGTTGTTGTTGAGGGCTTGATGGGTCAGTGTCCATGTTTTAAACATGATACGCTTGTGGGATGGGAATCCAATGTAGATTTTCTTGAAGCAGAGATACTGAAGAATGCTTGGGTAGTTTATAGAGTGGATGGACCGCCATTTTCTGGACCACCTGTAAATGCTGAACTAAATATTCTGGGAGACCTGGGTACAAAAAGTTAACATAGTCCAGCCTAGAAAGAATCTCCTAAGAATGGGATCAAGAAACATGACGTAACTACTGCTGACACCTGGGCACTGAAAGAGAGTTGAGAGTCAAACATAACGCCCAGATTTCTAGCCACTGCCTTTGGACGGGGTGGGGGGAACGCTGTTAGTCCAGGCTCCTGTCCACTTGGGGAAGGGATTAAACCGAAACAGTAGAATCTCAGTTTTTGTCTGGGTAGCACTGTTATTTGTTAGCCCTGAGCCATTCAAGCAGTGCTTTCATGAAAATTGCAAATGCTTCTTTTGCACTCGCTGAGTCGCCATCGTAAGTGAGCAGGAGGTGCGTATCATCCGTGTATAATAGGACCTTAATGCCAAAAGACTCAACCAGAAATGCCAATGGGGTCATATATAAATGTTGAAAAGAGTAGGACCCAGGGAGGAGCCCTTCGGCACCCCATTTCATTGATTCGTCTCCAGAGTCAAAAAGCTTCATCAAGAGTACCTGCTATCATCTCTCAAGAAAAGAGCCCAGCCATCCTAAGGTTATCCCATCACCCCCAGGTGTTCTAACCCATGCAGCAAGATGTAATGGCCAACCGTATCAAATGCTGCTGACTAGTCAGCACCAGAGCAACATTGAGTCCTGAATCAAGACTGGTCTTAATGGATTCAGAGACCTCCAGTAATGTTGTGTCAGTGCTGCGACGTTCCCTAAAACCAGATTGGGATGGGTGTAACAACTAGTTTTCGGCCAGAAACGTGGTGAGCTGGCAATGCACCACCTTTTTCAGAATCTTGGTGGCTGCTGGGAGCAGATAGACTGGTCTGAAGTTCTCCAGTATTTCAGGGTCAGCATTTGTCTTTTGAGCAGGGGAATATCGCTTGCTCTTTTCCAGTTGTCAGGAATAATGGCAGAAAGGAGGGAGATAGAAAAAGGCTCCTGAAACGTGGGGGCAATAGTATCCACAATAGCCTTCAGGATGTGGGGTGGCTTAGGCTCATCAGGGGACCCTGAACTGTAGTTCGCAAACAGCGTCATCAGTTGCTCTGAGGAGGGGGCACTGAAAGACGTCTGCTTAGAGTCTGCTATTGGGCCTGTTAGGTCTCCAGGCCCTGGCGCAAGAACCAGGTTATTGAAACCTATCAGATTGATCTGAATTTTAGAGATCTTACCCTAAAAAAAGTAATTGAGTCCCAATCATAGGACTTGATTGGTCTCTAGTGGAGGGGCCATGAAGCTGGAGTGGATTTTGGGTCCATGAAGCTGGAGACAATTTTGAAGATCTCCTTCCCATTGTTATATGCCTCTTTGATACTTTGGGAATAGAGAGAGCAAAAAGCCCTTTTTATTAGGTCTCGCCTACGCAGCGCGCATGCGCTGCATAGGAGGGCCTTTAGCCGTCGCTCTGCTCATTTTCAAGCACACACTCGTGCTTGTGGCGGCATCCACCTTGCGGGAGCGAGCAGGGGCGCGCCACAAGCACGAGTGCAGTGCTTGAAAATGAGCAGACTGCGCACGCGCGCACGCACCACTCCCGGGCTTGTTCCTTCCATGCAGTTACCAGCAACACGAGCGCGCACGCGCGCACCACTCCCTGCCGGGCTTGTCCTTTCTTGCAGCTGTCTTCTACTTTCTCTTTCCCTCTGTATCTCCCCGTCTCTCTTTCCATATATTTCTTTCCTCCAAGTGTTCACACTTTTTCTCTCCCCCCTCTTCCAATCCTTTCCTCTCTCTCCGCACGCTCGCTCTATTTCTCTCCCTTCAGTTTCTCGTGTCGCTCTCTCACCCCTTGCGCATACTCCCCCACCCCTTAATCAGTACTCAGTCGGCACCTAATCTACTTGGACACAAGACACAGCACTCTTGTTCCATAAACTGAAGACCCAGCACTCTCTCAGGACTGACTGAATACTGCACGATGCCGTTGCTACGCCGATTAGTTTGTCCTCGCTATACCTCGGCTGGGTACGAGCCAGACCCCCGCACCCACCTCCCGTTGAAAACTGATTACCTTTCCTCCTAAGAACGAATATTTACCCAACTTTCAGTCAGTACTGAACGTTTTCTGTGCGCTTCCTGCCTGAACAGAATCCTTAGCGCTCCTTCGACCTGCCCTGGGGTGACGGGGCTGTGCCTGCCTTTGACAAATTCTAGAATGCGCAGCATTTTTACCTCTTGGTTATTACACAGGGGAACAAAAGGGGTTTGCTGAAGTGCCACGTATTGGCTAGATTTTACACTTGGACAAAATGGTGCAAAACGAACGAGCGCTTTGCTCCCTGCTTACATAATTATATTGAGGCAAACCTGTATTTTGTCAGACACAATGTTTGTTGCACATGGGGAAAAAAGAGAGCGAGTCCGTATCCTGTACCTCTCTCCCTCCTGTTCTCACCTCTCCCTGCATCTCTCGCATCCCGCATTTCCTACCATCTCATCGCTGCCCTCCTCCCCGTTTCTGTGCCAGGGCGTCCTTCTCCCACCACCTCTCTCCCCACAAATCTCCTTCATACCCTCCTGCATCTCTGCGCTCCCCCCCGCACCGGCCTCTGGGCAGGCCTCCTGCCGTCTCTCGCTCTCTCCAGGCTCTCTTCTCTTCGTATGTCTCGGTCACCACCTTGCAGTGTATTGTATGTAGCGTTTCTATAGCGCTTTCCTGCCCCTTGACGTTTACTCCTCTGTGTGACCCTCTACCCCCTAACACACCCTTCCCCCACCCTCCTCCTTCCCTCGACCACTACTGCCCCGTTCTCCTTTCCACTTCCTGCATCCTCGTGTGTCTCTCTCTCTAAATCTCTCTCTCTCTAAATCTCACTCTCTCTCTCTCTAAATCTCTCTCTCTCTAAATCTCTCTCTCTCTCTAAATCTCTCTCTCTAAATCTCTCTCTAAATCTCTCTCTCTCTCTCTAAATCTCTCTCTAAATCTCTCTCTAAATCTCTCTCTCTAAATCTCACTCTCTAAATCTCTCTCTCTCTCTAAATCTCTCTCTAAATCTCTCTCTCTCTAAATCTCTCTCCCTCTCTAAATCTCTCTCTCTAAATCTCTCTCTAAATCTCTCTCTCTCTCTCTAAATCTCTCTCTAAATCTCTCTCTAAATCTCTCTCTCTAAATCTCACTCTCTAAATCTCTCTCTCTAAATCTCTCTCTAAATCTCTCTCTCTCTAAATCTCTCTCTCTCTCTAAATCTCTCTCTAAATCTCTCTCTCTATAAATCTCTCTCTCTCTCTATAAATCTCTCTCTCTCTCTCTAAATCTCTCTCTCTCTATAAATCTCTCTCTCTCTAAATCTCTCTCTAAATCTCTCTCTCTAAATCTCTCTCTCTCTCTCTCACTCTGGTCGGTTGACATGCTAGCTGTCTATTTGGGAGTAGAACGTAGCTGATACTCAACAGTTACTATGTAAACAAGCATTGGCATAGCCAATAGGTCTCGCTTTTGGGACCTTATAAGTATTTAGTTGTGCAGCACAATATCCTTGGTGCAACAACATCAAAAGTTGCATGGCTAAACACTTATAAGGTCCACAAGGCGAGACCTATTGGTAATGCCAATGCTTGTATTATTATGATATACCTTGAGGGCCAATTCATAGCAAGTTTTGTCAAAAATCTCCTGAGATCCGGAACAGAAACTTTGTTTCAACATCTGTTCCCTTGTTTCTGTTGGGGTGGTCTAATTTCCATCGCACATACAAAAGGTCAAGAGAAGAAGTGGTATGACCAGGTCACCTGACCAGGATTCTCCCAGCATACCGTTGTTTTAGACAGGATGCCATCAATGGCATGCCTTTCCCTATGCATAGGGCCTGTATCAGCTCGTGCTAGGTTAAATGAGGCCAAAGTTTTCAAAAAGCAGATGGACAGCGGATCATCTGCCCTCTCCAGGTGTATATTGAGACTGGTTGGAGACTGGTTGTTACTGCCCAGCTAGAACCTAAGACCGTCTCTGTCAAGCGGACAGTGCCCTTAGCTCTCCCCACTTCAGGGAGAGATGGAAAGGGAGAGAGGGAGTGAAATGCATAGATAGGTGGACTCTCAAGTTTTCGAGGCTCTAACGTGAGTAGTTCATCCAATCAGCTTTTTGCTTAACATCTGTGGCTTGTAGACTGTTTATCCCAATATAAAACAGGACTACATGCCCCAAAATGCAAAGCACAAAGCGAAACTGGAACTCAGAGCTCTGCAAATAGGACTCAAAGAGAGTGGCTTCTTTCTTGAGCACAATATTACCATTGGACTATCCCACTGATGTGGGGGTATTACAGTAAAAACACAGAAAAGCCAGGTTTTCAGCGCCTTATATAATTGTTTTCATCACTCATTTTATCTACATCTTATGAGCTGTGTAGGTTGCCTTCACCGGGTTTCGAAGCGGCTGCAGTTCACAGATTTCAGAAGTGTTGTTTATTATGGATTCATTTCAAGTTTTGTCTGTATCCTATTGCCCACTGGCAGATTCAGGATATATATAGCATTAACTATTTGCATAGAACAAGGGTTGAGATTTCTATATATATAAACATATATATATATATATATATATATATAATCTCAACCCTTGTTCTATGCAAAGTTCAGATAAAAGTGTGACTGAAAAGTTCAGTTTTCAAGCATTTTCAGAACCTCATGCAGTTTCAGCTCTCATGTTGGGATTAAGGACTTTCCAAAGTCTAGTTCTTTGCACACCCAGTGATCTACCTCCACATATCATCATCTTGAAAAGATTGGTGGTTGACTAGGTAGGCAGGCAATGAGCCATGTTTCTGGCTGGGATAGAGCAAGGTTTCAATTTCTGCATGATTTTTAACCTGGTACTCTTTGTGGAAGGAGAGAAGGGCCTTAAAGTAGTCATGCATCAATAGGCAGGTAATTAAATGCTTCAAAGGCTTGTTCAATTTTGTCCTACTTAAGAAGCTTAATCAACATCACATTTTTCTGGTTCTAAAGTCTTTGGACCCAAGCAATAAGTTTCTTTGGGACAGAGTACATGTGCTGCAACACTTGAGGCCAAGTGTTCTAGTCAGCTCAATTCTGAGGTCAGTCAGAAGGAATGCAAGGATTTTCCACAAAAGAGCACTGCAAGTTCACATCCTTTGCCATAGTGTTGACTTGCGGGTCAGAGGTGAGGCTGGCGTTAAAAAGAAGTCCTAAGTTCCTTACTTTGCAATAGAAGAAAGAGATAAGTAGTCGAAATTTTAGGAGCCCGGATCCCAGACTAGAATAGGATATCTATATTGGCACTATTCTTGCAGAGAAAGCTCTTCTTCATGCCATCAGACACATGGTGCAAACATGAGGCAATGTTTGATGGGTTTGGAGGTCAGTTTTCCAAAGGGAACCGCAAACATATTGAGGTAGATTAGGTAAGGTTCAAAGAGAGCACCACAAGTATGGAGATATTGAAACGAAGACAAGGGAAGGATGCTTGTGAGGAACAGGGTTGTTGGATGAGGGGGTGTGACCCCTTCTCAAGCAACAGTCACAATCCTTGTCAGGGTGAACCACAAAAGTTACCAAATTAACCTGTGCTCAACCTTCTAGAAACTTGCCACAAAAGCAGTCAAGCTTAACTTAGAGACAATGTGTATAGTATTTATGCAACACTCAAATAGCAATAAAGTGAAAACACAACACAAGAAAAATCTCACACTAATTTAGAAAAATAAGAGTAAAATGTAATAAATTATTTGACACCAAAACAGCAGAAATCCAGTCAATCCAACCACAGTTATATATTTTTAAAGTTTAAAGTGAAAAATAGCACCTAAAAGATCAAACAGCCAACCACGGACATCTAGTCGTGAGAGACCGTGGCAAAGTCAAAAGTTAATTGGCCGATCGAGATGGAGCGCGGTTCGGATACACAAAGTTGATTGAGCCCAGTCCCCACTTACCTCCGGACTCAAGAAATTTTGTAGAAAAATGTCTGAGAAGGTAAAGTTCAGCGGAGCAAGGTAGCTGGCAGTGTCTGAATAGGCGTCGTGTTTCATGAGCCACTGGACGAAGTCGCAGTGAAGATGTCGATGTTCTGACTTAGTCTCTTTTTTGGAAGTCGAAAATCTCCAGCGGGATGAAGCTGCAGGCTGTAGCTGACGAGGGCACCAGGAGGCCGGATATCCATCCAATGAGGAGCCACTGAACAAAAGTTGCTTCTGTGGAGAAGAACGTAGCAGGAGCTACTGCAAAGTCAGGCCGACCGCGAAGTCAGGCCGACAGCGAAGTCAGGCAGACCTTGGGCAGATCGTCAAGCAGGAAGGTCCCTGTCTCCTCTCAGTTCTCAGAGCACTTTCTGGAAGAACATTTTCTAAGTTCCAAGTTTGGGATTTGGGCTATCTGGGCACCTCTAGCCCCACTTCCAAGGGTCCAGGAATAGGTGTACACCACTTAGAGGGCCAGGACTAGCTTGGGATGGGGCCAGGCATATGTTCATGATGGTGGGAGCCTTTTCTGTCCCTGAGGCTCAGGAGGCAGCCAACTACTCCTTGGAGTCACTCAGGTCCTGGGTTCAAGCAGAAAAGCAGGTTTCAAGAAGAAGTGCAGTCCTCTGAGGACACATGGCAGGCTTCAGGCAGCAGGGCTGTCCTCTTGGAGCAGCAGGGCAGACCTCTGAAGTATACAGCAGGCCATTGGCAGCAGAGCATGTGAGAGTCCTCTGGATCCAGTAGTGAACTGAAGAGCGGGACTGAGGGTCCTAATTTTATACCTGATGCCAACTTTGAAGTAGAAGAAACTTCTGGAGTTTCCCCCCACAGAGGTATCTGGAATTTCCTGCCTCCCTGCCCTGGTCCCAGAATGTTTGGAGTCATAAGTCATACAAGGAATGTGTGCAGTTTTTTGTGTGTGCTGAGGCGATGATTTGAGGTGAAAGTGGGGTTGTGCACAGCTCCGCCTCTCCCGGTCTGTCAGGATTGCCCATCCTGCATACAACCAGCCGGCCTATTATGTGGTTGTCTGGGAGGAATACACAAAGGCTAACTGCTAACTACACCTAGTCATGTGACCCAGGAACAGGCTGCAGGCACTAAATGGTTAGGACAAGAAAATTTCAACTTTCTAAAACTGGTATTTTCAGGATTGTGACTTAAAATCTGTATATACCATGAAAGAGGATGTTAAATTACAACTATTTATACTCAAAACATTATATTTCTACCTGTTCCCAAACAATAGGTATCACTTATTAAATGTAATAAGGTAACCCAATGTTATCCTATGGAAGAGGTAGGTCTCAAAGTAGTGGAAAAAATGTAGAATTTTTTCACTACCAGGACACGTAAAAAAAAAAGTACATGTTCAGCTTTTTAAATACACTGCACTCTGCCCTATGGATTGTCTAGGGCATATCTTAAAGGTGACTTACATGTATTGAAAAGGGAGTTTTAGGCCTAGTAAGGGGTTTATTTTGTTAGGTCAAATTGACTAGTTAGCACTTACCGAACTAACACATGTATTTAAACCGGGTCGCTGCGCGGACCTGGCGGATGAAAGTCTAGCAGTGGGTGTTCTACTACACGGGGGTGCCTCTTCCTGGCTATTGCTTACCTACATCTTAGATTTTGATTACATTCCCTCCTGCGCCGCTTTTACCTGTTTTTTAGCACTTCTACGCATATTGTATGAACTTGAATATGTTTTACTAAACTGCAATTTTTAAAATTTACTTTATCTGTCAGTTTGACCTGTGGGGGTGATTGCCTCGGTTGCTGGTGGGGAGCAGTGAGAGTCTCTCTGACCGGCCATCTCGAGTTACGTGCAGACGGCGGCTATTTTTCCACTTGGGACTGCTAGAGCGGCCATTTTGTGACAGTGTGCGCTCTAGCATACCGAACTAACACATGTATTTAAACCAGGCCGCTGCGCGGACGCTCGCAGGGGGCGCGCTGCCGGCACACCGAAGACGCATCAAAGGCAAGCTTGTCTGCGCCCGTCAGCGTCCCGGAAGTGTCCAGTGCCAGACACTATGCCCAATTGAGCACAACTGGTGAGCATCGCCATACTTATAGCGCGTCACAACTCCACGCTCTTAACAATTCCCCTAGCTGTACATCGCTGAACTTGGATACTCGAGATCCCGCTGGAGACTCATGTACCCCTTGTAATTTTACTTTTAAGGTTAATAAATCTGTCCCCCAATGTCACTCTGATCAGCTCTCCCCATTTAAAGCGGCATTGATTAATGCACGCTCCCTCCAAAAGAATGCGATTGATATACACGACCTTCTAGGGGAGGAAGACTTCGGTGCTCTGTTTTTAACTGAGACCTGGTTCACTGACACCTCGGGGCCAGACATTTGGTCAGCTGTACCCAAGGGTTATAAAATTGTACGGAAGGATAGGATTGGAGGCAGGGGTGGAGGGATCGCCATTATTTTAAAAGACTGCTACACTTTGACCCATAGGACCCAGGTGTATACGGAGGCGGCAGAGATACTGGGGTTTACCCTTTCCCTATCTCCTAAACAATCACTTTCCGGGGGCCTTATCTACAGACCCCCGGGCACGTCTGTAGGATTTGTAGCCGCACTTTGTGAAGCAGTTTCCCCTCTGACACTTAGGTACAGACATTGTATCCTGTTGGGGGATTTTAAGTTACACATGGACTGTGATCAGCTAAAGGACAGCCATACACTCATGGAGAGCTGCACAGCCATGGGCCTGATGCCCACCATTATGGCCCGAGACACGTGGCCGGGCATACACTAGACCAGATATTCACATTGATTCCCCTTGACGCCGACCCGCCTTCTCCTTTGGTCTGGTCTGACCATCTTATGCTTAGGTTTAGATGGCCAAAACTCAGTAACGTCCCTCTCAATGAGAGCAACTTTCCTCGCACGGTCAGGGCCATCAGTAAAATTAAATCAGACTCACTGAGTAACAAGCTTAATGCCACCAGACCCTCTTTAACTGGCATGATTAGCGAGGATGTGGACCTGGTTGAGGGCTGGATTGAGTCTACCTGCCTAGCTCTGGCTCCACAAAGTAATACTAAACAGCAGTGGTCAAAAGTGCCTAGCCCGTGGTTCACATCGTCTCTAAAAGAATCTAAATTAGCATGTAAACGTAAAGAGAGACTATGGAGGATGAACTACTGTCCAACGGCCAAAGCAGACTATAAATTAGTGCTCGGAAGCTACCATAAAGAAATTAAGTTAGCATAAAAAGCCTATTTTGAGGCCAAAATCCTAAGAGCAGGCCATCATTCGAGAGAAATTTTAAAATTGTGAAGTCCTTCTCCGCGCCCAAAGTTGGTTCCAATGAGAAACCGCCCTCTGAGGAGTGGTGTGAGACGCTCGCCTCATTCTTCCAAGAAAAAATAGTTTCCATCCAGGCCAGCCTCCCTCCACCATTGATGGGAGTTGTTACTTCAGGCCCTGCCTTAGAAGTGGGCAATGATCAGGGAACGCTTAACCACTGCCTACCGCCCCTCACGGAAATTTGTTCTTTGAACTTTTTTGACCCTACCTCCCTGGAAGACTCTCTGAGGGCCTTAAAAGGCCTTAAGTCTGTTTCTCCGATGGACCCTGCCCCCGCTGCTATTCTGGTCCTGGGAGCGGAGGCCATAAATCCATCTATGAACCAGTTATTAAACTCCTCCCTTTCATCTGCTATGGTTCCTACTAAATGGAAACAGGCAAAGGTTATTCCTTTGTTAAAAAAGGCCCAGGCCAATACATCGGACCCTGCCAACTATAGACCTATCTCCCTCCTCCTGGCCTTCTCAAAGCTCCTGGAGAAACATGTGAATCGGCAGCTATCTTCCTTACTCAAAATTAACTGCCTACTTCACCCGAGCCAGTCAGGCTTTCGACCAAACCATAGTACGGAAACCGCACTTTTGGAGGTGGTCGATTCCATCCAGCTGAGCCTGGAGACAGGTGAGAGAGCACTGCTGGTCTTGTTGGACCTTTCGGCCACTTTCGATACAATCTCGCACCAGATGCTCCTGTCGCGGCTTCACTCGATTGGCTTCAGGGGTCAGGCCTGGAAATGGCTGGCATCCTTTCTTGAGGGGAGGGGGCAGGAGGTCTGGTGCCATCCCTACTCTGCCGCCTCGCATCAGCTGAAGATTGGGATCCCGCAGGGTTCGGCATTGAGTCTGACCTTGTGTAACATCTACCTCACACCCCTAGCCGCGTTGGCAGAATCGCTGGGGGCCAAAATTGTGTCTTATGCTGATGACACGCAGCTGTTGTTTACATGGAAGAACAACGAGCCCTGCCCTGGTTTGTCAATCAGTGCCTGCCTTTCAGCGGTTTTCAGATGGCTGGCTGCGAATCAGCTGAAATGTAACGCAGGGAAGACAGAGTTACTCTTCTTCGGCAAGGGCGCTGAGACACCGCTGCAGGTTTTCTGGCCAGCAGACGCGCCGGCCCCCGCGGCTATCAACAACTCGGGAGTGAAAAATCTGGGGTTCATAGTGGACAACCAGCTGCTATTTCACACCCAAGTCAATGCTGTGGTAGGCACCTGCTTTTAACTGTTACGTCTCTTGCGGAAATTTCTATTTTTTCTGTTGAGAGCTGCCAGACAACAGGTGATTCAAACCCTGATTATAACCCGGCTGGATTACGGGAATGGTCTCTATCTGGGCATGCCTAGTTATTTGCTGGACAGGCTTCAGCTTGTCCAGAATGCAGCAGCCCGTACCATCTTTGAGCTTCCCCGGAACGCGCATGTGTCCCACCTTCTAAGGAGACTTCATTGGCTCCCAGTAAGGAAAAGAGTAATCTTTAAGACCTTGCTCGTCACCCAGAAAGCCCTGTATGGGACTGGACCAGAGTCCCTCAAACGCAAGATCGCATTTTATACCCCACGAAGAGCTCTCCGTTCCTCTAACCTGCTGTTAGCTAACACCCCCCGAGTTAGAAAGTCGAGGACAAGGGGCAAGGCTCTCTCTTACCTTGGACCTGCCCTCTGGAACAAAATGCCCTTCCATTTAAGAAACATTGAATCGACACCTCTGTTCCGAAAGAAACTGAAAACCTGACTCTACTCATGCCAGTAACCTTTTCTTCCCCGCTCTTACCCTTTCAGCCTTTAGCGCCAGGACACTCCTTGGAGTAACAGTGCGCTCTATAAATACCCCCACATAGACATAGTTGCAGAGGCCTTGGTCAGTCATTATCTGACCTTTAGAGAGCATTCTCAAGATCTGGCCCTGCCACCCATGAACGAATGGAACAGGCAGAACTACACTTAACCTTGGGAGGGAGGGGCAGAACACATGCAGCTCCAGCTCTGTGTGTTGTGAGCCCAAGGCAGTAGGGAAGCTGGTCAAAGATTTTGAAGGCTTCTGGCAGATTGGGAAGTCGATGGAAGCTAGCTCTAGCAGTTTTTTTAATGGTAGCATTCAGTCGACACCTGTCCAGGGAGGGAGAGGGCGGGAAGATGAAGCCACACCTGCACCTCTTTCAGTTTGTCATGTGTTTCCTGCAGGGCCCATTGTAGTTTTCTCAATGTTAGCCTAATTGTGCACATTGTAGGACGCATTTTCATTTGCACATGTTACTATATAAACATTTTTGCTTTGTGCCACATTGTACTTTCACACGGAACCTGCATATGTTTTTACATTCTGTTCTTTTCCTAGGATTTAGTTTGAACACCCCAGTCAAGGTCAACCAACAATGCGCCTTGTTATTCTACCTGGCCAGACACTAGCACCTAGACACAACACAAGAATGCAGCTGTTTATGAGCACACATGTTTTGTCATATAATTGAGCACCAGAGTTTAAGAAAGCACATGGAGCAAGAATTCTGAGACAAGATCAATGCGGCATGTGAGATGTATGCTACGGTACGGGTCCGCCACTAATCCCTGAGATCTTTCATATATAATCATTTAGCTTCAGTAGAAAGGGGAGGGGGTTAGGCTAATCTCTCTGATGACAGGGCTTTTTATAGTATATGGTTCAATAGCCATGCTAACGGTATTTTTGATATGCATTTGTTTTCTAATTGTGGCACGAATACTGCATTTTAGGACACGATAGTTTGAATAAATATTCTAAACTGCCTTCGTGTCTTTTGTTTATTTTACTGTGGATGAATATGAGGGAGAGAGCGAATGGGTGTGTCCTGTTACCGCAATACCTGAGAGGGTTGAGAGTGTTGTGTTCTGGGGTGCCAATTCACTTGTTTCTTTGGTAAGGTTAGGAGGGCAAGTGAGGCACTATAGTTAGTCAGATTCTGGCTCATATGTACTGAGGTGGTATGGTGACCTAGTCCCTACGTGCTGATGTTCTATGGTCCCAAGCATAGTTCTGTTCCAGAGCAGAATCCCTGCCACAAGCTGAGAACAGCAGACGAGGGCCGGCCTACAGACTAATCAAGTGAATTCCGAAAAAAGCTATGCCTCAAAGAGGCAGTAGAGCTATGGAAGACCCAGTTGCACTTTAGCCAACTACCTGAGCCCAACAGTCCTGTGAGATGGCTGGCAAAATTGTCATTGTAATAGGAGGCTAGGCACACATATGCATGGTTCACCATAAGCATAGTGGCAAGTGAATCATGTGTACATTACATAGCTATGACACCTACACATGGAAAAACAAAAGATGAGCAGTGCACACTTCTGTGGATTCACAGCAGAGCCCAGCGACTAGTGGTGAGGCCTAAAAGGAGGTGAGGACGTAGCCTGTGAAGAGACTTAATAAACAGCTTTACTAACAATAATTGGCAAAGCCAATCAGTCTGGCCTTTCACATAGCTACAGTACCTCAAGTCATTACTAAATGTTCTTCTTGAATTAGAAGAAACATTGTGAAGTCTTCTTCAATACGACTGCAACCCTTCAAAACTTTACAAGATGTCCCTCTCAAGTCAGAAGCAACTGCTTAACACGTCTGTCACAAAGCTGCAATAACTCACACTGTAACTAAATGTCCCTCTTGAGTAAGATCCAACTGCTTCAAATATCCTTCGTAAACTTGAGGGAGTGTGGCTTCAATATAAAAAATTACATATGTACTTTGACTACTCTAATAAATGGTGCTCATATTGAATAGGACATGTACATATGACTAAACTGGTATATGCTAAGCTAATGAATCAATATCACAATTTTCAATAAATGTCTTGATTATTTGGGAACACTTGTGAAGACAACCTAGTATATAGCGGTACTAGAAGTCACTGACTAATTCACGTGCCTTCAACCGTATTGCTGGAAAAACAATTTGGGGAGCGGAACTATATTTATGTCACAGTAAAATGCCCACTGCCTTATGCTATGGGCTTTGGAAGGAAGAAGCAAAATGCAAGCCAACAGATAAATATATTTGGTGAAGGAGCCTTTTATTTTTTCTCTTTTCCAGAGCTGCAGTTTCTCAAGGTGTCACTGGAGCGCACTCAAATGCAAAATCATTTAAATTCTTTCATAAAGTTGCAGTTCCACTAGTCATTATTAGGTGTCCCTCTCAAGTCAAATGCAAAAGCAATGAGAAACTTTCATGAAAGTGCTGTACCACAAATATTTAATGGTGGTCACTCTCTCTTGGGCCACATGCAAAAACATTGAAATTCTTTCATAAAACTGCAGTTCCACTAGTCGTCACTAGGTGTCCCTCACAAGTCAAATGCAAAAGCACTGAAATTCTTTCATGAAGCTGCAATTTCATTAATCGTTACTAGGTGTCCCTCTCAAGTCAAACGCAAAAGCATTGAAAGACTATCATGAAGCTGCAGTTCCACTAGTCATCACTAGGTGTCCTTCAGCAGTCAAATGCAAAATCATTGAAAGCTGCAGTTTCACTTGTTGAGGTCCTGCTCAAGTCAGATGCAACTGCTTCAAATAACCAGGACCACTGGAATTATGTGATTGTGCAGCAAATTTCACATAATTATAGATTTGCTGTATTTACAACACAATCCATCATCTGCTGCATAATCTGCAGATTTTAACAACAACAAATATTTTGTTTCTAGCTCAAACGGTTCAAAAGTTACTAAAAGCACAGCGACGTGTTGCAACGCAGTGGAACGTCCTTTGCAAAGGTTGACTGGCCACCTTTCTGTAGCTTATTGCTGTGTTTCGGGGTTAAACTGGTACTGAGTTGCAATTATACACAGACAGAGTTAACAAGTTTAAAAATGACAAAATAATGAAGTAATACTGTCCCAAAATGTGCTGCATAATTTGCCTTGTTTCCGCATATTTTACTCATCCCTGTTGCAAAATTTGGCCCTCCCCTGCCGCTTAATTCCAGTGGCCCTGCAAATGACTTGCACCAAGTTGAAGGGGTGTGGCTTTAATATATAAACTGAGGGTGACCTTTCCCTCCAAAGATGGTCTCAGGCATTCTGCCCTGAGGCAGCTTCTAACCTCCTTATCTAAGGGCTTGCGAAGTCTAGATGCAATGTACGCAGCTACCTTAGGGGCTGGAACCCACTCTGCTGATCGGGGGCGAAGTAGGTCGTCCGGGTTCAGCATGTCACTGCTTACGTCCGGCTCAGCAGGTTGGTCTGATCTCGCTTGTCGCCATGGCCTGCCCGAGTCACCATCCCCATCAGAAGTCTGGGGGGACTCGTTGTGGTCTGCTGCCGGCAGAGTATCGGGAAGTTCTGAGGGTCCCGCCAGGTCTTCTGCGGGTTGGTGAGCAACAGGCGGGGGGGGAGGGGTTGGGTATCCATGAAAGCCTTCTTTAAGCGTTCAAACGCATCAGTGTCTACCCCAGCGTCATCGGCGTGTTTTCTCTTGGTGTCAGGTGCAGAGGTTGAGGGCTTTCTTGCCCCTGACTGGTCTTCCCTGGAGTCCAGGGGTATCAGGCACTGGGCCTGCAACTGCGTAATTTTCTTCACCAAGGGCGCTACCACCATTGTCACCGCCTTGAGGATGGAGGAGTCCATAATCTGGCAAAAGTGATCATCCACAGGTAAGTATGTCACTTCTTCCTCCTCCTCCTCATAATACTGGTCTTCATAATCCTCCATTGCTAAGGAGCAGGTCTAATTCACCAGATAAGGGGTTAATAAGGGGGGTTTCCCCTGCACAGTGTAAGAATTACCCTTAAGGTATATAAGTAAAAAGTTATTGGGACCTTAACTCACTTCTTATACAGAGGGTAAAATTGCCTGGGTGGGCCCCTTTTAAACAAATTGTCCTACCCGAGGCACGGGTGTAATGCTCCAGGCAAGTGGCTCTAATCACCGGCTTTTGCCTCTACTGAAATCCAGGTTAATTATCTTCCCCCGCGTGTTTCAGGGATAATTGCCGCCGAGCGAGTCTCTCTGCGTCAGCTACACAAAGCGACTGAGGCAGAGAGAGTCGCTGGCCGCGGGGGGTAAATTTGAAAGAAGGCGCGGTCCCCTAGCGGCGGGAGGGCCGCACCGCGCCTGAGCCAGCCGGGTTAACGAAGACCGCGTAAGGAGTGAGAGCGCTCCTGCGGTCAAGACACTGATGAAATTTTGTCAAATACAAGCCGTGCAAGGAAATTAGCACACAAGCAAGCACATTTTGCTCGTGCTGGCATCATTATAGGTAAAAACATTACGTCTTATGCATACATTCTGACTGAAATATACAGAGAGGAAAAACAACTTAAATGAATGCTGCTGGAGCAGCGAAGAAAGAGGAGGGTAGAGCGTCCTCAGGGGAAGGTCACAGCCCATCCTGGCCAGGATTGGACAATTTGTTGGACTCTTTTCTATTTCCATTTCCCCATGGGCTCATGGGAAATGTAGTTTTGATATGCTTTTAATGGCTGCTGGAGTGAAATAAAGTGAGAAAGAACAGCCTAATCCTCGCCTCCGCGTCCTTAATAGAATTGAAACTTTCCTTTACGATAGTTAGGAAATTTTTCATTACAATAAATGTCTTGAAAGTTATGAAAATAGTTGATGAAACCCACTATACATAGGGACTATCAGTCATTGAAGAGTGCTAGTGTCTAACAAGTTCTATTCTTGGGAGACTATTTTTTTTAGGTATATGTGTACATGTGACAAGACAAATAGAAGTCTCCAATTGGCTGGCGTGGGCTGGTCTATTGATCTATACCTTCTTCTGGGGTAGCAGGGAGTATAATTTGAGTAACATGTCAACAGACTAATGGTGAAATAGTGTTGATTGGGAGCTCCAATATATATGTGTATTTTTGTATGATATTTTTCGGAAAACATGACGCTGGTAAGACAGATAAAGCTCCCTTTACACCAGAACTAAAAATATAAACCTGAAAGCAGACTACCAAATCTTGGCCTTACAGAAAAAAGGCTACTTACAAGAATTTTGACACTTGCTTAGGTCTATTATCCAGCACTTGCCGCCCAAATATGCTAGGACTGGCGTTAAAATAGTAAATTAACCTGGTCCTATTCCGTAGGTGGAAAGGTAAATCTGATTTTTGAAAAATATATTTTTGAGGTCTATTCTCACAGGAGATCTTTTCAGCACTTGCTCATGTTTTGAATCTGATCACGATTGCTGCCAGCGTAGTCTACTCACTTACACAAGGCACCGCCCTAATTTATAAAATAGACTTTGGTTTGGAGAACTAATTTCTGTAGACTACTCTCACCTTCAAACCAAACCACCACACATACTCTATATATTGTAGATGGCCCTTATGACATGCAAACACTCTTTTGCATGTTAAGCTATTAGCTTAACTGTCTATTAACAGTCTATTGGTATCAAACCAATTGTATCACATATAGACTAGGGGTAAATGGGGGGTCGCTTTGTGTCTGTCCCTTGCTCATGATTTGATGGCTTTCTGGTCTATCTTAGGTCCATGCTCCTAATTTGACGGCTTTCTAGCCTATTCCTGTATTCGTTCAACCCAAGGACCAATCGGTCTCACTGCTTTTTGACTGGCTGAATCTTGTAGTGCAGTGACCAAATACTATTTTCTCTACCTCGCTCTGTAGCTATCTAACCACACCCGTTGCAAAACATTTTTTTTGCATTAATAAAAAGCATTTCACATGTATGGCAGCCACCTGGGTAAAAAACTGGAAATCACAATAGGTCTGTGCTCTGGTGTCACTGGTGAGACCAGTTGGCTTTGCCAATGCTTGCTGGGTTTTCATCTACGATCCAGCAGCACAATAACACTACCCTCCATCATCCCAAACTCATCACAATTAGCCATACTCAAGACATTATACTTTAGACAGAACTCCATCATCATGCTTGCCCCCATAGCTGCCCCAGAGCAGTATAGTTGGGAGAGTGTGGTCTAATCAAGGCTCTCCCCATGAACAAACACCCTAGGAACACACTTGTCTAACAAAAGCACATCCTCATGTGCATAACTGTCCATCGTAAGGCAATGATTAAGTGTGTGATGCACAGTGATCGAAGTGGTCTGGATCTGAGGGGTATGTGGAGCCAATACTTTTTTAATTTAAGAAAAACAGTTCCCCTACTTTTTGTGAAAAGATAACCGTCCCGGAACAGGACAGTTGAAATGCTTCAGCTGAAATGTATTTGATGGAATCACGTGAAGCTTCCTGATGACACAGATGTTTTTTTGTGGTTTTGCAAGGGACTTACCAGCTGACCTGTGAAGTGTGTGCTTTTAAAGCACAATTATAAAAAGAAATTGCACTATGTGTAGTCTTGATACTGCTAAAATCTATATTTTGGAAGCATTTTTTTTATTCTAAACATTGCGCATTTTATAGCAGCCTACATTATCATGGGCGTAGGAAGTGTGGGGGACGCGGGGGATATATCCCCCCCAAGATTTTGTAGTGAGGGGGACACGGGGACAAGGGTAGGCGGGACGAGGGGACAAAAGAATTTCCTCTCTCTCTTCTGTCAGTCTCAGGGCCATTGGCACGTCAAAGCACTAGTGCTTTGACATGTCAATGGCCCTGTACTTGACCTGTGACCTTCCCTTTTGTTGTGGTGCAAAGCTCCAGGAATTTTTTTTTTACACCTTGTCCTCCGCCATGGCTGTCTGCAGTCTGAACTTCCAGGACAAAGGAAGAGAGGTAGTTTGTTGATTGCTGTCTGCATCCTGTCCTTCCTCAGCCCCGACCCTACCTTATTTGACTGTTTCACACTGTGCAATCCAGCCACTCAAAGGCTAATGTTTTGATGAAATGTTTATTTTGAGCAGTTGAACCTCGCCCTGGAACATGAGAACAATTAGCATCAGACATAGTTTTAGCACACATCTTGCGTAACGTTGTGTCAGATGTCTTGGTCTGTCCTAGTATTTACATAAATAACAATTTATATACCACTATTTTGTCTTATTTATTTTATAGCGCTACTCAACCCAAACCAGGATGTCAGATCACTTTACATCACTCATACACATTATACATTGATAATAAATCATGCGTGTAAATCAATTTACTGGGTGTGTTACATAAGATTGTGAGGGTTACAAGGTGTAGGAGTCCCATGGCCTTTCCTTCATAGTTCACTGTGCTATATTAGAAGGATTACAATTTATGAACTGCAAGTAACTAAAGGATCTCTGTGTTAAAAGCAATAACCCACTTACCCATCTACATAAAATAAAAATCCGTCATCTGTGTGTCGCATGATGTTTTTTGCGGGAGACATATTAACCCTCTATGCTACTTTGATTCAAAACTGGGACTAGACAAAACACCTGTCTCTCAGCAAGAGCATTAACCTTGCCATTATTATTATTTCCTGAGATTTACTGGGTACATAAAGATCTATGCAGCAGGTGCCTTTACCCCATATTTTAAAATGCAGACTTTGTAGCCAATTAAGCAGAACAGATATACTGCCACCTTTCTCCTTGTTGCCAATTTCTTTCTGGCAGAGTTTTAATAAATAAATGTATAAGTGGAGGCCTAGATCTTGCGCCGGGGTTCCATCACTTTTTTGGCACAACTGCGACGCAAAATCTAATTTGTTAAATATTGTAATGCACTCAAATGTACTTATGATAGACCTGCTTAACATATGCGAGGTCTTAGAATCTGATGTCATTTTTTGTGATATCACTTCCTGTGAGGTCATGAGTCGTGATGTCACGTGCGATGTCACGCGCTGTGATGTTACTTACATACTGCCTAACTTAGTTAGTGTCCCACTTCTTTTTTTAGGACTTGTACCCTGGTGGGAGAAGTATAATGGAGAACTGGTGTTGGTGGTTGTAGGAGGCTGGCTTAGTATATGGTGCACACTCTCAGGAGTGATGCACCTTGAACTAATCCAGGCAACCCTTATGGTGATTTTAGTGGTCTTTGATAACCATAGAAAGCTCTCAAAGTGGTAGCTGTGGAGCGCAGCCTTCAGGCTTATGTTGAAGGAGTGTAAAGCAGCTTGTTTTACCACATTTAATTGACAGTGTAGATTAGATGAAAAAGAACCACACAGTGTTTTATAAACATAAGTCTATTTATTACACAACACAATCACTAACACATTGGTATATGTCCTACCCAGAGATATCAACAATACACACAAGAGTACTTCAAAATAATCAGGTAAGTAGCACAAATATATGCTGGTCTCCAGGGGGAGATCAAACCATATACTAAGAAAGTGGAATGCAAACTGCAAAGGAGAACGGAACTTGGACCAGAAGACTCAAAGGAGCCGGGGACACAAGGAACCACCTAAGGTAAGTACCCAGGAACCCCACGGAGGCTGTGTGCAGAGTGGAAACACAGCCGCATGCCCAATGGAAGTCAATGAAGAAGTTGCGGTTGCAGTTTTAAAGAAGAAAGACCCTTCTCAGAGGACCCCGAGGAAACCCTTTGGAAGACGGGAGGTTGGAGAGCCACACCACCCATGGATGCCCCAGGAACCAGGTTACCTGCACCAAGGAAGCTGGGTGCATAGGGGTTAAGTGCTGTCGGAACCTGCTGTAGACGACAATGGAAGACTTTGGACAAGATGCTTTCTGAAGAACCCTATGAAGGAGTCCGGTGGAATCCAAGAGTGGATTCTTGAAGAGGAGAACCTGCAAGCAGAGGGGACTAATACCACTTAGAAGTGACCAGGAGGCACAGAAGCACAATGCCCACCGATGTCGGAAGGTTCAGGAGTGAAGACTGTGACCTTGTCGCTGCAGCTGTGAGGACCAGGCGATGCTGAGGAAGACCAGGAGCTGTGCACGAGCTGTCCCAAGTCAGGTGTCTGTGTCCAGGTGGTTGGTGTCCAGCGGGAGCAGCAACAAACCTTGGTAGCCGAAACTGGCGTGGAAAGCAAAAAGATGCAAACGTTGGGACCAGCAAGGTCCAAGGAACTCACTAAGTGCAGAAGAGTCAGAGTAGGCCCGAGCAAGCAGGGGAGCCCACTGAAGCAAATGAAGACCCTTGAGAGGACCCACAGGCCGAAGGCACAGGAGTCGCAAGAAGACCTCAGGCAGCTCACCAAAGATGGAAGGCCACGGTACAGAGAATGAGGTGAGGACGTTGATCTTCAAGGGATGAGGTGCTGGAGGCTGGAGCTCTCTGGAGTGCAGAGCCAACAAGCTTCGGCAATGGCAAGTCAATGCGGTGCACAGGGGTTTGGTCCCAGCGGCTCCGTCGAGGGATACTGTCCTCAAAATTGCAGAGAAGACAGGTCGGCCTCTAGGGAGCTGCAGAACCACCACCTGTGTTGCTGGGCCTCAGGAACTCCGTAGCACAACAGGAGCAGCAGACCGGTCAGCTTAGTTGTGGTGCCTGCAGATGCAGGGGAGTGACTCCTTCACTCCAAGGGAGATTACTTCGGATGTCCTTGTTGCCCACAGGCCTTCTGGCGAACCTGGCTGGAGCACAGACACAGACGACGCAGAAGACTTGAAGAACAGAGAAACCAGGAGCAGCAGGAGTCTTCCTTGATGCAGTCTCGGTTCCAGTCGAAGTCCAATGAAGTCCAAGTGTCCAGACAGTCGAAGAGTGTCTTGGTTTCAGAGGTGAGTCTTGTTTCACGACGAATCTGAGGACCCACCCATAGGGGAGCCCTTAAGTACTCTAGGGAAAGGGCTGCAACGACTCGGGGGTCCCTCCCAGAGGATGGGTTGGACAGAGGGGAGGGTACCCAAATCGGTGTTACGGTATGATTCCAACTTGTTTGATACCAAACATGACCAGGTTCGATGCAGCCATTATATAGTTAGACATCTCATAATGACAGATGTCCACTATATATCTTATAATGGCTGACCGCACTTACAAAGTCTTGAGAATTTACTCTGGGGTTTGTAGGGGTGTTCAGTTTATGCAGGAGCAACCTCACACTTGTAACCAAGCACCCTGCCCTCAGGACTGAAGGGCCTACCATAGGGGTGACCTATAGGTTTTAAGTGCAGTGACCTCAGATATAAGGTAACTTATATTTGTCGTGAGAGGTGCAAGCACCATCTTACCCATGGTGCAATGGCAGACATGTAGTCAGAGTTCAAGTGGACTTCCATGGGTGGCACAATACATGCTGCAGCCTATGGGAGACCCCTGGTGTACCTATGCCCTGGGTACCTTAGTACCATATACTAGGGACTTATAAGGGTACACCAGTAGCCAATTGTGGATTTACCAAAGTACTTACCTGCAGTGAGAGCCACTGGCCTCCAGATACCTTTTTATGGAGGCCGCCTCCAGCCAACAATACAGACTTTGTCTCAAGTGAATTAAAAAGAACACATTGAGGTGCGCTGCCAGGCCAGCTGGGGTGTACCTTGAGAGAACTAAAGAGTCGGGGTGAACAGAGTCACCCTACTAATTTTAGAGATGGCCGAGGAAGGTCTGGAGGAGTTACATTTATTGGGAAAATTAACACTGGTAGCAGCTGTTTGGCACAAGCGCAATTATTTTCACGTCTTGTGCGTATCCAGACGCGCTGCAACAACGCCACTGGGACCCCTGCAGTCTCTCGTTATCCAGGAAACAGGGATTCTTAAATATTTGCTTTTCTTTTCATAAAGCGTTAATGTGCGTCTATTAGTGAGATGCCAGCAGTTACACATGAAATGCCATCGCCGCCCTTTGCCTCAAACATTTGCTGTCATGCCTGGATAACGATTTGAGTCCTTTTGGGCAGTGGCCAGGTTGTACTTTTAGCACACCAGTAAAGGGGAAGAGCAATTTGTACTGCGTCACTTGGTATGGTTATCATGAACAATTTTCACGTTTAAAACCAATGTGTAAAAAAAAAAAAAGAATAATTGTTTCACCAAAATAAAATGTACGATTTACAGTGGAGGGGTAAATTACAAAAAAGGGTAACAATTACAAATTTCATTGCACTTTGCTTTTTGTTCGACTACAGAGTGGCGCATGCTAAGTGTGATATCGTACGCCACTCTTGAGCTTTCACACACTAGACTGTTGCACTCTGGGGCTTGTAGTTTACATATTAACAATAATACTGCAGCCTCCAAAAAATTGACATGCAAAGTGTAATTGGCCAATATTGCAAGTTTCCTGAATGCAGAAGATAGATACGCAACAAGTGTTGGCTGCAAGAGACCTGAGTAGCACCAGATTCCTTCACACACAGGCCAGAACAAGACAGAAAGAGTGCGAGGTTATCTCCCTCAAAGAACATGTACCACTCAAACATCAGCGGTGCTTTGACAAGCTTCTCTCAATCACAAAACGGGTACATATTCAGGACAGCAGTGTAAGATTCCCTCCTCACCAGAACAGGCAAAGCTGAGCATCAACGGGTCAAGATTTCCTCCCTCACAGAGAGTCGTACCGTAGCAGGAGTGGTGCAGGCCTCCTACCTTACAAGTAGCTTATAGGCCTGCACCACAATCTGCCACTGGCAAGGTTTCTACCTGGAATGTGCAATAACCATTGTTTGCTCGGTAGTGCTGTTGCAGGCTGTGCTGATGCCCACAGTGGCTAACCCTGCAGCATAAAAAAAGTATGTGCCACAAATGCTATATATTTAGGTTTTCCTGTTTTCAGTTTCTATTTTTGATAAATTCTGGTAGGATTTTTTTCAATGATTTCAATACCTTAAAAAAACAGTGGTTACACATTTTGGCATCATTAAAAACGACAGAAGCAATGTTTTTCCGGTGTTTATGGAACATTTTGCCTTTATTATTGCTTGCTTTCTGCACTGATAGTGCATGATATATAGACAGAGTTCTTACAGTGTACATGAGGTCCAAATAATTTTTTACAAATTAAACTTATTGTAAGACACCGTACAATACTTCTTCAGTGAGTCTTTGGTCATGCACTCTCGCGTTTTCCTTCCCATGTAAAACTTTAGCTGTGAAAAGGCCCTCTCAACATTGGCACTTGAGACAGGCAACACCAAAACAGCCAGTACACAATTTGCTAAGTCTGGCCACTGATCTAGCTTTCCATGCCAATACTGGTGCACCTGAAGACTGCGGTTCTCTGGGACAGGTACTGCAACATATGCGTTGAACTGGGCGCGTATGCCCTCAGAGTTATTGAAGTGGTTGAAAATGAGGCAGTACATTTCAAAGACCAGAGAAAATTCCCCTTTATGGAAGGGATCTAGAACTTGTGCAAACTACCACAGTGAGGCTTCATTGACTTCAAATGCCATCGTTGGTGAAGGGACATTTCTATGCATCAATGCAAGCCATTTCTCACGCATTGTAAAATAATATTTCCTGAACTGAATCTCAACATTTCTTTGCTTACCAAGTGGCAAGCATTCTAACATGGAACATGTTGCAGTGCCAAAGTCACTAAAAGTGTCGCCCAGCCTACTCTTAAGGAGATGTTTCACATCTACACCAATTACACTGAACACTTGGTAGACAAGGGTGTTTTCAGACTCTAGTTTTTTTATTATGTCCACGACAGCAGTCATGTTTTCCTGTAAAAATCTAAGAATGCAGTAAAGTGTACTTTTTTTCACATCACTATCAATATGCGACCGAAGATCCTCACCTTTCTTGCCTTTGGCATCATCACTAAGCAAAAATTCTGTAAACGGTCGCCACATGGATAATAAAGTATTCACGGCCTCTACGACTGAGAACCACCGGCTAAATGACACAGTTGAGATGACTCTTTCTTTGATGCCACACAAAGCACAAAATGAGAAATATTTGTGTTTTAGTTCCCGCGCATAACGAAACAGTGCACCAGAACGGACTACAAAGTCAATAGCATTCTTCATTAACTCTGAAGATTGTAAAGATGCTTTCAGCATACCATCTAGCAAGTGGCAAGGATCTCTTACATGGAAGCACTTCCGCTCGGGTATCAATTTTGACAGGTCATCACACAACTTTTTCATATACGTAGCTGAATCACTTCTAATACAAACAATATGACTCCAATCTTTTTTTAACTTAGTAAGACTGCGTTCCAGGTTTTCCAAACGTCTGGTGTCATGGTTTCACCACTATCCCAGATGCTTGGTGACCGCACTCATTTCACATATACCTGTCACTACACCTTGCAGTGAATGTTTGAAGTCTGGGTTGTTTGGCAATTCTATGGCAGGACCGGAGGCGAGGATTATGCTCATCTTTCTTCACTTTAATGAATAGCAGCACTTCAAAGTTAAACAAAAAACCACTGTTCCCATGAACCATAGGGAATCGTAACACAGAACAATAGAGAGTCTACGGGTAGATAGTCCTCCTTCAATCCACCAATCACAGGGCTCCTGGGAGTATGTAGTCCTCTGTCCCTTTCCCTTCCTCCTCTTTCTTCGCTGCTTGCAGCCAGATAAGTGCCTTGTTTCTTCTCTCCTCATAACTTGTGGATATTTGTGTTCATGTGCGATTTTCAGATACTAATGACTTTTTCTGATGTGCTGTAGCGTGCGTGCGTGCTCCGCTTTATTTTACAAGGGCTATGATATTTCCTGTCAGCGCTTGGCTCTGTGTTTACTAGTGCGCCGCTTCTGCGTTGTCCGCTACAGAGTTTTCGCCCGTTTTAATTGTTTTGTGTGTTGCACGAGGTAACCGCTACTCGGTTTCCCTCGCCCGGCCTTGGGTGCGCTCAAACTCCCTAACGGCGGTGCTTGGCTCGCGGCGCTCCCTCCCGCCGCCAGAGGGCGCCTGTGTGCGCGCCTCGATCGGCGTACGTCTCCCGGCATTCCGCGCATTCCTCAGCCGGAGACGCTTTGCCGAAGTGAGCCTTTGCCTGCCTGTGACGCCTGGGTGGTCTGTTCCTGCCGTGAGGCAGCGTTTCATTGTTTTTCACGCCCCCGCGAACGCTCGCATAACGCGAGTCTGTACCTGCCATTAGGCAGAGTTTAACTCGGCGGTTTTTCATCGCCTGGGGGTCGGTACTTAATAGGCCTTGAAGCCACGCTCCAGAGTGGAGTCTGTATTGGGACATTGTTAGTTGGCAGGTTTGCCCCTTTTTATTGTCACTGCACCAGGGCTGGTTGTCCCACGGGTTTTATACCCTGTTTTCAAGCGAGCACTGCCCGCACCTGAGTTAGGCTGACACCCAGCCCCCCTTGATATTGAGGTTACCCTCTACAGTACCCACTCACCTGTGTATCGCTCCTCTTCCTGGTAGCATGGAAGCGTACAACGACGAGCCCTACCAACAGGATGATCAGTGGGAGGAGGACCCCCTCACTGCCCTTCAGTGGGATGAGGACTTTTACGACGCTGTGGACGAATCTATACATAAGGCGTGGAGCAGGCCATGGCGCCCTTGGAGGATCGCCTGTCTCGTAGAATAGAGCAGGCTTGTGAGAAATTGGCCAAAGCGGCACAGGCCCTTCCCCCCCCCCCTCGCCCAGCGCCGGCGGATCCCCCGCCGATTTTCAGCCCCCACCCGCTAAACGTCCTAGAGACTCTGGGGTGGACATGGATGCTTTTGCCCGCCTTAAGCAGGCGTTTTTAGCGAGCAACCCCACACCTGTGACACCCGCACCGCCGGGGGATGCCGCGGACGTTGCAGATGACGAGGCGGGCCCGTCCCGTCCCTGGCGTCTGTCCCGTCCAGACCCAGCTCCCGATGCGCAGAACCTTTGCGCAGATATGCTAGACCCGGACGACGTCTTACACCCCCGTTCCTCTGACTGGGCACCCTCAGAGAAAGTTGCCCAATACGTCGCCAGCAGAATCCGCCGGCCGTTAGAGGCCACAGCCAGAAACTGTCTTAGGGCGGAATGCCCCCGACCTTCACTGGCAGGGAAAGTCGCTGCCACCCCAGAAATAGATTCCCGCATGGCGACGTTTCTACAGAAGTTTGTTAAGGACCCCGAGAGGGGTATTGACAGATCCTGGCGTGCTTGTCAGGACATCCTCGACGCCCTTGGCCTCATTACAAAAATTCTCGATATGGCTGAGGAGGCTAAACTGTCGGGCTCCCTGATATCCCCCGACACCCTCTCGGCTTGGGCCCAGCTCGTGGTGGTGTTCCTAGGGAACGCCAACTGCGCTCTCTCCACGGAGAGACGCCGGAGCTTACTCATCAAAGTGGACCCTAAGTTTGGGGACTTGGCCGATTCGGAAGCGGGCTCCGTGGCCCAGGGCGGTCTCTTTGGAGAGCCCTTTATCAAAGAACTGGGCAGGTTCGTGAATACTTTTACCTCTTTAGATAAGGCCCAGTATTCCATCAGGAAAGTTTTCCGCCCTCTGGTTTTCCGAGGGGCCGGACGAGGCAGGGGCCACTCGTCCGGCCGGCCTAATCAGGGCAGAGGGCAAGGCTCCGGCAATGGCAACTACCAAGACCAAGCCAGATTCGGAAACTTCTATCCGACCAGAGGACGTCGAGGGAAAAACAGAGGCGGCTGGGGCAGCGGAGCCTCCAACTCTTCCGGTGAGTGTTCTCCCTTCTTCCCTTCTAAAAGTGGGGGGCCGTCTGGCGCGTTTTTTCCAGGCCTGGACTTTTGTCACAGGGGATGCATGGGTGTTGCAAACAGTCCAGGGGTTTCATATAGAATTCCGCGGGGAGCCTACGCAACCGGTCCCTCCGCGCCCTCTCTCCTTCTCGGCCGCCGACTCGGCGCTGGTCGATCAGGAGGTCTCCGCCTTATTAGGCAAGGAGGTGATCGTGGAGGCGTTTCCGCACCCCAGAGGCTTCCTCAGCAACATCTTCTAGGTCGACAAGACCGATGGGACGCAGCGTCCGGTCATCAACTTGCGGGAGTTCAATGGGTGGCTGGTGTACCGCCATTTCAAGATGGAGGGCATCCATCTTCTGCGCGACCTCCTCAGGCCCAACGATTGGATGGCGCGTCTGGACCTCAAGTACGCCTATCTCACGATACCCATTTTCCCTCCTTACAGGCGATTTTTGCAGTTCCCCTGGCGGGACAAGGTGTACGAGTTCACCACCCTTCCGTTCGGTCTTTCCTCCGCCTCTTGGTGTTTCACCAAGGTTCTCCGGCCAGTGATCGAACGCCTGAGGGCATCCGGTATGCGTCTGATCGTATACCTGGACGACATCCTGATCATGGCTCAGTGCCCTCGGGTCTTATCGCGTCAGCTGCAGACAGCGGTCAACCTCCTTCAGAGCTTGGGCTTCATTATCAACGAAGCAAAATCCACCCTTGTTCCAGCTCAGCAGGTGGTGTTCCTGGGGTTCGTCATCGACTCGGTGGCCTCCACCCTCAGCCTTCCATCGCGGAAAATGACAAAGATCCGTCACGAGATCAGGAGGGCCCGTACGCAGTCGCGCCTGTCCCTGCGTCAGCAGGCCCGTATAGTAGGTCTTCTATCTGCCTCCATCCAGGCGATCTTTCCGGGCCCTTTGCATTACAGGGCCCTGCAGCGCCTCAAGGCCTGCCACCTTCGCAGGGGCCTCTCGTACTCTCAGAAAGTCACCCTCTCGGCCGAAGCCAGGGAGGAACTTCAGTGGTGGCTTGCCAACATGGAAGCCTGGAATGGGCGGGCGATCTTCGGTTCCGCGCCCGATATCGTTATCGAGTCCGACGCCAGCAGGTCTGGATGGGGCGCGCGGAGTGGAGAATTCGCTACAGGAGGTGTGTGGTCTCCACAGGAGCAGCAGCTCCATATCAACTGTTTGGAGCTCTGAGCGGGCTCATTTGCGATCAGGTGCCTGACCAAGGACTCTGTCCAATCCTGCGTCCTTCTCAAGATGGACAACATATCAGCGGTCCGTTACGTCAACCATCTGGGTGGTACCCGCTCGCGAGCCCTTTCCGACCTGGCGGCGAATTTCTGGCAGTACTGCCTAGACCATCACGTCTCGGTCACGGCGGAGTATCTCCCGGGTCAGGACAACCGGGTGGCGGATTTTCACTCCAGGCATTTACAAGACGTAAGCCTGTGGAAGCTCCACCCGGGTGTCTTCGCGGACCTCCAGTCCATCTGGGGTCCGTTTTCAGTGGACTTGTTCGCCTCCCGCTTGGATTTCCAGCTGCCCCGGTTCTTCAGCTGGAGGCCGGACCCCCTGGCGACAAGCACGGATGCGTTCCTACAGGACTGGAGGGAGGACGCGGGTTACGCCTTTCCCCCGTTCGCCATGCTGACGAGGGTCTCGGCCCAGGTTCATCGCAAGGGAGCGGACATTGTGCTGATATCGCCAATTTGGAGGTCTCAAGCTTGGTTTCCAGTTCTTCTGGAACTTTCTTGGGATTTTCCAATCCCACTCCCACGCTTCCCGACTCTTCTCCTCGATCCCGATGGAGCTCCGCATCCGCTCATTGCACAGGGATCCCTTGCCCTGATGGCGTGGTGGATTACCGGGGACGATGGGCAGTCCCAGGCCTTTCGGGAGCGGCTGATAAGTTCATGTCCAAGGCCTGGGCCGATAGTACGGTCAAGCGGTACCGTTCCACTTGGAGACGATGGGTTCGTTGGTGTGTGCGACGGGGTCTCAATCCCGTGGCGGCAGATGTGACTTTCATCCTCAACTTTTTGGCTTCCTTAGCGGAAGACGGTTTAGCTTATAGAACCATTAATACCTTTCGGTCAGCCATCTCGGCCGGCCATTCCATGGTGGATGGCTCCCCGGTGGGCGAGCATCCTTTGGTTTGTCGTCTCCTTCGGGGCATTCGGCTTTCTTTGCCGCCGGAGCCTCGTTATTCTCAACTGTGGGATGTCAATCAGGTCCTGAACCTGTTTTGGTCATGGCAGCCGAACCGGTTTCTGTCCAGGAAGGAACTTTCGGCCAAACTGGCCATGCTCCTTTGCCTCATATCTTGTAGGCGGGTTTCAGACGTCCGGGCCCTGGATGTCTCAGGCAGGATTTTCTCCCCTTCTGGGGTTACCTTCACTGTCCGGAGGTGGACGAAGTGCGGTACTACTTCCATATCGTATCCTGCCTTTCTGGATTCTCCTAAGCTTTGCGTTGTGTCTTGCCTCAAGGCTTACGAAGAGATGGAGGAATTCCGCCCCCCGGGGGAGCGACAGTTGCTTATCGCACTCAAGGAACCCCACAAAGCAGTCTCCTCCCCCACAATAGCCCGTTGGGTGCGGTGGGTGATGCAGGAGGCAGGAATCGATCTCCGGGCTTTTGGTGCCCATTCTACCAGAGGGGCCATGGCCTCTAAAGCGTTTACCCTGGGAGCTCGCCTGGAAGACATTCTCAATACGGCAGATTGGTCTTCGGATTCCACCTTTAAACAGTTTTATTTCAAACCGGTGCTGGATATGGCACATTTGGTGGTGAGCAAGCTTTAAACGAGCATAATCCTCGCCTCCGGTCTTGCCACAGAATGAAAAATTTCCTAGCTAACGTAACGGAAAGTTTCAATTCTATTAAGGACTCGGAGGCGAGGATTACCCCACCCAGGGTACCAGTTTCCGTGGTTAACTTTCCCGCCCTCGTACTGGGGTAAGTAACTGGTTTTCAGACTGTTGAGTTTTCTTGTGTGCCAATTGGTTATGTTACAGTGCCTTCCTTCCCCTGTAGGGTTAAACCTTAGCCACCGCTCTCGCTTATGCTGTGCTTTACTTCTGCAGGCGACTCTGGCAAACAGGATTCGTGAGGATCTGGAATTGGCTGGCCTAGAGCGACGAAAGAGGAGGAAGGGAAAGGGACAGAGGACTACATACTCCCAGGAGCCCTGTGATTGGTGGATTGAAGGAGGACTATCTACCCATAGACTCTCTATTGTTCTGTGTTACGATTCCCTATGGTTCATGGGAACAGTGGTTTTTTGTTTAACTTTGAAGTGCTGCTATTCATTAAAGTGAAGAAAGATAGCATAATCCTCGTCTCCGAGTCCTTAATAGAATTGAAACTTTCCGTTACGTTAGCTAGGAAATTTTTCATTCACCTACTTTCAATGCTGACTCACTAAAAAATGTGGCTGATGTATCAAAGGGTTTCACCTATTCTCTGTCTGTGGGTAAATGTGGTGGTACATATTGGGTAAGATTCTTATGAAACCAGCCATTTTACCTATCAGTGAAAGAATCAAACCTAGCCAAAATATCAAATATGATTTTGATATTTTCTGATTCTCTACAGTTTATAAAATAATTAAATAAGACCTAGAACATGCTTCTTATCCCTGCATCTTTAGGCCAAAGACCACTAAACTGGAAAAAGCAAAAGGAAGAGGAAACAATATTTCAGTGACATCCCTAAACAACAAAACACAAGCAGAATATTAGCCCAGTCTTCCTTGCTGCTACCTTGTATAACAAAGTTAATTTATATTGGCCCCTTCAGGAAGGAATAAATATGACTCTTTCACTCTTCTTTTCCTTTCTTTGAATGGCACTTAGTTTGTGATTGTGCAGGTGTTCTTTTTCAGTGTTTATATGTTTACACTGGTGAGATCTATTTCCCTTTCTGTGAGGTTTTATCAGTTATTATAGGTTTAAAACTACAACAGGATAGCCTATTTATATTCTACAAAACCTGCAGATAGAGATCCCAGCCGTAGCGTTTCAGGAAATGAGGGCTTCACAGAAGTCCTTCATCTGATTCCAAAGGCATCCTAGGATCTCACTGACAAAGTGTACCATAGGCACAAAGGACGGTGGAATGGGGGCAACTGATATTAAATATTATTACTGGGCGATTATGTACGACTGGCTATTTGGTGACAATTATGATCCAACGTAGAGTCAAATGCTCCGTTATTGGGGAACGGGATGCGACGCATTTTCTTTACGACTCTAAGACCCCCAGGCAGCATCTTATCAAGATGAGGAAGAGGAAGGTTAGTGCTGTTTCCCAAACAATGAGGCAGCGTTCACTCCAATATACTCCAAGGAAGGTTTCACTATTTTAAAGGCCAATCTTTTATATCTGGAAAACTAGGGCGTTTGACTCTGTACTGTGGAGAAACACAATTATGCATATCGTCACATCCTCACACGGAGCGAGATCAAAGACACAGGAGGCAACTTCTGGAGAGGTGGCATACATAGATGCATACACAACACATATGTACTCCAGGCTGTCCTTATGTATGTCTTCTTCTAAGTAAAGGCACGCCTTTTAATCTCCAGCTTAGTGTTTTCTCCAACACTATGCCCTAGCAGACATTTATGATTCGGTTACTAAGATGCCCACCGCCACCTTTTCTTAAGACGATAGATTATTGCATTTACCACAGTACTGGCCCTATGTCCCCTAGTGCATCCACATTTCAAGTCACAGACCACGTAACTCAGCTGGAGCACAGTTGCTCTGGATGGTTCTTCCTGGACCTCTCCTTTAAAAAGACTACATTTTGACAATAACCCACCGGAGATTCCAGACACTATCAAACAATTTACTTTTAAAATATCATTTAACTCTCAATCTGCATAAAGTACAGAAAAACTAAAGAAGAAAGGGCTCTCTAAAACACACAAGAAGATGCTTAGTCATTGACATTGTCCAAGCAGCTAGTGACATTACTTCGTCGTTATGTGCAGCATACATGTGCATGTGGGTGAGGATAGGCATTCATGACAATAGCCCCCATATGCGCGACTACCAGCTAGCACTCACCTAGTTAAGAAGAAAAATTGCTGAAGACGCCTCCGGACGCGAGAGGCGTTGGCAGACCCTTCTTCTCGTTCTCCTCCTCCGTGCAAGGGTCAAAGCGGCTTGAGCAGGATGGTGTGTCGGTGGTTAAGTCCACCATGAGCGCATCTCAATATGTGGCAATAGGGTACTTTCTGAGACCCAGACTAGACTGTCTTCCCTGAGTAGGGCTGTGCTCTCTGCTCGTGGCCAGTTGGTGAATGAGCTCAGCCAGGCTGTAATATGCGGAGGTTCAGGGGATTTCCATCTGCAGGTGATCAGGCGCTTGGCCAAGATCAGTCCCAAATCAATGAAGGGAGATGTAACCTTGTATTTCTTGCCTCTTCTGTACCTTCTCAGTATACAGACCTCCTATGTGTGCGCAAGATTTCTTTCCATACAGTGTAACAGCCTGTCTATGGCAGCCCTCCAGTAATGCACAAGACGAGGACATGCCCACAGCATATGCAGCAGGTCTGCGTTTATCGGTTGACATCGGGGGCAGGCGGCGTCAGTTCGCCCAAAATAGCAATTCATTTTTTCTGGAGTGAGGTAGGCCCTGTGTACTGCATAAAGTTGAATCAGGTGGAATCTGGCATTTCGGGGATCATGACCGGGCTCTCCAGCACAGTGTCCCACTCCTTATCGGTGTAGGTGACATCCAAACTCACATCTATTGGAGTGGGATGATTATTAGATTATTAGGTAACAGTGGCACTGCCATTTGGCAGCGCTGGGAGGGTGTGCAAGTTGCAGTGGCCTGATATACAATGGGCCCTAGCACTTAGGTTTTTGAAAATTAAGCAATTTAGTCAAGTGTGTCACCAAATCCCTGTCCTGAGCAGGAGAACATTACATGTTGCGTAGTCTCCATCTCCCTGCCTGTCCCCAGGGAAGTCTGCCCAAAACCACTGGTATTGTAGAAAACGGGAGCTACCATGGTCTGAACAGCACAAGTGTTTCCCCCACCCGAGTAAGGAATAACACTGTAAATGTAATTATTTCTAAGCCCTGGTGAGTACAGGATGGGTACCGCTTCTACGATCTCAGTGAAGCAAGGTGAAACTGAGCAGTTATCAAACAAATATCAGAAGAAATATTAATTATGAAAGCAGGAAGTAACACAGAAAATATTGGTGTGGGTTTTAGGCAGAGCAGTGGAAAATACCACCCGCCCCAACTTGCACAATTTCCATAAGTGCTTGGGGTAGGTAGACAAGAGGACTTATATCTATTTCCTATGAAAAATATGTAGTGAATTCTAACAAAAGAACATCTGCTACCCTGATCTCTGAGACTTCGATTGGCAGGTTGGTTCTTAAGGCAAATTAGTACACTGGAAAGAAATGAAAATGTAATCTCACTTCAATTCCTGTTACTGGCAAATTGCCCCTCACAGGCAACCAGGCTGCGGGAGAGTCAGTCGCCTGCCTGGCATGTAATTCTTCAGCAACCTGAAGGGCCTTCGGGAATTCCAGCCATTCCCCTAGCTCTACCCACCTGTGTATAGTGAAGAGGGAGCAAGCAGTATTTCTTTTGGTAAAAGAAATCATAGGAGATGAATATCTGTATCTGTTTGCTACAGAGGAGTGCTGATACTCTTGCTTGCAAATTAAAGGATCTAGGGCACCGGCCCACTTAAAGAACTACCAGTAAGAGCTCTCAAAGCAGTACTAAGCGTTCCACGGAAGATAACCTTTGACTAAGGCAATATTTGTGTCTTTTGTAACATGAAAAGTGTCGTTGTGCTACAGGTGGATCTTCAGTTCAGTTTATCAGTTGTATAGCCGAACTGTGCCACCGTGTGTAGATTAGGACTGAGGCGCACTGATGGAGCAATCTGCAGGTACCGTGCTGGAAAATTAGAAGATGCGGATTAGGAGTGAGGAACATCCTAGTGTCTCTCAGAGACCATACCATGAATTCTATCAAGTTCACATACCGTCACTACACACCCATGGCTTCTACCTCCTTCCCTTTGTTGCTCCATTCATCACTGCCTGATAGACAATCACCTAGAGTGAACTACCCACAATGCACTATTGCTTGATAAGGTGGGACACCAGCCTTCTGGGAAGACCACTGGCAACAAGAATCATCTTCCACCCCGTTTGCCGGTCTCTTTACCATATGTTACAATGTACATGTATCGATCCTTCTAATGCTTGCCATTCATGCATACAAAGTGCACCATCCCAGCCTAGGTTCTCACCTCCTATTTCAGTTGACAAATTATATATGTAAAACATCTAGGATTCAGACAGTACATTAACTCACTGGCTATGGCAGCTTCTGATACATCAAGGAAGATTTAAACCATAAATGTCAGTACTGGTGTAGGAAAGTGGGTTTCTGTTGCAGTAAACCCCCCCCCCCCCCACTTTTTGCCTGATAACTGATGCACTTTTCCTTGGTGTGCCCTGGGTCCCTGCCTATCGGGTACCCAGGGCCTGTGTTCCTTCCCTAAAAACTGTACTAAAGCCTAAACCCAATTGGCATCTCTGGCCACAGGTAAGCCCCTGGTAAATGGTACCCTAGGTACCCAGGGCACTGTGACCAGAGAAGACCCCTAAGGGCTGCAGCACTTATTGTGCCACCCTTAGAGGCCCTGTACCCTGACACACACACACTGCCCTTGCAGGCTGAGTGTCTTGGTGCAGAACAAAACAGAGAGTCGACATGGCACACATCCCTGTGTGCCATGCCCACAAACACACTGCCCTGGCATACCTCAGTCACCCCTCTAGCTGGGTGCCCTAAGCCAGTGGTGAGGGTACAGGTGCATGAGCCCTGTGCCCCTACAGTACCCAGGTCCATTCCTGGGCACTGTAAGTGCAGTGCTGCCATTCCGAGTATATGGTGCTGGGAGGTCGTCAGCACGAACTCCACAGCACCATGATGGCTGCACTGAAGACTGAGAAGTTTGGTATCAAACTTCTCAGCACAGTAAACCCACACTGATGCCAGTGTGGGATTTACTGTAAAATGCACGACAGAGGGCAACTTAGAGTTGCCCCCTGAACCTAACCTACAATCCACATCTTGTCTGAGGGGCTGCCTAGGCTGCCACACAGCAGACATGTTGCTGGACCCCTGGGTAGAGAGCCATCCGCTCTCCCGGGCCTGAAACAATGCACGTCCTGGGAGAGGTGCTAGGCCTCCTCCCCCAGGATGGGCAGGGGGAAGCTTCAAAGGCATTCCGCCTTGTGAGCTTCCCAGACCACTTGCTGTACTCAGCAACTGGTCCCCACCGGTTCTTCCCCCATCCTGGCGGGAAGACTGGCGGGAAACACCAAGGGAGGAAAGGGGTGTGCCAGCCTCTGCCAACCCCACCCCTCAGGTGGGGAGGCGAGGTGAAGCACATCTCCGGGCTCTCGCCATCTTGAAGATGGGGAGCCCTGCCCAATCAGGACTAGGCTCCTGCCCCCTCCCACAGGAGAGTGGCGGGATAGGGGGTGTACCCACGCCAGGGCAGGGACCCATTGGTCCCTTCCTTTACCTACCTGTAACGCCCCTAAATCTAGTATTTAGGGGCACCCTGAACCTTCCTTCCTCAGATTCCCGCAACCTAAGAAGAAAAAGGACGAAAGAAGACGCCCAGCAGAGGAGACTGCAGAGAACAACTGACTTGGCCCCAGCCCTACCGGCCCGTCTGCAGTTTCCAGAGATCCTGCACCAAAAATAGTCTTGTCCTGCAGCCAGCGACCTCCAGAACCCCGGGGAGGACTGACTGCCTTCAACAAAGACCGGATCTCCTGTGAACAGCAGCTCTGTTCAAAAGAAACACCAAACAAAGACTCCGAGCTTGCTGAGGAAAAATAAACCCGACGCCTGGAACCACCACTGCACCCGTCGCCTACAGCCCGAGTTCAAGCGGCCCACCGGTCCCAGCGAGGTCCCCCAGCTCTCCAGAGTCCGAGTCCACCGTGGGTTGACCCCTCCAGGACTCCCCGACGTCGCCTGCAGCCTCTGCACGGAGACCCCCCCAACCGCGAGTGGCCCGGTAAGGTGAAATCCGACCTCAAAAGACACCCCTGCATCCAGCCGCCCTGCGCCCTGGAGAAAGGAACCCGAGGTGCACCTACGTCCCCGAGCCCTCCAACTTACCTGCCCAGCTGTTGGTTCCTCCTGGAAGTCTTCCTGTACCGAGCCTGCAGCTGAAAACCAAAACCGAAAATCTCCATTGAAATCAACAGGGCACCCGACCTCAAAACAGCACCTTGCACCCGGCCGCCCTAGTGCCGCTGAGGGTGCCCCTTCTGTGCTAACTTGGTCCCCCAACGTGCCCTGAGCTTAACCCTAGGAGCTTTGCTCCCACAACCCCGTGGCCTGCTTGCCAGCCGCCACCAACCGGAGTCCCCCTATCCTCCATAGGATAACATTGGGCCTCAACACTCTGCACCCGGCCGCCCTAGTGCCGCTGAGGGTGCAACAACAGTGCATCACTGACCCTGGGAGACCCCTGAGTCTAACCCCAGAACCCTAACTCAAAAGACCGATTACTTACCTCAAAACCGATAACTCATTTTTTCCTCATAGGATAACATGGACACTTTTTCTTCCACAAAGTTTCTAAGTGTCGACTTTTGAAAACTAAGAATATTCCTTAAAAATCGCACAAATAACCTAACCGAATTTTCTCAACTGTTTGCAGGAAAGGTCCCAGCGCCGAACCTAGGTGTCCAGCACTGAGTAACAAAAGTAATTAAAAAGTAACTTACCTGTGAATTGAATTTCCTTCCATAGGATAACATTGGTGGTTCTTTGTGAAAAAGTTTCTAAGTGTCAACTTTTGAAATACAAGAATATTCTTTAAAAATCGTACAAACTACAAAAACGTAATTACTTACCTGTTTTAAGTAAATGTCCCAGTGCTGAATCTAGGAGTCCAGCACTGGATTACAAAAGTAACGTTAAAGTAACTTACCGGCGAATTGAATTTCCTTCCATAGGGTAACATTGACTGGTTTCACTTGGAAATTCTTCTAAGTGTCGAGTTTTGAGACTTTAAAATATTCACCTAAAATCAGCCGAATTACGAAAACGAATTTACTCACCTGCTATCAGGAGAGATCCCAGTGCTGGATCTTGGTGCCCAGCACTGACCCTAAAAAGTAATCACAACTGTACTTACCGGTAACTTGAATTTCCTTCCATAGGATAACATTGCCTGGTTTTTGCTGAAAAAGTTTCTAAGTGTCGATTTTGCAAACTTACAAATATTCGTTAAAAATCGCCTGTATAACAAAATCACATTCTTTCAACTGTTTACAGGAGATGCACCAGTGCTGGATCCAGGATCCAACAATGAGTAAGAAAAAGTAACGATAACACTACTTACCTGCTAAGTGAATTTCCTACCATAGGATAACATTGGTGATTCTATGTGAAAAAGTTTCCAAGTGCCAACTTTTAAAATACAATAATATTCCTTAAAAATCACACCTGTAACCAAAACGTTTTTACTCAACTGTTTACAGGAGACGTCCCAGGACTGAATCTAGGATCCAGTCCTGTGGTTAGAAAAGTAATCCAAAAAGTAATCTATTGCATTTAACTAGAAATTCCCATTGAGCTCAATGTATAATTGTGTTTAAAATTGTGTTGCCTATTGCAACAACTGTAACGATTGCATTCAAAAGTCTATTGCCTATTGAAAGTATTTACCTAAAGCATCTCATTCTGAGAAAGTATATTTTGATACCTGTTGGTTCTAAAATAAAACAAGCATACATTTTTATATACAAACCATTGGCCTAGAGTTCAGTTCTTGAGTGTGTGGCTTCATTTGCTGACTGAGTGTGTACAACAAATGCTTTACACTGTCCTCTGATACTGCCTTACTGCTCGACCAAGCTACCACTTTAGAGAGTAAGGTTATATCTAACTTTAGCCTCTGCCAAACCTCTGGGGACTGTGGACCCTGTGCACACTGAACCTTACTTTGGTTCAGTATATACAGAGCCACTTTCTTACAACTGGGACTTTAAACAACCCTTATTTTAAGCCAACCTTAGCTGCAGAAGTACATCCACCAGCTGTAATTCTAGCCTGTAAGCACCATGCAGTCATCTGCTGGCTTAGCCTAGGGATCTGGACAATTAACACTGTCTACCGATGAACGAAGAGAGTGGTCATCCCTGGTGCACACTGCAAAAGCCATTTACAGATCAAGCCCCAGTAATCTTCAATATTTATAGCCCTTGTCTTCCTCAACACAGTCCTTAAGAACATGAAAGGAGTAGTGCAAGAAGGATGGACAAGAAGGTAAAGTCTTGATGACCTAATGGTAATTTTGATTATCAGAGTTCGAGTAGTCCTTGTTCCAGTCCTATTCCGTGTAAGAGTAAGAATGACGAGGATCAATCAAGGATCATGAGATCTCAAACAAACAACAAAAGGTAACTCAACAACCCCACTTTTTTGTTTTAAGTTTTTTCATGAAAACTACTCTGGTTAGGTGTCTTCCAGACCACATTAAATACTCGAGGATAGGTCCAACAGGAGTACAAGACTTAAACCAGACTGCCTGGGTTACGTCACACAGCTATCATTCAAAGACACGGCGGTGCAATTAGTATTGATCCAAGTAATGCAAGTTCAATGACATAAATGCCCTTCTCCACACACCACTATTGCCACCATCTTTAGATCATCTTGGGTGCTCTACATTCCAATAGAAGTTCTGCTAACTTGGACATGCCATCTCATGGCATGAGACCCCCAAGTATATCCCCCTTGCCGTACTCCTCCTAGGAGTCCTGGCCTGCTAGGCTTCATTCCTTCTGAAATACAAGTACTCTCTATGACTGTCCTTGCATTAGTTGATGCACAAAACATCTTCAATATACTAATAAAATGTTAGCATTGATGCAACCTCTTAAAAATGAAATTCATTCCCAAGTACAACACCCAAGCTATTAGTGACAGCAGCCGACCTAGGCACAACAAAAGCAAAAACAGATAGGTTACCTTTTCCTATCTTTCTTTCAGGTTCCAGGTCTCGACTGGTTACAGAGAAGATGTAAGTCTCCGATTCAAAGCCAGGCCGGCAAAGGTCAGCTTCATCACACAAGCCTCCTGACACCTAAACAGGGGTATAAAACAAAGTTAATCCTTTTCAGCTACGACACAAGAACTTAATCGATGCAAGCTGCAGAATTTGTTTATGAAGTTGCTGTCGACAGCAGAATGCAGTTATCAACTCAGAAACTGCTCCCTGCAGGAAACCCTGTTGATGTTAAAACAAGGATCACCAATCAATACAAAACCAGTTACACCTGTAATTAAGGTTTTGCAGCGTGAAACTCTTCCAGATTCACATGCTTTTCACAATTCTGCCTTCCACTGGTTAAGTCCGGAAGTGTCGGTTTTCCTAAGCTTTTTCTTAGCTAATGAGATGGAGTCGACATAGGCGGAGCCCTTGTGTGACATCGACCATGATCCCACAATGCCCATGTGTGTGCCTACCTTCTTAGATTATTTCTTAATCTTCTACAAACCTCCTTCAATGGACTGGTGGGAGGGTCACATGTGGATTTAGAAGAGTTTCAAGCTGCAAGACCATAATTACAAGTAGCTAGCTTCTTTTGCAGCATGAAGTCTCTTCTAGATTTACATACTTTACACACAGTATGTAGCAGTGCTAACTGCCTTGTAGAGTTGGGTATAAGAGGGAGGTGAAGCAACAATGTTCCTAAGTACTGTACTGATTTGCAATCGCTGAAAGAGGTTGCCTCAAAGCAAACTCTTTCCGCAATTGGAAATCAATACATTATTGCCTTGTGAATGTGTGCTCTGAGGACCATATGGCTGCTCGCCATACAAACATCGGCCAGAAGGTCCACAGTAGCTCTCTTCTTTCTGGTAGAGTGTGCCTTTGGTTTAGTAAGCAAAGGCTTGTTCACTGGTGAGTAGCACATTTGAATTGTCTCTACAATCCATCCAAAGATACTAAGTTTTGTTACAGCTGTACCTAGGGAGTGTGGTGAATGCCCTACGAAGAATTGCTATGTTTTCCTGATGTCCTGGGTGAACTGTATGTAAAACATGACAGCCATCCTCACATCTAGTGTGTGCAAGGTCCTTTCTGACACACTGGATGGCTTTAGGAAAAAACCTGATAGGGTGACTCTGGCTAATGTGGAAGAATAAAATGACCTTTGGCAACAATTTTGGGAGTGTTCTCATTACCACTTTCTCATTATTTATGGATATGTATAGCTCTTTTACCGTTAGTGGCTGTAGTTCGCTCACCCTTCTTAGTAACGTGGTGACCACCAAGAAGACCGTTTTCAGTGTAAGGTCCCAAAGCCTGGCCTTATCCATGGGTTGAAATGATGCCTTTATTAATCCGGCTAACACAGGCTAAGGTTCCACTGTCGGGGTCATCTCTCGAGCAGGGAAGAGTTTTTGCTCCTTCCATGAATATTCTGATCGATGGAACAGAAAAAACCTGCTTGACGTATAACCTTTTTAGGTAAGCTGCTATGGCTGATAAATGAAGCACAGAAGAGTTTACATTTTGCCCAATGTGTAAAGTATTGCACTATGACTATGTCTTGATGAAACGTGTAGCAGCTTGTTAGCCTGACACCATCTTATAGATCTTTGCCACTTGAAAGTGTAGCATTTCCTAGAGGATAGTCTCCATGCCTCTTTACCCATCATTAATGTTGCCTTTGGCAAATTTAGGTGTTGGAATTTGACTATTTCAGGAACCATGCTCTCAACTGCAGTTTCCTTGGATTTGGGTGGCATACTTTCCCCTGTTGCATGGTTAGAGTGTCCTTGTGCAGGGGGATTTTGACATACTGGTGTCTCAACATTTGTCATAAGTGCGAGAACAATGGTTGAAAAGACCAGTTGGGAGCAATGAGGAACATTGTTATGCTGGATATTTTGAATTTCTCCAGAACTGTTGAAATTAACGGTATGGTGGGTGAAGGCATAGCCAAATATCCAGTTCAAGCTTATCGACAGGGCATTTCCCAGTGACTGAAGATGCTAGTTTCTGCATGCGAAGTATAGGAATTTTGTATTCTCTGATGTTGCGTTAAGGTCTCCTCTGGCCTCCTCCACTGCTGGAAAATTTATTTCTTCTACAGATTGTTTTACTTCGCAGCCGTGAGTGCAACTATCAGTGAAATGTCTTTTGCGATGATCCATTTCCAAATGGCTTGCACCAATTGAGAGAGTGGGTATGATAGTGTCCCCCCTGGCTTGTTGACATAAAACATCACGGTTGTGCTGTCCGTTAGTATTTGTATTGTCTTACCCTGTACTTGGCTCTGGAAAGTGTTTAGTGCCAGAAAAAATTGTTTTCAGTCCTACAAAGTTGATGCGTCTAGTTTGTTTCCGGTGTTGACGACATTCCCCTTATAAGGAGTGGACATGTGTGCATTCCCATCAACCTATGTGAGGCGTGTGTGGTGATGACGGCTTGGGTAGTGGGATTGTGGAAGACCTCCCTTTTAGCAGGTTCACTGTATTCCACCACCTTCATCCCTTGCTGACTTTGGTTGTTACAACCACTAGATCTTCGCAACTTCCTGTGACCTGAGACTATTGATTGTTCAACCACTCTTGTATTGGTCTAATGTGTACCCTTGCGTTTGGGATGAGATAGATGCAGTAGTTTCATTACTGTCTTCACTAACAGAGACTGTGATTTCTGGTAAAGGCAAACCTGTGCTAGTATGGCTTCGTCCCTGTGTGCAGTCTGGTATGCCATCGGTACAACTGTGGCCATTCGCGCCACCAGGAAAGTGTTCATTCTCTCTGGAGTGCGGAATACTTTTCCTCCACTGATTGTGTAACCTAGTGTGTGTAGTAGAAATACCAACCTTGTCAGGTCTTGTGACTGTTTGAATGTGTTGGCTTTTACCAGCCAATCATCCAAATAAGGGTAGACACATATAGCCTGTCTCCTGAGGTGTGCTGCAACCACTGCCAGTGTCTTTGTGAAGACTCCTGGAGTGGACTTTATTCTGAAGGATATGATTTTAAACTAATCATTTTCTCCCTTCATTACAAATCTTAGATATTGCTTGTGTGTCAGGTGTATAGAAATGTGGAAGTAAGCATCCCTTGTGATCCACTGTTGCCAAATCGTTTCACTTATCTTGCAGAGGGATAACATCTTGTAAGGCTGGATCGCATGTGTGTTAATGTACTTATTTACAAAGTGTAGATCTGGGAAAGGTTGCATATTTAGGTTCTGCTTTGGGACTAGAAAGTAAACAGACTACACACCCCTGTATTTCTTTTCTCACAGGAAAACGTCTCAGAAGCATTTTGTAACAGCAGTTCTTGCACTTCTGTTTCAAGGACTTATAACTTTTTGTAGCGCTGGAGCTTTGGAGGTTTTGTTGGTGACTTTTCCATGAAGTCTATGTGTCAGAACACCTTTCAGAGGGCCACAGGGCACGTAGGACATATTGGGCCCAACCATGGGGGTTGAGGCCTTTTACTCCCAATGTCCCGGGCCTGACTTACTATGGAGTCTGAGTAACTAGGCCAAGTACCCCTTCTGCACTTAACTCAGGGTTTCGTGGCCCGAGCAGTCCAAGGCTCCCTTGGGGGTGGGAGGGTTGGGAAGGGGGGGTGTGGATACAGAATACTGAACACGGGCTCACAACTCACAATGCGCACGGCAGCAGCAATTCAATAATTGTCCAGCCAAGTACATACTTTTATTAACATAGAGAAGCATTTTATATTCTACCGCTATCTAACACAAAGGAAAACTACAACATGCAGAACAAATTCACAATCCCCCTTGAGGTCAGGGTTCTAGTACTTCAATGGTAATTCACTATCCCACTCCCTCCTAGCATTTGCTGTAATGGTTATTCCCCATTCGCTACTGGTAACATCCAGGGTATGCCCTACTAGCAGTGTTCTAGCGCTGCATCACTATTAGCAGTAAGTTAGCAGTAAGTTTTCCTGGGGCCGACAAGCCCGAAACTAGCCTTACCCACACTGGAAAGAGGGGAGCGTTCAGAGTTCTCGAGTGCACACTGTCTGCGGGCGCTCGCAGCGGCATGAGGCAAGATCAGGTAAGTGGGCCACACGTGGACCAGGCGGCTGCACTTGTGGTCGCGCTCCTGGAGCGACTGTAGGTTTCCTGCAGCTTCTCCTGTTCGGTAAGTGTTCGCCACACAGCACAAGGCTTCTTCCCTAACCGCACAGCAGTCTTTCACAAGATGCTCCCTCCTGGCATATGGGGTCGCCACACCTCTGTCCCACAAGGCTTTGGCACTTACCTCATGGCAGTCTTTTAGAAGACTATCTTCATGGTGGCCCTCTCCTGGTATACAGGGGTTGTGACTCAGCCCTGCACTTGGGCAACAACATGATCTACGCAGCAGCCGTGTTTGCACACCTTGCACAGAGAGTACACCCGACAGGGCTCCCCACTGAACCTCGCTCCCTCCAACGTTCTCCTCTTGCTCACAGGGCACACTAGTCTTGAAAAGCCGGCAGGCGCTGGTGCTCTAGGCTTCAGGCAAGATAGTCTTGGACTCCCTGGGTGATGTCCTCTCACCCAGTAGGGAGGCTAGCAAGCCTTGGTCCCCAGTCCTGGTCACAGGCAGAAGGTTTGCAGAGCCCCCTCACACATCCCGTCTGGCTGCTTGGCAGATGACAACTTTTGGGGTCTTAAACTCCTCTTCTTATAGCCCTTTTCCAGACACCAAATGTTACTTAAGGTCTGAGTCTTTGAAGTTTTATGTTGGGATTCTGCTTTCTTTGAAGTGACTATCCTTCTGCTCCCTCTTTCTCTTAAAAAAGGCGTCTGTCACAGCAGGAGTATCTCCAAAGCAGATAGTCCTACAACACAGGCCATGGGAGTGATTACAGTTCACACCTTGATGTCAACCACAGTGATTAGTGCCTCAAAACGTTAGCCCAGGACCTCTAGCCCTATTTTTTATGATTCTCTTATCAGCCCCATCTCCTTCCTCAGTTGTGACCAGGCCCCTTCCTTGTGACCTCTCAATGAATCAAAGAGCACCCTTTGAAGTGTACAGGGGAGGCCTGGTCCTCCCCTCCGCAGTGTGTGTGTCCCACCTCGGTTACAGGAATGCAGCAATACACAAATCTGTTTGAGGGGATCTCTTTACCTCCTCTCCTTGTTTCACTGTTCAGGCCTGCGCCTCCCAAAATAGAACCCAGAGCCTCCATGTATTGTTCCATCCACATGCACACATACATCCAATGCATGTATACAGCATACACGCACGGCACAGTACTGTATCCTCCATGTACTGTACCACTTACAGACACACACACACATGCTTCCAGCATACACGTTTAAAATATACGCACTGCCCAGGACTGTATCCTTCATCTACTGTACCACTCAGGGGCACACATACATTCAGCACATGCATTTACCCTGCACGCACTGAACAGCACTACACCCTTCAGATACTGTAGCACACATAGGCACATTCACCTCCAGCACATGCATACTTAGTGCACGCACTACTCAATACTGAATTTTTCAGCACCCTTCCCAGGCACACATACACCCAGTGCACATACACCACTTCTGTGCTGCGCAGCACTTCATAATAACTTGATGCAACTACGGGTGAGTTAAGCACAGAGCTGTAGGCCTAACTCCAGTGACAAAGGTATTAAAAGGACCTTTTCTCTACTGCTGATCACTACACGGTATGCTGCCACCACCACTCTCAGGGTAGAACTTTGGGCTCCCTCCCCCAGTCCAACAAGACTGCAGTCCGTGAGACCAACAAGACTGCAGTCCGTGAGACAGGCTTATGTCACTGCGCACACCCATGATTCGTGTTTGCCTATGACAACAAAAAATCAGCATTAGGGATCCAGACATCAGTACAGTTGGGCACTCAGGGAAGGGTTGCATGTCTATTATCATGTAGAGGACGTTTCCGCCCCAACAGATGCACTTCCCAGATCAGAACACTCCGAACCAAATACTAACCTGGAGAGGTTGGGTGGTCAGATAGATAACATCGGCGGGAAAGTCCACCAGCATTGCAGTGGCTCAATCCGGCTCTGTGCGCCACCACAAAGTCTAACCCTTGCAAAGATGTAGACCATCTTAACTTGGGATTCTCTACCTTCATAGCCACCAAACATTTCAGTGGCTTATGATCCGTTTGCACCAAAAACTTAATGCCAAATAAATAACAGTGTAACTTTTGCAAGGCCCACACTACAGCAAAGCACTCCTCAGTAGCTGCCCAGAATGAAGTGAGGGCTTTTTTTAGGACTCACCGGGTATTACAGGAACTTTGTGGCAAACTATGGGAGTATAGTTGCCTCACTGACATTTTTTACCTTTAGGAAGCAGCCCAGGAAACTGATATGGACTGCAGAGTGTCAGAAAGCATTTGAGGAACTGAAAACACCTGACTACAGTCAGCCTTTTTTCCTCCGAACACTATGCAATGGTGTATAATATTTACAACAAAACAATGGGAGAGCAAGGGAAATAAAGGGGTGCGTCCGTGTCCCCAATATAATAATAAGCTAAACAAAAAGGACGAACCCACTATGTGGATGTGGTACAACCGCTAGTCTGGTTAGTATATGAACCCACTAGGTTTGTTTAAAAGACCCCTCACACACCAGGGGCAATCACCTTAGGCTGCTAGTCACTTCCTGCATGCAGCATGCCCCACCTTGCCAAGACAATGCGTACAACTGCTGGGTTAGTCATCGCGTTTGACCATAGCACCTACGTAAGATTGCGTTTTATGTTGCTTAACAGTAAAAATGTGTATACATGTTCTGTGTTATTGTCTCCTTTTCTCCCACAGGTTTTTCAAGTGTCCGTAAGTACGTTGACACCCAGTCCACACACCTTAGCGCGTGTGTAGGTACTTCCCCCCTTTTTTCACGTGGCACTTTCCTTTTTGCCACTCACACTTTCTCTATCCGGTCCTGAAGAAAGCCCCTTACTAACACTTTCGCGGGCTGAAACATGTAGACCATTCACATAGCCAACTAAGGATATAATTTTCCGTTTTAGTTGCACCGCACATATTTTTAATCATATCCTGAGCCGCCACTAATAAAGACTACAGGCAAGGATTCTCAGAGGTATTTTTAACTTAAATCACGACACATCACACATTCGCACCACACCAGCTCCGCTGTAATCAGGCGTCGTAGCACAACCGGGGGGCATTCGGCCACCCGGTTGGGACCCCAATGATGAAGCATGACACCAACTAGGTTGGTGTGTGAGGGGTCTTTTAAACAAACCTAGTGGGTTCATATACTAACCAGACTAGCGGTTGTACCACATCCACATAGTATAATACTTACAACCCACTTGTCCGTGGTAATGGAATTATAGTTGTTTATGAAGTCCTTTATTCTCCCACTGCAGGTGTGTTGTGGTGTGTGTGTGTGTGTGTGTGTGTGGGGGGGGGTGGGTGGCGGGGTGTGGAGTTGGGTGGGAATGCTCAAATCACTTTACTTTCTCCTTCTTAATTTCCCTTAGCCTCGAAAAAAGGGCTTTGCTTGTTGTTGTTGTTGTTACCGTGGCACTTGGAGGGCTCATATGGCTGTTTTAGTTTTTTTGCCATTTTTTCATCCCCCCCAGAGTTTGGCCCACTCCTGTGCCAAAGAACTGATTATCTGGCAGGGGCATATCTATGATATTGGAGTGTACCTCAGGTTTAAAACCTGAGATGTCTAAACATGCATGCCTCCTCAGGACTGTGCCCGTTGTCAGTTGTCTGCTCCCCGAGTCTGCAGCGTCACATGATGACTTTAGGCAAGAGTTGATGATGTTTTTCCCCCCTCAAGTAAACTCTTTGCCCTTTTTTGGTATTCTTCTGGGAGATGCAACATAAGGTCTTCCAAGTCCTCCCAGTGATGATGAGTATGTCTGTTTAGAAGGTTGTTTGAGTTAGCAATCTGCCATTGTTTGCTAGTTCTTCTCTCCATCTTTCTGCTCAGGGCCTCCAACCTCTTGCTCTCTTTGTCTGTCGGGGCGCATGGATGCATGCGACATGGCGAGTTTCCTTGCTGTGGATGAAATGAGGAAGTCTGGTTTGATGTGCCCTTGGATATACTTCGGATCCTCAGTGAATGCTCTGTACTTCCTATGTGCAGAATGACTCCTTTAGCCGTCACTGTCTTTAAGAAGACCCCCTTACCCTGGTGGTCTGTGTTCGGGAGAATCAGCAGAAACCGGTTCTTTTTGTATACAGGGCAGTCTCGAGGAGAAAGCAAGTGTCTTTCTCCGCTATCTCCATCTCCACCCCAAAAGAATCAGCAGCTTTACAACTCTTGGTCTGCGGAGATATCATCTGGAGGGGATGATCTCAAAGGGTACACACCCATTTCCTCCTGTGGTGAATCTGCCTTGACATCTTGCTACAAGATTTCTTCTTGTAGGATGTCGAACCCTATATCTTTAGGGTCAGCGCTAAAAATGAACTTCTGTTCGCCCATGTCTTTGTCTTGGCCTAGGTCATGTTTTTTCTTTCTCTCTAGCACTAGAATGTCCTATGGTGGTTTTTGAACCCCTAAAGGTTTTGCCTTCATTTGAGGAGTTATGGCTTCCTTGAACGCTTTTTCCTTTTAAGCAGATTTTTGATTTCTGCCTCAAATGCCCTCTTTTTCCTTTTGACTTCAACGACGTCAGAAACTGTATGTTCACCACAGGACTTTTCCTTTGAAGGCACCTGCCCCTTCTTCACTTTCGGTGTTCAATTGTCCTTGCATGTCGAGGCAAAGCCCTTCAGCGTATCCTTACCAGTGAGTCTTTCTTTCATGGTAGAATGGGAAGTTTCTTTGGGTTTTTTGACTGATTGCTTTCTGGGCATTGAGGGCTTGGTCTTTTGTGGGTCTATGCTTTTGCTCAGAGGCTTGGGCGTCTTGGGCAATTGCTTGGACGTCTTTTCTTTGGACACATCCAGTGGCCTTCAGGCATGTGGCACTGTAGGTTTAAGGTCTTGTGTGTGGTGTTTCTTGACCTTGTATGAAGTTTAGAGGTATATATCTCGGTGTTCCGCTGAGCTTCCTCCGCCTCGTTGTTTTCATCAGAGAAACACATCTCCTTCTCCCCTTCTCCCTCTTGTCTAGCTCTCATAGGCCCATGTATGTAGCTGTCCAATGTGCTCATGGGATTTTATCTCTATATACCACAGTTTTTGGTTTCAAGTATGAGCAAGGCAGTTTGTGCAAAATCTGAAAAGCGTGCTAATAATTTAAAATGGGGTCAAGGAATACCTGGGAACCCTCTTTGTTTAGATACTCTGAATATCAATCCCCCCGACAAAGCCTAAAACACTTCTTGCCAGTGTCAAGCACTGCTCTTGGTGAGTTTCTTGACAGATTTCCAGTGCTTTTAGGTGACTTAACGTCCTTCAGCAAAAATGTCAAGAGCACTCACGATGCACCTCTGTTTCCAACAGTGGAAAAAAAGAATCTAAGATGATGAGCATGGACAAGGACATTGTGGAATGACAGCTGACGTCACACAAGAGCTCTGCCTATATCGACTCTCACTCGCAAGCTAAGAAAAAGTTTAGGAAAACAAAGACACTTCCGGACCCAACCATCAGAAGGCGCAATTGTGAAAAGCATGTGAATCTAAAAGAGATTTCATGACGCAAAAATGTGGATTTCTGAAGAAAGCCACAAACACGGTCCACATGAGGATAATCAAAGCATCTGTAAAAGCAACAAGAGGATGGGTGCACGCCCCATGTCTGCAGCCCAATGGAGTCCCATTCTCTCCTGGCCTGGCAGACCCATCACAAAAGTTCACATGGCCATTTAAAAGTAGCCAAAAATAGGTGCCACAATAGTACCAAGTGTAGAGATGCTAAACAGCCCCCAGCTTCTCTAGCACCAAACACACCTGACACTACTACTTTGAATCTTCAACGGGGAAAGGAATGCATCTCCAGCAGCACAGAACAAGTGGACTACAAGACCTACATAACCTTCCAGAGTAGAGCACTAAACCTTACATTTAGTTCAAGATGAATATTGAAGGCACCGTAGCCTAGTGGCTAAGTCTAGTCCCAGCTTCCTCGCTTGCTCAAAGTCTGTGAACCTGTAGAACACATGACATTGCAGGGCCAGTTCTCTTATCTAAGAAAGGGAGCACCCCGTCAGCACAATACAAGCCTTTAACTTTCAGCCTATCATAAAGAAACAGAAAGGAACTGCACAGCCCTTCCTGTGCAATTGCATGCTTCCTTTGTCATTCTAAGGCATTCACTCACCACCCAACCAGAACATTATGACAACAACTGAACGTTAGCTTCTAAGTGTTTCTGTTCCTAAATTATCCTTAAACTTCAGAGACATTACAAACAACGCAGAACAGCTACATGGGCATCAACAATCCCGCCAAACATTCACAATAGACAAACTCAGGCAAGGCAAACAATGAATGCCAACACATGCACCACTATGCCAGCAGTAAGGCCTTGTTGTTTCACAGGAGACAAAGACAGCCCCAGTTCACTTCAGAAGGTGGACAAAATAGACTCATTCCAAAGGATATAGCTCTGCTGCACAGTGAGGAATTAGGGAGAAAAAGATGTGTCCTGGTAGCTATATTGTTGGCTGCAGGGACAGGAAACCAGAATTCTTCCCACAGCTTTCCCCTTAACCATTCTGTGTGATCCCAGGCAGATAATTTACTTTTCTCACAAACATTTTGAGCTCCAAAAACATACAGAAGAAAAATATCAACTATTGCCTGTTCAAGACAGCGATCCAAATCCTAGAACTGAAGACTTTTTTTTGCTGGCCACCATCCCTGGACCACTAAACCTGAGTTACTGTTCGACTCAAAGCTAAATTTCACTCACCAAGTTTCCATGAGAGAGCTTTCCACTATCAGCGAATGAAGCAGTGATCCTCACCCACTTAACCTTACCTCAATTGGTCACACTAGTCTTCACTGATGTAACTCAATTAAGACATCATGTACACCACCCAAGACAAGTGCCCAGAACTCTGCCACACCAACTTAGGACTAAGGAAATTCAACCACATCACTTGTTCCCTGACAACGACTCACTTGCTACTGATCAAGGAAACATGACAAATCAAGACATTGTGCTTCATGAACAAGTGCATGGAACGGCCATAGAGTACTGCAGAGCCATCGGCCCTTACAAGCCAACTAGACCTCTAAGGGCAGCTACCATAGAGCTAGCCTTTCACATAGAAGCAATTCGGTGGAAAACCACTGTATGCACAAGTCTCTGCCCTATCAAACTGCACTTCACTCCTCCAAGAACACTCCCTGATGATCTGCTAGGTGGCTGGAGAAGTGCCTCTTTACTGTTCCCTGCAGATGCCGTGATGTTGGAAGGAACCCACTGCCACTGAACAGCACAGAAGCGGTACCACCACCACTTCCGCAAATTAGAAAGCGCACTGAAGTAGCTCTGATGTAATACAACACCAAAACCACTCAAGAGATTACATTCAATTATAGTTTTGCATTTACAAAAATATAACTGAACTTATAAAATACATTAACAGGTCCTCATCAAGTGATCAAATGCACTTGTTCAGCAACACACAATACCAATTAACTTTTTAACTGACATGGAAGAGGGAAGGGTGCATTTTTTTTTTACACAATGCTACTGTATGTTAGCTCATGTTTGGGTTAAATGATAACAAAGTGAAATTTGTGGACACTGTCACAAGGGTAGATTTATATGCCCTTAGAACTTAAAAATCAAGATGTTTTACTTTCTCACCACTGTATTAAATGCTGTATGAAAAACGCAGACTCCTCTATTCAGCCTGATAATGCTTAGAGAGTATGGCGTTGCACAGTTGAGGTGCCATCACTCATTTATTAGTTAGCATCGTAGACGATAATGAAATAATGTGCTCCATATAAATAAGTCTAACATAACATTACTTAGGAAAGAAACTGGAATTTAGACTCCAGCTAGCCATCCACCATATTAAGCGTGCCTCTTCTTTCGTACAGTGTCAGGGAGATCTATACAGCAAGCACCAGCTGAAAATTACCATATTACAGGGAACACAAGATGAAGATGTGGGTAAACAGGCAGGGGGATGTCAATGAAAAGAAAATGCATCTTTTGACTGGCGATGCAATCACAAGTTAGAGAAGAGATAAACCAATGTAGCAATAGACTCATCTCTACTACCTAAGTGAGAGCCCAGCATCAATTCCTGCCCCATTCACGTCAGCCCTTTTCAACGAAGTTGCTGGTGTACGGCAAGTTATTCTAACAAATCTGCCACAACTATGCCACTGATATGCAAATACTAAAACTAGAAAAAGCAACTGATCTATAGTCTGCAAAACACAGGCACTCCATCCAAGCTGTCAACTCATGGACGTTGAGTCACCATGTCCAACTTTGACTGTTCCAAAACTGGAGAAGTACCAACCTATCTGTATTTGGCCTCAAGACGTCTACTGTCTGCCAGGGACATCAAGATTGGCAGCCATTTTCTAGTTGAAGTAAATCGTATCACAAAAAGCATCTTTTATAGCATGCAAACTCTTCAATACATCTACTCTCATCTATTTTTGGCTCACAAGCTACAGGCCAGCATCATACTACTCATGTATCTAATACTCTATGCAAATGGTCTATACATCGGGTTTTCAATCTTCCCACTCTGAAGACAGCAAGCAATTTGAAGTGAGGCTGCAAGCCAGCTTACCTCTTCACCATCGGGAATGCAGCACATCTATGCTCCAATCACTTCACTGACTACCTAAGCCAGACAGCTCCACATTAATGGGTGTCTGTATTGCCAGCAGGGCCACCCATGGCAAGGGCTCATTCCTCACCCAAGTAAAACTCCAAAGACACTCCCAAAACAGAATCATCCACTACAGGCTAGAACCTGATCTGATTCCTTCTCTTCTAAAGGAATGGAATGGTGAAACCTCTGTTGCTGCACAAGCAGACTTCCTATCACCCATTTTCAAAACAAATTCCAGTGCCGCATAGGCTCCTCCCACAACCTAAACCCTTCCAAACCAGCACCAGTAATAAAACGCTCAAACATTCCATCTCTCCCCCCTCTCTGCTACACTACACACTTAAGCATAGGATAAAAGAACAGCTTTAGCCTCCCTGCACGACACCAAAACTCTTCCCACATAGGTCAAGCTACTACTCAACATACAGGAAGATACACCCTGTAGCACAGCATACTCCCAGTCTGCTAATCCATTTTGGCACCTCGTCAGGGGCATGAAACACTATTTGAATTAAACTGCAGTACAAGGATGCTGCTACCATATAACACTGCCACAAAGGAAGCCGAGCAAACTGAAAAGCAGTGGGTAAAAGAGCAATGAAGCAGCCCAAAGGGAAAGTGCTGCTTTATTTTCTATATTTTCATCAGCATTTTGTCATCATATGAACAATATACAAAAGAGGCCCTTGACTTCAACCAGATGTATGAAAGCTTGACGAATAAAGAAATACACAACTACAACCCTCCCATAGTGCCAAATCTCTCAGACCAGGAGGCCACCCACAAAGCACAGAAAAGCACCTCCAGCACACAGGTAAGTCTCATCAATGAGGACAGCCCCCTCCCTCCGCTTGCCCCCATCTCATTAATATTTTTGAGTGCTTAGTGGGACAACCACAGCCCTGTATACACTCTCTTCAGCAAGTACGCATTGATTCAATCCCTTGCGCCATTCCTCAAGGGTGGAGGTGGTCGGCGCTCCTTCACTTCCTTGCCAGGTCACGTTTGGCAGTCAGCAATCCAAGTCCCACAAGAGTCTGGGAACCTCACTGCCATCCAAGTCATAAAGATTATAAGGCGGGCTACATTTTAAACGGGCCTAGATTCCATTTTGTTCAGATTTTTGCAGAATTATCAAAATGTCTGCCTTTGACGCAATTGTCCTCTGTACTTATCTTTCCAAGAAACTGGGAAAGTGCAAAGGCACTCAGACGTAGATATCAACAAGACAACTGATAGGACATCAGTCTGGAACAAGTGTCTTGTTATGTCAATTTCAAGGTCAAAGAAGAACAGTATACAAAATAATGTAGTCTGAGTTGTTGTATTTTTACCTTATTAGTCTAAAAGAATGCATCTTAAACCTGCATCTCGATACTCATAGGCTATAACAGACGTTCCTAAAGTGATGTTGGAAATTCCATCTTTTTTTTGGGGGGGGGTGGGGGAAGAAATCTTTTTATTGATTTTTACAAATTATGACCATGGTTACAGTGTATAAGGTAAACCACATTTATAAAGATGCTATACAAGGTGCAGACATATACATACAAGGCTAACACAGTGTACGGTTTACACATCCTGCAAGAGGCGGAAGGCACACGTATCAAAATTACAAATCATGCAATGTCCCATATGCCTCTGGTGTATCCCTCCCGGTCCCAGGCGCTACATCGTGAAACTGTGGCGGTGTGGGCGTATCCTCAGTGTCCAGTGTTTCCCGCAAGTATGAATGAAATGGTTGCCATATGTCCATAGGCCTCGCAGTGGGTGGTTGTAAGTGTGCATAGGTGTCATTGTTGGTGTTGCAATGTGTCAAACTGCGTACCCATGACTTTACTGTTGGTGTGCGCTTATTGCCCCAATTGATGGCCACTTCACGTTTGGCAATAAGCAACGCAAAGGCGACAAATGGCCGTTTGGATCTAGGGAGGTCATGCTTGTACCCAAGCAGCGCCATTAATGGCATAGGTGTGATCGCCATGTCTATCATTCTGGAAATTTCCACAAATATTGCTGTCCAGTACTTGCCTATCTTAGCGCATATCCATGTAATGTGTGCAAAGTCCGCATCTGGGGAGCGACACTTAGGGCATAAGTGTGAGCGAGACGGGTCTATACGATGTAGCGCGCTTGGTGACTTATATGCCCTCCAAAGGAATTTGAAGTGCAACAGTTTATGCCGGTGATTAGGGGAAACTCGGCAAATTTGTGTACAACATCGGCTCCAAAATGTATCTGTGATGGGATTACCAAGGTCCCGCTCCCAGGCCGCACACACCCCTGCGTCACGGAAAGGCATCAGGACCAGCGCAGCCTTATACATTCTAGCCATGAGGTGCGTCCCATCCCTATCTTTGATAATACCCATCAGGAGTGGGAACTCAGGGGGTTCTAGCGGATAGCTGTAAATGTTGGCTTTCAGGGCACCCTGAAGCCTCTGCAGCACAAAGTGATCCATAATAGTGGCCTCGGAAATTCCATCTTAGTTAAGATATAGCATATAAGGACTGCCACTTGACCACTTGTCAGGAAAGGTCCTTCACCAAAGATTATTGTGAGCAAGATACTGCCAGAGAAGATCATGTCTGCCACTGAATGCACATTCTTCTGAAAGGGGATATCGAGCCTGAGTCTGAGAGGAGCTGATGTGACGCATGTTTGCTCTTCGCAGGGAACACGACCTCCTTGGTCTTGATGATTACAGTTCTTTGCTTTAAACAGGTATGTAGTGCACTCATTCTCCCTAAGAAATCTAGACGCATACTCTCCTAGCATAGGGCATAGAAGTAGGTTTAAGGGTGTAAGGTTTTTAGATTACATTTTAACCTTGGTAGAAATGTTCATGTTAATCTCGTTCGCGACCTGAGTTTGTGTTGTTTTGATCCTATTCTGTGTGGTTGTTTTAGATGTGCTGAGCAACAGGGTGCACCTGCTGAAATAAATATTCTTTTTAGTTAAAGTGTCTTTTTCTTAGTGCAGCTGGTGTGTGTGGTATTGAAGAGAAGAAAAAAGTTTGTTTCTAATTACCACGTTGTCCATGTATTCCTGTTTAAGGACTGTTAGTGATCGAAAAGCATTGATGCCACCTCAACTAAGTATTGGGAGGGCTTTTGCGAGGCACAAAAACCTGTCTTTCACATTCAATCATTGGTGCATTGAACTAAGTTCACTGGTGTCACCCATGGGTGTGAAACAAACCTTGTAGAGCTAAGCCAGAGACTCAGTTTATGCAACAGAGGCCAGCCACCAAGCACAGGAAAGCACCCCCAGCACACAGGTAAGTCTCCTCAATGAGGACCGCCACCTCCCTCCGACTGCTTCCATCTCATCCATATTCTTGAGTGCTTAGTGGGACCACCACGGTCCCTGTATACACTCTCTTCGGCGAGTGCGCATGGATCCTTTCCCCTGTGCCATTCCTCAAGGGTGGGGCTGGTCTGCGCTCCTTTACTTCCTCGCCATGTCACATTTGGCTGTCAGCAATCCAAGTTCGACCGCTGTCTCATCTATCCATTATAACCAAAAGCACAACCTTGGGTTCCAAGGAAAGGCATGGCCCGCCACCCCCACCATGCAATCGTGAATCTTGGCCTAGTAGTGGGTTATGACGGGGCAATCCTATTTGAGATGCAAAATGTGCCCTGTGAACTACCACATCTTAGACAATTCAGTGAGGAGGCCTATCTATATTCCACAGCCTAGTGGAGTGAAAATAAACCTAAGCTGGTATTTAAACTGGATTAATCAGAGCTGTGCTGATGAGAATACAATGTGTTATACCATCCTAGCCGCAACCCATTCTTCCTCTTCAAGATCTCAAAAGTCACTCCCATTTTTGCCTTAAGCTCTAAAAGGGATACAGGAGTCATTAACAAGGCATCTATAAACCCAGGAGATACCCTTACTTTAAATTTGTGCACTCGTCCCCTGTGCCTTCAGCCAGTGGAATTTGGGCACGTCCACAAGGGCATCACCAAGGCCTTCTAGCACATGCCCAAGTTGCAAATATCAAAAGAACTGACTCTTATGAAGGAGGTAAGCAGGACAGTCGATCATATGACTGGATGTGCTGATCAAATCCCATATGTCCCCAAGCTTCGATATGGAGATGTAATCAAAAGAACAGAACCCCTCCAGCCCAGCCTACTGCTGCAATGATGCCCAGTGTCACAACGGAGTACCTGCCCTGATACCCGATATGGTTCACCGCAGCCTTCCAGCAGACAAGGGGGATCCTAGTAACTACAGATAATGTGTGAAGCAGCGAGGCACCATACAGAATGTAGTACAGATGGAAAGAGCCGAGAATATCATGCTCCAGGGTACAGCAGAGTCCAGCTTGTTGCAGAAAAGCCAGTCATTTAACAGAATCAATTGCAAGACCCAATATGTATTTATTTTATTTATCGAGTTTTGTATAGCGCTAACTTGACCCGAAGGTATCAGAGCGCTTGACAGAGTTAGTATAGCAGCAATTACACAAGTTACATATAGAGTAAGTAATAATACATAGTAACAGTAAATAAAATAAGAATACAATAGACACTAGTATAGAGGGACAATAGCGCGAACCAGACCCGAAGGTATCAGAGCGCTTACAGGGTTATCATAGCAGCAATACACAAAATACATAAGGAGCAAATAAAAATACATAGCAGCAGTATATACGAGTAGTGTAATCTAGACAGTAGAATATGTGGACGATATAGTTTCGAGGTAGTTATGGTAAGGAGTTGGGAAGGAGGGGAGAGTATATGCACAGTTTTTCCCTGAAATAGTGATGCTCAGCATTATTTGGAGGGTGTGGGGTCAGGGCATCAGGCCAGACAGATGGTTTAGGAGGGAGGGTTTAAGGATTTATTGAGAAGAAGTAGTTTGAGTTTCCCCCTGAAGTGAGTGAGTGAATGGATGTCACGCAGCTTCTGAGGCAGCGAGTATAGTAAAACTGAAGGTTGAGAATTCCCAGGCCACCATTGCAAGGGGCCTGCACGCATTTAGTGAAGAAGAACCTCGGGACACCTCCCGTCCATATAAACCCAATAAGCAATGTGTGCAGAAGCTAGAAAAAGTGCGGGGTAGAGGGTAGGGATAGTTTTGTAGGACATACAAGAATCGACGGGGGGCATCATTTTAAATAAGGCTCCACATCCCATTATGGTGAGTGGCAGTGCGGCCCAAGTCTCGTCTTTCCTAGTCATGTCTAATAATGGGGCTATATTGAGTACCCAACCTAGGGTGACATCTCGGGTAATCTGTAGGCCTTAATATTTAAAATGTGTTGTAGCCGCCCTCAATTATGGTATACTAGCAGCGCCAGAGGTGCCCCTCTACTAAGGGCAGGAAAACAGAGTTACCCCAATTCACTCCGAGGTCAGAAACCTCACTGAAAACCTGCAACATCCAGAATGCCATGAGAACCGAAAACTCAGGCCACTGGACATATAGTAGAAGGTAATCGGCGTATAGGGAGACTCAGTCCTTGGAGCTGCTACACCACTGAGGACCCAATATACCTGCATCTCTTTGCATCCATTCTGCCAGTTGCTTAATCACTAATGTGAGCAACGAGTGTGATAATGGTCACCCTTGATATGTGCCCCGACCAACAGGGACGGGCGTCGACAAGGCGTCGTTAACCCGGACCGGGGCCCATGAGGATGAGTACAGCATTTGAATATAAACCAAGAAATGCCATTCAAAGGCCATTCTTCGAAGCACCCCATACATAAAAGGCCATTGAATTAAGTTGAAAGCCTTGTGAAAATCTATTGACAGTAATGCAGCTTCTTCCTGTAAGTCGCTCGAGTTCGCCACATGTAGGCACCTAAGGAAATGCTGGGTACCTCTGCCGAGAATTATAACGTTTAGGTCATGGTGGACTAAGGGATGAATCTTCCCCTTCAATTTAGTGGTTAGGGCTTTAGCTGCAATGTTCACCTTCACATTAATGAATGAAATGGGCCTTTGTGAGGCACAGAAGTCAGGCGAGGCCGTTGGGCTTGTGTAGGACTGTAGTGGTAACACCCCTCTAACTAAGAGTTAATGTCCGCACCTCCAGTATCCCCTCATACAAGCAAACAGGTGCAGAACCAGCAGCAAAGCATATTTCTCATAAAACTCTAGTGGGATGACATTGGGCCCAGGTGTTTTCGATATGGTATGTTGAAGCTTTTTGGCAGAGAGAGGTAGATCTAGGTGTCCACTGTCAGAGTCCGAAAGGGATCACATGGGGAGATCGTCTGCGATTTGGACGCTCATGCTCAATGGGGACGACACTCTGGTACATATGAAGCTTTGTAGCATTTGCAAATGTTTCAGATATGTTATCCATGCTGGTAATGTTCCATCCCTCCACATATGGAATCGCAGAGTCAAATCACAATTCTTCCTCCCTGTGAAAAAGTCAAAACAGAAGTTTAACTGCTTTGTCACACCACTATATTCTGTGCTGTGAGATCTGCCATGTGTATCTAGCGGTAGTCAAGAGCTTCCCTCACAAAGCCTATCTAACAGCCTTAAATTGCCCCTGGGGGAGACTTCTGTGGAAGTATCGACTTGCTGGGCTTCCAGGAGTCCACCTGGTCTTTCAGAGATAATATGTCCTGCTCCTTCTCCCTTTCGTGACCCTTACAGTAAGACAGTGCCTGTTCCGATTATGTTCTTGAAGGCCTTCCAGCGTGTGTCCTTGGAATAGGCGGTACCCTCTTTAAGCCCAACATATTCCCCTGTACCCTAACGCAAGTCTGCTCTTCAAGGGTTCAGAAGCCACCAAGCATTCAGTCTCCTGACCAATCTGCCCACCCCCCCCTGCCTGGTGAGCCACATTTCCAGTGGGGAATGACCAGAGAGTCCTCGGGCAGAATCAGTACCTGAAAGACGGTAGCGATCTCACTGGCTGGCATAAAAATATAGCTGAAGTTTGAAAATGAGTGGTGTGCAGCAAAGAAGATTATGTATTGTTTAACGGCCAGGTGCCATTTGCATCATGCATCTACTAATCCCAGCAATGACGCCCAGCTAGGGACTTCATACCTGTGAGTGCGGAGCTACGTATGTCCAAGTCCATCACCGTATTAAAATCTCAACCAATAACCACCACACCCAGAGGAGAATTAAGGACCAAATTCAATAAGTGTTCGATAGTATTCCTGAGAAAACCATGCACGCATAAAGGCTACTGAGTGTACAGTACGATCCCACCAGCAGACCCTGTATCACAACATATCCTCCCAGTGGGTCTGACTGTACCTTGATAGATGTGAGGGGGAAGGCTTTTTAAGGAGAATGACAACCCCTCTGTAACCCCTGATAAACCCAGCATGAAAAACCCTTCTGTATCCAAATCAACCCAGAAAATTACACTTTAGAGTCCATGAGGTGGGTTTCCTGTAGAAGCAAGGCATCTGTGCCGTGCCTTTTAGCATACATCAGGACCACCCCTCTCTTTTTATTATCATTAAGGTCATTCAAATTCCATAGAATTATATGATACTGGCCATTACTTAGATCCCACATGGTATAAACAGGGTTTATTATGTCTATGATGTGAGAGGAAGGGGAAGAAATCCTTCCCTGTGCGTGCCTGTAAGATAGTTATCTGTTCTTCTCTGGGCACCTCTCATCAGGTCCTTTTCCAACCCTCATTTGATAGGATAAGCGGTCCCCAACTAAAACTTACTGGAATTTGAGCGTGTGTTTGTTGTGAGCCAGAAGTCTGGAGCCTAAGAACCAAGAGCCTCAGACTAAGAAAAGGAACACCATTCATAACAATCCCAACTTTGTGCCACCTTCAACCATGGTGGCCTCACCTTCCCTCCCAACTCCCCTGACCCCATACTTCCTCCCCAGAAGCATCTGTCACCCACTAGAACTGTAATACTCCCAATTGACTTACAGGAAGAGAAGAAACAGTATCTCAACCCAGATTTCCCTACCCCCCCAGTTATTTGTTCCAGATATCTTCTTCTGTTAGGCCAAGCAGGACCCGTGGGCAAATCAAATAAGCGATCTCGGGAGTTCAAGCAGCTCCAGGATCTCCCTCAGTGCTGGTTGTTGCTAATAGTTCTGTGTCCTGACGGGGGAACCCGCATCCACAGAGCTGTCTGATGCAGCCTCATTTCACGCGGTCCAGGGGGCTGCCAACCCACTGTGCCACCTCCATATCCGTGATTGCCATCCTGAAATTTAGAGGGATGAGGCCCTCTAGGGACCGGCAGGGTGGGAGTAGGCTGACTGCCCGATTCATGTAGGACCAGCTTCTCTGCCACCCAGTCCCAAGCCTCTTCAAGAGTAGTGAAGAAAAAGATTTTGCCAATGAAACTGACCCGCTATTTTGGCAGAAACATCGGTGCATAACTCAAGTTCATGGGCTTTATTTTCTGCTATACTTCGGCAAAAGAACGGTGCTGTTGTTGTGCGCTCTGGTATAGTCGGGAAAGAGCATGACCCCTCTGCTTATTGCAGAGAACTGTGCAGACCACCCTGGCAGCCCTGAGGATGGCATCCAGATCACTGCAGCTAAGATGACAGGCAATGGAGGGGCAACCGGAGTAGGATGTAAAAGCAGAGCTCTTTGTGCCCTTCAAATGACAAAACATTGGAAGAGATTATTCTGTGTCACCCATTCTCAGCCAGGTGGTCATTAAACATCCCAGTGATTGTCCCTCTACCCGCTCCAGAATTCCATCTATGCGGATATGGTTGCGTCTTGCCCTCCCCTCAGCATCCTCAACTTGTTTTTCGAGTCTCCTGGAGGAAGCCGAGAGGCAGGTCAACGTTGTGTGCATAGTCTGAGTCTGATCTTCCACAATCGTGGGACATTCCTTGGCTTCTTTCACCCTTTCAGCCGGTTTAAGTAAATCTTACCTCAGGAGAGTCATGTCCACCTGTCTATCCTTCTCTCCAGGGGTGTTCTGGTATCTCTGCAGGCCAACAGTATGGTGTCTCAATGTTCCCCTGCCTGGGGAGAGATGCAGCCTCCCTCGTTTATCTATCCATCTTAGTTTGGGCCTATTGCCCAGGAGTATCCTTTACCATCTTAGTGGTACACAAACCAGAGGTGGGAGGGTGACACAAGATCTCTATGTGGGGCCAGTGGCACACCAGCCTCCAGGTACCAGGAATGAGAGAGGGGAAAGGAGGGCCAGAGGCTCACAGTCCACAGAAACTCTGGTGATGACTCAATGCACTGGTACAGAGCCAGTCACTTACAGTGAAGCAAGACAAAGGGAATGGGAAAAAGGGACTCCCCCTCACCGTCACAACATACATTATTGCACTTCTTCAGTGGTGCTCGAGGGGGAGCAGCAGTGTTCCCCATATCTAGGCGCCACCCCAGGAGAGGGTTCAAAGAGGCGCAGGTCTCACAATTTGGTCTTCCAACACAGCCCTGAAAGACAGTCTCATCTTTGGAGATGGTCCACAAGATCACCAGTTCACCATTTGCGCTTTCTAGGGTCCTGGGCTCCAACGTGGTCGCTCGTTGTTAGTCAGTGAATGGCAGGCTGGTAACAGGGAGTGTTATCCGGCGTGTGGCCCTGCAAGAAGAGCTGGGTCTCTCTGCACCAAACCCTTGAGCAGGCACATAACAGTTCCAGGCCAGTCCACTTCAGTCCTTGGCTTGCTCCGCTGACCACAGAAGGAGGAAGCCAATCAACAGCAGGCGGCACTCTTGCTCTGAGGCTCTCGAAGTGTGCAGGGATCCACCAATTGGGTCACCTGACCTGCCCCGGCCACTCGGGCCACTCACATGTACTCCTTCAGGACGTGAATCTTCAGCAGCTCAAAGCGGCAGCCATGTTGGCGTTCACCAGCCTCGTCAGCCGTTCGTTGTTGTGCTGCGTTGAGGGGCACAGGGCAGATATCGAAGCAAATCCCTCACATCTCCACCATCAGCAGCCCCGCAAGGGTTATATGGGAGGAGAAACCCTAAGACAAACAGGGGTAAGTTGATAGTTTGTGGCGTTTTTGGAGAATGCAGTTACTGCTCAAGAATGTCCCTGCTTCTGCACGAATAGCGGCAGGTAAAGAACAGCAAACCCCCCCCTCCAGCCCACACACAGAAACAAACCTGCACATCTACTTCGCAGAAAGCTAGAAGAGGAGTGAGGTTAAAGGATGCCAGCCACACTCAGATTGACCCATCTAGTCTGACATAGATATGGTCGCGACCAACATCCAGCAGAGCCTTAAAGTACAAATTTAAAACACGCTGAAGAGTTAATAATCTCAAAGTCATAAGATCTATATAAAAGAAGGTAAGGCCATAAAACAAGTTACATCAATACTGAGTTAACACTCTTAAAATGTTCTCCGATGATATGCAGCACTGATTTTAGAGGGCAAATACTGTTTCCTGCCAAGGAGAGGATTCCCCTTAGGAACCAAAGCGCAGCACCTCCAACCTTCCCTCCCCCACCCTATCCTCGATTCAGGCTTCCTGCAACAATCTGGTGAACGCTGGCCACAGGCTGGTACGGCACTTAGACAGCAGAGGATCTTAACATTACACAGAACCATAAAGGGTCACTGATGGCCCAAAATATGTGCTGGTCACAAACTTTAAAAGGTGTCTAGAGACACACCATTCCCAAACTCCTGGAAATACACTCAGGACCACAAAGACGTTTACTCTCCTAGGTCAATCATCACTCCCTATATTTTGTAACTTCTAACTAAATGCCTGTAACCCTTACACAAACATTACACTTCTCTGGCAAGACCACAAAACCCATCTTCGGAGAGCTAAAATCAGGTCTGTAATGACTCAGTGAATAAACAGGGACATGCCATGCTGGAAGAGGGGGTGGTGTGAGGTTGTCCACCTGTGATTTTAAAGTGGGGGGTTTAGGCCACTGAGGTCATGTGACGAAGTTAATAAAAGAGGGAGCAGGTTTTCAGCCCAAGTTCTGTGTGCCACTACAACATCACACTCTCTTGTGTAGTCCCTTCTGGTATAGTGGCCCGGGAAACAACATAATTGGCTATGAGGACTCATCGCTGCTCACCCATCATCGGGCCTAGCGTTTTGATACTGCCTCGCTGGGGCGACCACCCCTTTTCCTTCGGTGGCTCTAACAGGTGTGTCCACTGCATCCGCAGCAAAGTTTGGTCCGCACGTCGGTGGGAGGCAGGGCACTCTTACCCTGTGCAGCTGCTCCGCCTCGTTTGACTAGTTTTGGGAGGTCATATGCCTGCAGCCGCAGCTGAACATGGTGCGAGCAACCCAATGCCACACTCACGGCAGCGCAGAGACCCTCTGCGTGGCAGCGTGGTCAGCCTGCCTCACAGGCGAAAGTGCTGAGGCCAGTGGTTTTGGGACACTATTGTTCAACGCCGACTCCTGAGCCGGCCGCATGAAGGCCTCACGTCATCCTCGGCATTGGACAGCTGGGCGCTCATGACTAGTCGGTCTGGATAGGAGGCTTGGTGCCTCGTTCACTAATTACAGGGTGCAGTAGTACAAGACCACAAGGAGTGTGATACAGGTTCCACTGCCAGAGGGCACTGCTCTGTCTCTTTGAGCGTACCTACTGTCCTCCATGTGGGAAGGAGCTGGTATTTCTCTGGTGCTGTCTCAAGGGTGGTGCGGCTGCTCTCAGGCTTGATCAGTGAGTTAGTCAATGGCCCATGGTGCATTTCGCAGTGAGAAAGACAGAGCCCTGCACTGGTGAGGTGGGGCATCTATCATTGCCGGCATACCAGAGATTGAGCCATTTGTCATAGAAGGAGCCCCAGAGGGCGACATTCACAAGGCCTTTGTGTCCTTCTATAAGTCCCTGTATCTTCCTCAACTGGAGGTCACACAGGTGGGGCTCCAGACTTTTTTGAATACCATCCCTCCAAGATTAACCCCATTGGAACGTGGGGAAATTGATGCACTCATCACAGTCCAAGAGGTCAAGGAGGTGATATCCGGGTTGGCAGTCAGGAAGATGCCTGGAACTGACGGCTTCCCGGAGGAATTCTATAAAACCTTTGCGGCTTCTCTGGCACCGAAGCTAGTCATGCTATGCAAAACTGCACTTGACGCTGGCTGCTTCCCTGCCACCCTCCGTGAGGCCTTACTGGTCTGCTTAGTGAAAACTGGACGGGACTCCACAAACCCTATGTCCTATTGCCATTTTAAACATGGATTATAAGATTCTGAGAAAGATCTTGGCAACCGCATACAACAAGCACTTCCTTGCCTGATCCACATTGGCCAATGTGGGTTTGTCCCAGGTCGTAACATCTTCCTAAACATCCAACAGTTTTACAAAGTGATGGAGGAAGCACAGGCTCAATGGCCTCAGGCTGTTGCACTGATTCTAGATCTAGAGAAGCCATTTGACTCTCAGGAAGTGGCAGCCGACACAAACAAAAAGTGGTGGGGTGGATGGAGGGGGTACGGGGGAGTGCAGGAGGGGGAGCGCAGGAGTTAATAATAATTTTAAAAAAAGACTTACCTGAAACTGCCGGCTGCCTTGTGCCTCGGTGTTCCTCTGCTTCCTGGTCCCAGCAGACACTGGGACAACATCAGAGACTCCCTGTGCAATCCCAGCGCTGCTTTCATGCTATTACGAAACATGAGAGCAGTGTTGGGATTGGTCTGGGCGGGCTGGTTTAACGCTTGCTCAGGCGCAGGACGTCTGTGCTGTTTCTCCAACCCGGCTGTGCAATACATCTGAGTTGGAGAAACTTAACTGCACGTTTGTTTGGCCGGCCTAAGACGGCTGGCCTAAAAGACATGCGCACTTAGATGTGCACATAGCACTCCATTCCTCCTCCCTCCACAGGCCTGGCCCCGTCCCTCCCTACACACGCTGGCTCAGCCAGCAGCTGAAAAATAAAACAATAATAAAATATTGCTTTAATTTTCAGCTGCTGGCTCTGAGCCAGTGGGGCGATGCTCCTCCGCCATTGCAAAGGAGCCGCCGCTGCTCTCTGGGCTGGGACTACCAGTTCAGCATCTTGATTCATTTTAGCTTTGGTCCCTGAACCATTAAATTTGTCTGTTATACTTCAACCCCACGGTCATGGTCAGATCTCTAGGGCGGTTCCAGTGGTAAAGGCATCAAACTGGGCTGCCCGCCCGCCCCCCCTCCTTTTCGCATTGGCCCATGCCTGCCTTTGTGGAAGGGACTGGGTTATCCCTTTACTGGACATGACTCACACAATCTCCCTATACGCGTATGATGACCTGTTTTATCTTAAAGACATACACTTCAATCACTCCAGCATCACCCATCTCTTGACTATATTCGGTGCCTTTTCGGGCTTATGAGTGAATTGGAATAAATCCTGCCTTTTCCCCCTGCCTCCAATGAATGCCTCTGTTTGTTTGGACCTAGGCAAGGCCACAGGGAGAAGGGAACCTAGGTCACTCAGATACCTGTAAATTCTGATATTCCATATCGACCAAGATCTCCTAGATGGCAACCTTTCCGCTGCAGTGGCATCTATTCAGGCACAGGTTGCCTTTTGGAGAGCCCTCCCCTTATCAGTAATGGGCCACAATGCTATTTCGAAGATGGTGATGGTGATACTTCTGCGACTTCTTTAGCATTCTGCCAGTCTCCTCATTATTCCCCATCAGAAATTCTTCTGTGGCCTTGATACATTACTTGAAGACCTTGTCTGGCACAACTGCTGCCGCCAAGTGGCATTATCCAAATTACAGCTTCCCCAGAACACAGTGGACTGGGAGCTTTGATCTACGAGTTCTATTTTCTGGCAGCTCATTGCAATGGCTATTCAGACTACTTTCTAGAAAACAGTTGTGTTCTTGATTCCCACCCGAGCCCCAACCCCCCCCCACACCCCCACCTTATGTTCCAAATCAAACCTCTATCTTGGCTCTGACGGCTCCAGGAGCCCACCTTGTGAGAAATCATCCCCGCTTCCTTCAGGTGGCTGTAAGATGCCTGACCAGAGCCTCAGGCTCAGTAGGAGCCTCCCTTCTTAGCCTCCTACGTTACTTCTGCTAGGCCTATCTAAAAGGCCAGGTTGCCTCACCAGGTGTGATCTTCAGCCCTGGGACCAGGTCGAACTTTCCGGCATGAGAGACTTACTCCAGGGTTGGGTCTCTTTTCTCCTTGGAGGCTTTTATGGAACATTAGCACCTTCACGGTGGTCAGTTCTTCATTTATGGCCTCTTACACTCCATTCTTCGAGATGCATGGCAGGTGGATGACTCAGAGTGTTCCACCCACCACCTTATAAATTCTTTACAAACCCTGGGGAATGGAAGACAAATTGTTACATGGTTAACTAAGGCACTAGCCACTCATGTACAAATTTCCTTACATCTCCCCCAGAAGGTCTCCTGCAAAGCGCTTCTAAAGCTTATACAGCTCTATCTCCTACACAGGGCCTATGTCTCCCCCAAATAGGCACCACAAAATCTTCCCAGGTGCCTAGGATATCTGCGCCAGGTGTGCCGATCCCACCGCAGACCTTAAGCATATACTATGGGGCTGCCCGCCCCTACATTCACACGGCTGAGGTGACGCAGACACTTTCAATAGTCACTAGCCTACAGACAGTGAACTCCTGGGAGGCCAAGGCCCTCGGCATCTATAAAAGGCTTAAGAACCACAAGGTGGCTGTCCACTTCATGGACATGGCCCTCATCCATGCGATGTGAACAATCACACTACAATGGACAAATCCATCACCATCTACTGGTGTGGCCTGGAGAAAGACGGTAAGGTTATCAGCTGGGGCCAAGGCAGTGGCTTTACAAAGAGAGGCGGCCAAGGGCGTCCGCCTTCGTCCAGTTGCTCATGAGTGGGACTGGCTCCTGTTGAATTTCATCGACCCTCAGGCTGAAAGCACTTCTTCATTATCCACCCCCTCCCAGTTGATCGTCCCTGCTCCCCTGGAATTCCCCTGGAATTCAATACAAGCGTGCCATGCTTGCTATTTTTCGCCCCCATCACAGTATACTGAGATAGAGAGACAATCTTATAATCTCTTTCCCCCATCCCGCACCCCTGGACCATATAACTCACCTTCTGGCCTCCACCACATAGCTGGATCCCCTAGATTGGGGCCTGTACTACCTACATCTCTAATGTTCCTCCCTGATATTCAGGACCATCAGTCCCCCCTGTCCCCAACCCGAGCTTGCTTCATTTCGGTTTTCACCTACATTTGAGAAAGTTTATACCCTCGCATGTAAGGATGGACATCTTTCCTGTGGTGTTGTTCATAATGGTCATCACGAGACAAATCAACACCTTCTTTTATGAGGGAAGAAATACTGAATGTTAGATCTAGCTCATACTTGTGGATGCTCATTCATTTTATGTGCAGGTCCTTCTTCCAATTCCGGAAGTCACATTGTTTGTCAACTTGTGAGTTATCGCTGTTAACACTAAAATCAATAAAAAGTTAAATAAATAAATAGAGGCCCATCAGTACAAGCTCGTAAATGGAGACTATGGGTAGAATGGCTACACCTCTACTTCACTGCCACGGTGGAGGAAGATGAAAGTAAGCAGCATTATTGTTGCACCTGGCAGATCCTGACATTTACAAGCTATCTCGGATCCTGACATTTACAAGCTATCTCACACCCTGCCAGAAGTCGCATCACTCAACATGTACTTTGAGCCCATGGCGAATCCTGATTATGAGAAGCTCATATTTTGACAAGCCAGGCAAAAGCCTTAGGAATCACTGAATAAGTGCAATTCAAGGTTTAAATAACTGGCATGTATGTGTATGTTCATGAATGAGCAAGGATAATGGCCACGATAATACAAGGGTGTACATTATCGAATTCACATACTCCAAGAGCCAGAAAAACCACTGCAGGACAGACTAATGCTTAGCCGCTCAAAGAAACTGTCTCGTGCCCGAGCAACATACATGGAAGCTGTACTGAACAATCCCATCACAAGCGAGCAGGTGAATCAAGTCATCCAAGCTAAGCTGGGTGACATGGGCAAGACCAGACAAGCTGCTCAACGTTCCTGCGGGTCCTGCATGGGCATGACTCATCGTCAGGCAGAATGCCCAGCAAAAAACGAAAAATGTGTGTCCTGTGGAAAGTTAAACCACTTCACAAGAGTTCATCACTCCATCATAGCAGCAAATCCCCTGCACTCACTGTCAAAGCTGACTGACCACCTGGATGATGGAAAGAGATTTGGATGACGACACTCCAGAAGGTACTGTCCACACAGTGCTCACCGTGGGCCACGTTCATGCAGTCTCGCTCACCCCTGAAATGCCAGGTATCAGTGGAGAACAAGCAAGTAAGTTAATATGTCAAGAAAGACCTATGAGACATTGGCATGAAAACCTGCCCTCCAGAGGGCGGGCGAAGGTGAGAGTCTACACCTATATTCAAACATGTCCCTTCTCGTTAGATGGAGAATTTACTGTGGACACATACCATTACCACACAATGTTCACTGCCAAAGTGTATGTAACGACAGGGGGCACCGGAATGCTGCTAGCTTTCCTACTTCCTTATTACAGCCCAGTCCTTCCTTCTTTTTCCCCGTTTCTTTTTTTTCTCTCTTTCCCCACAGCCCCATGGCAGATAAGGGCGCACCAAGGCGTGGCTGCCTTCCTTTTGGAAGGTGGCGCCAGGCAGGGGTGCAGCCCCGTGCCCTGTTTTCCAAGGTGGAGGTGGCAGCGCTGTTTTTTTTATATCCAGCGCCACCTCCCCTCCACCCTGGCAGCAGGCGGCAGGCCTGGGTCTGGGTATGGGATGCGGGAGCGCCAGCAGCACTGGGCGAGGGTGCGCCGGGCAGTTTACCGCTGCTCTGGGGTCCAGCGCACCCATCAGCAGTTGGAGCACATCTGGTCCGACATCCTGGACCGAAAGCAGGACCTGCTGGACCTGCTAGGAGTTGAGTTTGCGGGTCTAGGTGATTAATTATTAAAATTATACATTTTTATTATTACCTGTGTTCTATGCTATAGCTAATATTTTTTTTCCAAATAATGGCAAGCATGCTGCTTACATGCAGGGAAGTTAAATATTAGGTAATAATCTCTTATTCTAGACAGTTGCTTCGCTCACTTGGCGCTACCCACCTAACCTAGTTATTGAATCGTACTTGTTGCCACTCGCTTGGGCTGATGTGATTCGTGATGATTATGTAAGACGTTCTGTAATTAGTTATTTGTAATTTCGTAACCGCATGGTGCATGCCAATGCCACACGGATGGTGCAGGGATGTTTGTGAACAACAACATCCATTTTTCAATGGAAGCGTGTGCTGCAGGCCTTTTTTGCCTGCCACACAAGCTTCCATTGACAAGTGGAGGTTTGCGACCGCCCTATGGCCTATGGGCGTTCGCATCGATTCGTAGTAGACTAGTGCAGGCGTCGTGACCGCGGCACCGATCTAAGGCCGGGCGGTTCCAGAACCGCAATGGCGTTCGCCCGACATCATTGTAATCATTATAATAAGGCCCTTAGTGATTAGTGCATTGGCCGTCAAAAGGGGTTGACTTGAGACTGGGAGATTGCGAATGAGATTTGAGAAGAAGCAAACATCATGATTTGTTGCAATTTATTATTAGTAATTCCGAAATGCAGTTGACTAAATTTGGAATAGGAGTGGACTAGGTAGGTTTTGGAAATTTTTAATAGGATAGGACAGTCCGCGATATACTGCTAGTTGATCTGATTTAGAAAAGTTCAAAGTCATTGCGATTGCCTTGCAAATATATTTTGGGGAGATATTATTTATTACCACTAATCTTTTTTTGTCTTTATGTTTTACATCAGCATCCAGGGGCAAGAAGAGGGCTCAGGCGGGTGAGGGTCCGGGAGCTGGAGCTGGAGGTGCCTCCCATAGTTCCTCGGCCGATGGCTCTGCTGGCCCCAGTAAGTCCTCCTGGTGTTAACATTAATATATTTATTCCCCTCATTTTTCTGCTCCTTTTTGAATAATGTGACGTCTACCTGTTTATATATTATTTTTCCAATCCTTTTCGATGTATCCATTTCTAAATTCTTGTTATCCCTGCATTATCCTATTTACTTATTTTCTATATTTCAAGTTTCTCTACTTTACGTCCAACTGTCTCTAGTTACTAGCCTGTCTGTAGCTTCCTTTCTTCCGCTTTTTCAGTCAGCTTTCCCCTCTACCCTTTTGTGGACTGCCTAGTAGTGGTACTCTAAGACTCAGAGAACCCATTGGTCACATAGTACTACTACTCCTCTGCCGTGCAGATTGCATGCCCATTGCCCAAGTAAGGTATTCTACACATGTAATAGAAGAGAAGGCTTATAATCACTAAAACAAGAGAGTGGCAATGGTCACGTTGGACACCCCAAAGTTGTGTCTTCTTATTAGCTAGGCCTAGTATTATTAGCAGCAGTTGGTGAACTGATGACTGTGCACCATGTGTGGGAGGAAGTACGAGGAGGACAGCCCCATTGCATTAGACAACAAGGCCATATGCTATTTTTTTCTCAAAACATCAGATTCATCAATCAATAGCTCCAGCCACTCCTTAACAGCTTGTCTCTTGCCTTGACTTCAGGCTTTTTTTTAAACTTTCCAACAACAAAATGCCCATCCTGATATTTTTTTATAGAAGAGACTGTCTGTAATGTATCCGAATTGTAGTGAATGATGTGTGTGGTGTTTTTTTATTTTGCTATAAAACAATTAATAGGGGGAGGTGTATCTGGCATCTAAGAAATGTGTAATCTTTTTTTTCCAGCCGCACCGACCACCAGTGCCGGGGCCAGCACAGACGGCGCCAGCCAGTCTGCAGATGCGGCAGCAGAAGGGGGTGTGGCAGTGGCGGGCGGTGGTAAGTCATATTGCTTGTTTATTATTGACAATTAATTATAATTAAGGCTCCCGGTTTTCCGTTTAAACTGATTTTTACACATAAATACAGACGGAAAAATATTTTTCTTCTGTCTGTATTTATAAATAGAAGCGGAAAAATACAACCAAATCGGATTCTCGGATTCCGAGAATTGTTTAATCCGTGCTCCAGCCCAGGGTTGCCTGCCACGTCCCTCGTCCTGATTGCGGTGTATGCCTGCCCACATTAGCACCTGCTGGGCCATTAATCTCTGCTAGGCGCGGGAAATTCCTTCCATGGAGTGTCTTGCATTGACCTCTGACCTGCTCACCATAGCACTGATGACGTGCCTGTTACATTCTTTGAGCCAATCACGTTTAGATCTATGCGTCACAACGTGGGTGTGTCTACACTTCTCTAGCCTGCCCTTACCTTTTTGCCCTTTATTTCTGGGCCTCATCCCCCTACTTTCTCCTTTTTGCCTTCACTACGGCCACCATCGGCTCACCCTGCTTGACGCCACTTGCTTTCAGCCCTCGGACTTGCCGCCTGCCCAGCAATCATCTGCTCCTTCGACATCTCCGGAGCTCCGGCTATCTAGTGAGAGCTGCGCCAGCACCCCAGTCAGTTTTAGGTCACAGGTAAGTGAAAGGGTGGGGATGGACTTGTATTTCACTATTTTCACCACTACAGCTGTTCAAATTTGAGGAGGCGGGGACGTTGTTAGTAGCGCGAGTACTTGGCGCTAATGTAAGACTGGCAGAAATGTGTGACCCAAAAAGGTCAGAAAGACTGGCTGTATAAACACATTAGAGAAATTAGGTCGCATTCGCTTTCAGATACTTTCAGGCCTTAAATTGAAACTTTCCTCTGTGACTTGGTGCAGCATGAACAAACAAAACATTCCTGAGAGACAGAGACAGCCGGGGCATATCTGTAAGCCCCTTTTCAAGTTAAATCGTTTTTTTCTCCACTGTGCGAGGAAGAACTGTGGCTGCAGCTACACTGTGTGGGATTACAGCATTACAGTAAATTGTTCAAATGCTACTAGGCAGTACAAAGTAAAATAATGCAAGGGCCTTTAATTTATTTCTGAATTGAGAGTTTGCTGCCGTCTTTGGCCAGGTCACTGAAAGTGCACAGGTGCACTCGTCCAAATTCTAAATGTGTTTACATTTAATAATCATGGCTAGTGAGTGTTTTCAATATTGTAACACAGCAGCAGCTCACTAGCATTACTGCAAGTAATCTCTGTGACACCCTCCCATTTCTCATATGTGAGTTCCTGTTTTGATCTAACAGAAACGTTTTTTATGGATGTTGCATGAAACATATTTGGCGCATATATACATATAGCTAAACCTATAACAACCGTGTGCACTGTCTATTTAAATAAATGTGGAAAATACTAGCTGCAACGTCTTTTTTTGCTTGCGACAAAAATAAATACAGATATATACAGATAAAATGACATAAAAATAAATATGGATAAATACAGACGGAAATGTTAAAAAAATAAATACCATAAAACCGGGAGCCCTAATTATAATTATAAGCTCACTGTAAAGGTGCAGTATTGTTGACTTGTGAACAACAGGTTAACACAGCAGGAGTTGAAGTTGAGCTGAGTAACTAATGGCCGCTCCTATCTTCAACTCAGCAGAAAACGTTTCATGAACAAGACCTTGAACTATGGGTTGTTGGAAAAGGGAAGGATGGAAGAGGAAAGGTTGGATGAAATGTATTATATATGACTGAAAGCAAAGGATGCATGGGTGAAAGAAAGCGCCGGATGCATAAATAGTACTATAGGTGGCTGATAGCTAGGATGCATGGGTGGGTGACGGATGGATGAAAGGTTGGTATTCGGGTAGGAACTAAGCTTGCCCGGGTGGGTGAAAGTATATGTGTGAAAGGATTTCTGCCTGGGTGGGTGATTAGAATCCTGTGGTGGTTTCTTTTGATTGAAATAAACTTAAGGACACATGGGTGGGTAAATGTCAAATGACAAATGTATGTTGCTGAAATGTTTGTACTTGAGATCATGAGACTAGAGTGAGACAGAGAGTCATGTTTGGAACTTTGGATGGCTATATGGATGGATGGGTAGTTTCAATGGTGAATAGTGGATTGAGAAACTGTAAAAAAAACTTAAATGGTGGTGAGTAGCAAAGCCAAGGGTGAAGAATAAAAAATAAAATAATCGAAGAACAATGCAATGATGAATATAAAAATCCTTGGGAAGGAGAATAAGGAACTATGGTGTTCCTCTGTAGTGGTGTTCGTCTAACCTTTACTTGCCTGGAATGTTTTTTTCAAGGTTTTTTTTATTCAAATGGTTGAGGAGGTGGAATTTCAGACTCCTACCTGGACTCACAGTAGGTTTCAAGCGCAAAATTGTATCCTTCCTACCCACCCATCATCAATCACCTACCTCCATACCCATGGCATAATTTTCTATGTGTTTTGCTAAGGGCATTGTTTACAATTTGACTTTTTTCTTTCTTGATATGTAGCTACTCCTGCTGCTCCACCGACCAGGCAGGATATTGCAGCCCGGTCCCGGCGGAGGAAACTGGAGGCCATCAGGGGCGAGTACCAGCGGCTGGTGGCCGAGGAGGATGAGGCAGAAGCTACTGTAGATGCCCCGGGCCCCAGCCAGGCCCCAACAACCACCCCACCACCATAATGTCGCCGCGGTCCAATGGGTGCCCGCCGGCGCCGCCACCATTCCACCAGCACTGCTGCTCCCCCTTATTTCTGTCATTATGAGCGCCGCATTGTAGTGTAGTTCCTATTTCCCTAATAGGCTCTGCGCATTGGAATAATATACCCTATAGGTTTGACATAGGACTGAGGTCAGTATGTCCCTATCGAGTATATTAAACTTAATTACTTTGTGCCAGCTAGCTCAGAGGCCACTAGAAACTCCTTGAAAACAAGAAGGGAGTAGTTTCTGGCAACCGCATAAACATGACAACTTTGTTTCCCTTTAGAATCGGAACACTCTCAGAATCGTGGAAACAATAGATAACAGTTTCACTCAGCTTAATCGTGCATGCTTAGTTTCTACAGAGTTACACAGAAAGAAAAGACAGGCGTTTCAATAAAAGGGATTTATTGAACAGTCTTGTTTCTCGTGTAAGAGATATGTGCTGTTATGATCACAAGACAGTAAGCAAAATATATAATGTACAGCGTAAGCAGTAGAAAGAAATAATACTGCGCTAGCATTATCTTTTACCTATTACACATATATTCATATACATAAATAACATAAGCTAAGAATGCGAGTACTCATACGATGCGTCTCTAAGCTAGTTCTACCCCAGTGTACCTAACCTAACCTAGGTGTAGGACAAGGTGAGAAGTAGGTGAAGTATTCTATAGTATGGTATACTAAGAGTCTGATATGCTAAGAGTCTAGTATGCCAAGAGTCCCTCTAAGTTCTAGTCAGCTCCATACCTTGAGAATGAGAGAGGTGGGAATCTCTTTCCGGACTCGAACTCTAACACCCCGCGAAGGGAGTCAGAACACTGGAAGCTGGATTCTCTGCGAGCAGGGATGACAGCGTCTCTTCTCAGTTCGTCAGGCCGGGATACGGGCTCCTCTAAATGCGAGGTCTCCTCCTAACTTGCTTGGGCAAGGGAAGGTATATTTATACCTGGAAGGTGCCTTGGAATGTTAGCATTGACGTGAAGTTGGGCAGAGGAAGACGTCAGGAATGAACCCTTAAGGTATAGCGGTTCATGCATAATAGATGAGTTCTTGGAGAAATCAATAATGCTGTGCTAGGCTCAGGGTTTGGTTTCTAAGAACTCGTTGTGACATTGGGGTGGACGGATGTCGGTGACCATGCCTGTATTTGGAGTGCATGGCTCATGCCTAAATAAGGACAGGGTTTTTATGCCTATATAAGGGCAATGCGAATTGTGCCTATATAAGGACATGTTTCGGGAAAACCTATATACGGACACCTAAAGCGGAATACAACACCCACTCCACTTTCGAATGAACGATAATACTAAATGCTAAACATTAAATGCTAAAACATTAAACTGAGTACCACATGTTGCTTAAAACATTTTCTAAAAGCATTTAAAAGAAGTTTTTAAAAGAAACTGTTGCTAAAACATGTAACGCAATAGGTACTGTACATTTTAAAGCATTTTTTCATTCTAGGCATATATTTATAAATAAAAATGCAACATGAATGAATAAACAGAAATATATGAAACGGTTGACAAGTTTAAAAATCAAAGCCATTTCATAATATGGTACTAAATGAAATTACAGTAAAATAAGGTGACAGTGTGTCCCTGGAAGTATTCAAGGAAGTCCGTTTTATAAGAATAGTTCTACTGTAAGCAGATTGAGTTTGCCATGTATTTTTTCAAAATAGAGAAAAAGAAAAAGTTCAATTTTAGGAAGAGTTCCAAGTTTTGAAAATATGAAGGCCAAATTCATTGCGTCCCTGGTACACTGTGAGCCGAATCAAAGTCAGTGTATGGGTCTGGTGTAAACAGGAAATCATCTATTTCTGTAGACAAAATATCGTCTACCGATGTTGGTGACATTTGCAATACCTCGTTCAGAAGGTTAATTGCACAAAGATGAGAAGCATCGCCTTCAGCCAAGGATGCTGCAGCAATGTTCGCGTCCGTTGTTACCTGTGTGCCTGTTGATCCATCTCGTACCTCAGCAGCAGCCGGAAGCGTCTGTGAGATCTCAATGAATGCCGTCATCAGGATTGGTAGCCTCTGGGGACAACACAGAGCATGGGCCGTTATCGGGTCCAGCAGAGTATCGATATCCGTTGGCATGACTGATGGAAGTGTTAGACAGGTGTCTAGCACGCATTCTTCACTGCAAAGCAGGCAGCGTAGAACAGGTAAGATGCAATCTTGCCAGATTGGTCTGAATGACAGAAACCATGTTGTATTAAGTTCCCGTAGACGAGGCATGCCCAAAAGTTGCACTATACGCTCACGACACTTCCGTTCTAGGAGAGCTTTCTCCACATCGCTCGGAGTGATGCCGGTGAATAGGTTTGCCATAGCGTAGTAGTAGGAATAGGAACAGGATTCCCGCAACAAGGGCTAGAATTAATGGCACACCACCAAACACCGAATGTGCGAAGTTTGGGATGATTCCGAGGACTGCCTGGAAGGGTGCTAACAGTCCCGAACAGATGGTCTTAAATACATGTACAATCCCGCTCATATCAGACATGTTTAAGATACGTCCCATCATTTCTACGAAATGTATAGGGCAGTTTGTACGAATTAAAGCCTGTATCTCAGCCGAAGTCCTTGCTACTTGAAGATCATAAGTTTCTTTGGCCGAGGTCAAAGGCACGGTCTGTTGCAAAAGCATGGCTTTCATTCTGCTTAAAGTATCAAATCGTATAAAAGAAACATTCAATGAAGGCCATAGAGGCGACTCCCTGACTGTTTCTGTTTGGGGGAACAATACTTGCATACAGCAAGTAACCCTGGAGTCTACCGTTACCAGATATGGGATTCCTGGCAACATGCCACAGCAACTCTGATCATTCAACATGAGGTAACTCCCATTAGAAAGTTGGCCAAACGTTGGATTAATCACAGCAGCTGGTGTACCTTGCAGGTGACAGGATAAATTTGCCACAGAACCATTACAAGCCCCGTGCAAAGAAATATCCTGGCATACGAGAGAACCGCTTAATGCCTTTTCACAGTTTGTACCGCTTAGAAACACTTCACGATCCCCACTCCAACATCTGTATTCGTAAGGTAAATCCCAGGATGTCTTAATGTATTCTTTACCCAACCTTTCATATTTGCCTGCTTGCATCTGTTTGAGGCAATACTGAAAATGAAAAGTCGAGACAGGCAGAGTAATTTTGCCATGAATAAGCCATTCTGTAGCTGGTTTTTCTGCCACTGTGAATGGTAATTTTTCCAGTTTTTCAATGCTCAGCACTGTATACCTTGCTCCCCTTTGTGCCAATTCGATCTGTTTATCTGTTAGATTGTATTCTGAAAACAGAGAAGACGTGTTGATAAAACGCCAAGGCACATAGCCCGCACGCAAACCTTGCAGCGTCCAGCCTAATAACATAATAAAACGTAACTGAGATTGGCCTTGTTGTAACATGGCTAAATCTTGTTCCAGTATGTCAATAGCAGAGGATACAATGTTGTCCAATTAATAAATTCTGGATGACAAAGTTGTTAACCCATTGTCGACCACAGTTAGAGATTTCTCTAAGTTAATACGATCAAGTTCACGTATTCTTTCTGCGGCCTCTGCCTGTGTAACCTTCCATGCTTCATTATAAGCAGCATAGATGCCGGCATATATGAAACGTTTTTGACGCGGTTTTCTTGGTCCTAACAAGAATTCCCTAAGGTCTGCGTCTTCTTTAAGTAAAGATAGGTGTTGTTTCACATCCTCAAGTGTAGACTTTTGTAACCACTCAAGGCACAATTTTCCTACACTGTATGTTGTTACTACCCCCGGATGTTGTCTTTGAACATATCGTGGGTCTGGCCTATGGATAGTAAAGCCCTGTGTTTTATTCAGGAATCTTTCTTGACAGATGTTTGTGTCTGTGGGCCAGATCAACCATTTTTTCCAATCAGGATTTGTTCTGTTGTTTTGTAGTATTGTGTCTACTGTGACCGCTCCCTGTGTAGTGTTATTACTTGCAGGTGTTGGTACAGAAGGTGTGTTCATGTCTTTTATCTTGGCTAAACCAAGGCAAGACGTTTGTTGCACAGTGTCATTCAAAAACATTATTTGATGTGGGATGATACATGCTCTAAACAAAGCTTCTATCCCCTGCACTTGCCAATCTTTACAACCCCAGACTGATTGTGTGTCGATTGTGTCTTTCCAAAGGTTGAATCCCTGTCTAGACAACTGGGTAATAAAGGCTGCAGAATAAATCTGTTTTGTATTAGTTAACATGATTTTCTGACCTGTTTTGTTTACATTTTTATAGAAAAATGTTTCTGGATCAGATGTATTGTACCCTGAAAAGTATGGAAACTTATTTGTAAATGTTTTTGAACTACCCTTTGGAGGTGTAGGACAATGTTCCCATTGGTTAAATTTAAAAACATTTCTGGGTGTTGCAGTTTTATGCAAGAAATGATGACCATAGTGGTTGTAACAATATAGCTGTTCATAGTCTGATAAACCCTCTAAGTATTCATTGTTAGAGAACGCAGCAGACCTTTCTAGATCAGACATCATATCATTCACAGTCTCAAAGTCCCAATCATCAGAATAGGTACTGGAAGTGATAAAGTCACTTAATGACATTTTAAATAAATGTGGAATCTTCAAAAGTTCCGTCGGGCCGAATACATCGAAATCGGTTTTGTCCCAAACTATACCATCCTGTATAGGAACCGCTGTGATGTTCACTGCTGACAAGTCTCTTGTTTCACGATGGGATGATTTGTGTGGTTTTAAAAGTAAGTTCACATTTTTACTTTCAGTGTCCAAAACAATGTATCTGCCATTTATAAGCATGCTAAGAGTCATAACCAAAGCTAGCCAAAACAGAAAGAAAAATATTCCAGAAATAATCCATATTTCAATCCATGGTGAAACCAGATAAGTCTTTTTCAGGAAATGAAAAAGGTCTTGTACTTGTTGTTTGAAAGTTTTTGATGCTGGCGTCGTTTCAGGTTCACTCGGATCCTCAGAAAACGTATCAAAGTTAATGAAATAGCCAGAAGCAGTTCGGTCAATTGTTGAAATTGCATCAGGATTTGTAGAAATCGCTGGAACCAGTTGATCACTTGTTACATTTGTGTAGACAGGTGTATCTGGACGAACTGTTATTTGAGTTTCAAGAGGGATGAGTTCCATTGCATTGTTGCTTAGTCCTTCATCTGTTACTGCTGAATTCTCGATTGTTATGAGTCTTTCAGTCTGAACCTCTTGAATAGTAGCGAGGGGAGTGCATCTGCTACTAGGTCGGAGTCCACGAGGCCTACTATTTATTATTGGTCACATACTGTGGTTTGACGAGGTCGATTGACACAAATCTTTTCTCCTTTTTTCCAGCAAGGGGCGGCAGAAGTACTGTTCTTGTTCCGTGGATGGCTAGGACAGGTACTGGTTGTCTGTAAGAAGGTCCGAATTCCTTCTTGTCCGCAATCTTCTCTCTGACTAGATCCCCAACTTTAGGGATCCAGACAGGCCTTGCTGGGACTGCCGGTATTTCCCCAGTGGTGGTTGGCTTCAGGAACACGTTGCTTTGTTTCGATCTTAGTTCATTTAGATCCTGTAAAACAGCCAAACGATCTTTGATATCAAAGGGTTTATTTTCCACCACTGTGCCTTTACATTCGAGATCAGGAACCCACATTCTTGTCCCAAATAGGACCTCATATGGAGTGACCTTCTTGGCAAATTATTTAATGAGCGTTGGACCCCATAAAGATGTTTGACCCACCCATCACTTGAACCTAATACTCTAGCTGTTATAGACTGCTTTATGTCCCGGTTTTTCCTTTCCACAACAGAATTTCCCTCAGGATGAAACGGAGAGGAGTACCGCAATGCTACGCCCAAACTGGCCATGGCTTCCTTGTGAGCCCGAGAGCTAAACGCAGGGCCCTGGTCAGAATGTAGTATGCCAATTGCGTATGTGCCGATAAAGAATCGCAAATCTTTTATAACAGTTCGAGCGTCAGCCGAGCGCTGAGGCCACATCCATAGGAACCTTGAGCACGAATCCACTGCGACCATTATATATTTATAGTTACCGTCCCTTTGCAAGGGACCGCAGTGGTCCAGGTAAACACAAGCTAATGGTTTGTCTGAAATAAACAGGGGTGTCTGCGCAGGACGTTTCACTGTGGAGACTTTCATCTGTTGGCATATTTCACATTCTAGAACATAGTTCTTGGTCTGTTTCCTAATGCCAGGCCACCAATATCTATGTTTAAGTAAAGATACTGTTGCAGAAACACCTGCATGGGCAGAAGCTATCCCTTCATGTGCTGCTAGGATCAGTTCTAATCTACGTTCCTTGTTTGGAATTACCCTATCCCCCACTCCAGGGATTCGAGCAAAAGGAACGTTGTTTGCATCAATTACATAAGAGTACTTGAGTGGAAATTTCTTTGGTAACGCTGCACCTCTGCCTTTGCTTGAAGCATTGACAGCCAACAATATTTCACTGTCTATTCTCGTTTTTGAACGAGTGATCGCAGCTACGGAAGCCGTCTGAACAGCCCCCTTTGCGGCTTCATCAGCCAATGAATTCCCTGCAACGTGAACGCCATCACGTTGATGACTCAGCGTGTGTATCACGTGAGCTTTTGGTAGTTCGCTTTTTAACTGAACTACTTGTTCCCAAAGCGTTTTATGCTTTATTGTGCCACCTTTTGCATCTTTGAACCCATTTTCAAGCCAATTTTGTATATATTCATTATACGACTGAACACAGTAAAAGAATCGCACACTATGAGTGTGGGGAATTCGCGATCTGTACTTTCAAGTGCCAGTTTGAATGCTTGTAGTTCAGCTCGCTGAGCTGTACAATCTCCTAGAGATTGAGTTTTAGTGACCATTGGTCTGAAGTTACCATCTTGCATGCGACCTTTAACGATTGCGCATGCTGCACTGTAAGCTTGCTTACTCCCTGTAGCGGGTTGTGCTGATCCGTCAGTGTAAATTATGAATTCGTACTGATCGAGAGGCAGAATTTCAGTGGGCAGAGGACATTCATGTTCATATTGCAGGAACGCTTGTGTTTTTAAATCAGGATCAAAAACATATTCAACATCTGTTGCAGCAAGAGAATTAACCCATTGTATCCATCTAGGATGTAAAGCTTTTGCATTTGGAATGCTCGCTTTTGTGACCGCCTCTAAGGCAGGTACTGGGGTTACGACAATAATGCGTTTTCCTTGAGCTAAAGCGCTTTCTTTTGCTACAGCGGTTTGAACTGCTGTCAGTATTTTTTCTGTTGAAGTAAAGCGCATTTCTGCTTGTGTATACAAATGTGATTTGTATGCTATTGGTACTTTTTCACCCTCATTAAATGTTAAATAGGTGAATCCGCACTGTCCCGAAATTATTCGGATCACTAAATTGCGTTGGTTTACGCGTGTTTGTAAGTGATTTGTTGCTAACATGTTAGCTTGGAGTGAACGCAAGATTTCTGTGTGTTCTTGTGTCCAATGTTTGATTGAAAAATCAGGTTTGATTAATTCGTAGAGAGGTTTAACCCTTTCTGCGTAATTTAGAATGTATGTTCTTCCAAAATTTAGGAAACCCAGGATGGATTGTAAATTTTTCTGCGTTTTTGGAGGTTGGAGCAGCGCACACTTTTCTAAAAAGTTAGCTGCCAAGCTCTTGCCTTCACTTGAAAGCTCATATCCTAGGAAAAGGACATTGAGATGGGCAATTCTGGATTTTTTGAAGTTGAATTTGTAGCCCTCAGAGGCGAAGCCCAATATAATGGTATTCACCCTGTTCAAGTGCCTGTCCAGGTCATCGTCTGTCAGATAGATGTCATCGACATATGACAATGCCTCATTATCATAAATTTGTAGTAACTCTGTTACCCTCGCTGAGAATAACCCCTGGGCTGTTCTTAAACCCTTGTGGGAGTCGACAAAATTGACGCTGGGTCCCCATTATTGAGAAAGCTGTCAAGTACCTGCTTTCAGGTGCTATGTTTTGACAAAAGAAACCATTTGAAATGTCCAATGTGGTTTTATATTTTTTGCGCACAATGTTATTCATTAATGCTGTACTATGTGCATTTTGCACTGCAAATGTTTTAGAACAAGTGTTTAAGTGTCTGTAATCCAAAACTAGACGATATGTGTTGTCTGGTTTGGATACAGGAAACAAAGGATTGTTCCTTGAGGAGGTGCATGCTTCAATCACCCCTTGGTATTCAAGTTGATCTAAGATCTCCCTGACCTGTTTTTTAGCTTCTTGCTTTATTGGGTACTGCCTTTGTGCAGTAGGTTCATTTTTTAACTGTATTTTATGGTGAGGTGAGTCCTCATCCCATCCTACATGATTTTTATATAATGCTGGGGCCTGGGCAACTGCCCATTTCCTGGCATAAGTATATTTTAGGTGAATTGGAATATGGTTGGAGAAGGCTGGCATAATAATGTCCTCGCCATGTGGGCACTCCCTGACAAAAATTGGTGGCCAGTATTTTTCTGCTAGAAGTATATCATAATCCCTTGAAAGTTTTTCCCAAAAGAGTGCTTTCACTTGTCTAGGTATGTTTCCCTCCATTCGGAGTGTTATTTCATATAACTTTTGTGGAGTACTAACCCTGGTGTCTACAGTTTCTACTGTGATGTACTCATTCAAGTCCACTATCTCCAGAAGTTCCTTCAGGTTCTGGCGAGCTATTGTTACTTCTGCTGCACTGTCCAGCATTGTCTGAGCCCATTCTCCGTTCTTGAGCTGTGTTCTCAGTATTCTCGGCATGTCGGATCTTCAGACCTGCTACCTTCTTTTTTGAGAATTGAGGTTTTGATTTATTTTTCTAAACGTGTTTGTCTTCTTTGGATTTCATGCGTTCTTCTCTATGTTCTGACCGTCCTCTTCTTTCTGATGTCTGTGACGATGTCTGAAAGGTACGAGAGGAACGTGTATCAGTATCTTGATACCTGTCAGGTTTTCTTAAATTATCCCTATTCCTGAGGTTATACCTCCTTTCAGAGGGCTCCTTTTATGTTATGTTTAAATGTTTTTATTAGCAGTTTCAAAAGAAACAAAAAACATACCATTAACCAAAGCAATAGTGTGCAATACCATTTCAGCGACATGACCGGGATATAATGCTTAAAAAAAGATTCATACGTTGTGGTCCCTGCCGAGGCCAGGAAGGTGCACATTGCAAGAAAAAGCGTTTGTGTGGCAACCAAGAACTGAAACCCCCCCCCCCCCAGGAAAACCCCCAGGAACCCCGTCCGATATCCATCTACCCCTAAGTGACCCATACATGTCCCCCCGCTCCATGAAGCCCCTTCATCCGCTGGAGGCCTGCATCTGATCCACCCCAAAGTCGGGTAATCGTAGCACCCTGAGGTATTTGGGTTGTGTGATTTCATTAAATTCTGCGAAGAGTAGTGTCAGGAAAGGTTTCCACAGCTTTTGAAATGATGCCGCCGAGCCACTCAATGTGGCTGATATGCGTTCCATCCCAATGATATGTCAAATGCGGTGGAGCCAACCCACATAAGAGGGGGGAGTAGCCGTCCCCCAATGCGTCAGGATGTTCTGTAAGGCAGCCCCCAATGCCAACCCCATCTGTTTCCCCTTCCTGCTTTTCAGAGGGAATGTAACGGGGTTGGGGAGACCCAGGACCACATACACCGGGAGCCTCGGGATTTCAGTATCGAACAGGTCGTCTACCTCGTCCAAGATTCTTGACCAGTAGCGGACACCATAGGGCACTCCCATAGGATATGTAGTAAGGTCCCCTCATTATCGCATCCCCGCCAGCATGTAGGGCTCCGCTGGGGATTACCCCTGTGGAGGCGCACCGGGGTGAGATACCAATAGGTCGCTATCTTCATGGCGGTCTCGGTGCTAGCGACATTTCGGGCTGTGTGCTTCGCTCGGTAGTAAATGCCCTCCCAGTCTTTTGCAGACAAATCACCACCCAATTCCAGTCCCCACCTCCGTTGGCTTGGGGTTGCTTGCGCGCTCGGGCCACTTCGAAGCATACCATACAGGTCGGAGATTAATCCCTTATCTGTCGTTTTTGTGATCAACCATTTCTCATACTTGGTCAATTTACGACTGTCCTGTTCACGCACTCCAGGCTGAAGGACCCAGTGTCTCACCTGCATATACCCCAATCTATCAGTGTCCAGAATCCCGTATTCTTGCTTCAGTTGGTGGAACGGGATCACCCCCGTAAGGTCAAATAGATGACCCACCGAGCGACATGAGGCGTCGCGCCAGGCCTGAAACGCGCTGTCAGGTAGCCCGGGAGTAAAATCGATGTTACCAAATAAGGGGGTCAATGGGGAAGGGAAGGTCGTGAGGTGCCTGGAGGTCGCCACCCCATCCCAGGCCGCCAACACCGATTTGGTGATCGGGGAGCCCAGCAATCCACGCGGCCGCTGCGCCCTCCGAAGGAAGGGGACCTTCCACAAGGGAATACCCGCCAGGGCCCTGTCCTGGAAGAGGCACCTTTTCTCGGACTCCGGCCTCGCCCATTCCACCAGATAGCGCAGTTGGGCCGCTTTGTAGTAAGTGAGAAGGTCAGGTATCCCGAGGCCCCCATGTTCGGGCTTCATATAACTAAGGGCCTTGCGCATCCGCGGTCTCTTCCCGGCCCAAACAAATCGATTGACGTGTCGCTGTAGCGAAGTGAGCATACCCGCAGGGGGTTGGGCAGGTAGAGTTTGAAACAAATAAAGCGCCCGGGGTAACAGTGACATTTTAACTGCGGCCACCTGGCCAAGGAGAGATAATTGGTGTTTACTCCAAGCCCCCAGATCGTTTACTGCTTGACGCAGCAGCCTGTCGTAGTTCAGCTGAACCGTCTGTTGGACCGTTGCCGCCACTTCGAGGCCAAGGTATGGGACTGTCTCTGTCACTCTGATGTCTGCCAACCAGGCATCCGCAGACGTCCGCGGAGTCTGTGCCGGGGGTGCAGCCGAGCCGAGGAGTAGTGCCTGCGACTTGCCTACGTTGACCCGGAAGCCAAAAACTTGACTAAAATCGTCAAGCTCCGCCATGAAAGCCGGGAGGGAAGTTCGGGGCACCGCCAGGGCCGCCAGCACATCATCAGCGTATAGGCTGATTGGATATGTTTCCCCTCCAAACGGGATCCCTTTGATAGTCTGATTATCCCTTACCCGCGGCGCCAAGGGCTCAATGTATAAAGCGAATAAGAGCGGTGACAGCGGGCAGCCCTGTCTGGTGCCCCGCTCAATAGTAAATGGTGGCGAAGAAATACCATTCACCCTAATGCAAGCCGTGGGGCCGGAATAGCAGCAGCTCACCCATTCCCGGAACCGTTTCCCAAGGCCGAATTTTTCCATTGTTTGCCCCAAAAACCCCCAATCCACTTGGTCAAACGCTTTTTCCGCGTCGACCGTAAGCAGAAGTGCGTCCATTCGCGTCTGGTGAGCCTTATCCACCAAGTGGAGCATTCGTTTCGTATTATCGCCACATTGGCGGGACTGAATAAACCCCGCCTGATCAGGTTCAATCAAGGACGGCATACAGGGACCCAGGCGCGACGCAAGAATGCCCGTGAAGATCTTAAGGTCTACATTCAGTAGGGAGATCGGGCGATAGGCGCCACATTGTTGCCTATCCTTGCCGGGTTTGGGTAGCACCACAATTGCTGCCGCTAGCATGGAGTCTGGGATCCGGTTTGAGCTCCCGAATGAGTTAAAAAGCCTGGTCAATATCGGGGCTAAAGTATGGCAGAACTTCTTATAACATAGAGAGGAGAATCCATCTGGGCCCGGGGATTTGAACAGTTTCGGGCGTGAGATCGCCGTAATGACCTCTTCTACCCGAATAGGGGCGTCAAGAGATTCCACCTGAGTGGGGGACAGTTCAGACATAGACATCGACTGCAAGTATGTTGTTGCGGCAGAGCTGGGTCGAGGCTCCGCGGAATAGAGGGATTGATAAAAGTCCCGGAATTCCTGCGCTATCTCCGCGTCGCCACTAATTTCTCCCCCCCCCTTTCTCGCTCCGGAGTGAGGAAACATGCGCCTTCTGCCTTTGAGCCCTCAACCGGTGTGCAAGGAACCGGCCCGTACGGTCGCCCCCTACATAGTAGGAATGTTTCAGGCGGACCGCCGCGTATTCCGCCCCGTCCAGGTCGAGGGCAGCCAGCTGGGCCCTTGCCGCTTTTAGCTGTCGCCAAATCCGAGGAGCCCCAGTCCTGCTGTGTATCCGTTCTAACTCCGTCACCTGTGATGTTAATGTGGCTCTCACCTCCCTGCGCTCCCTGTTGTGTGCCGCTGCTATCCCAATAAGCTCCCCCCGTACCACCGCTTTCAAGGCCTCCCACAGCGTCGTAGTAGCAATGTCAGGTGTATCATTTACAGTGAGGTAGTCTTTAATGCATGTAAGGAGTTGCTGCTCCACCTCTGTGTTGTAAAGCATGTTCTCCTTGAGGCGCCAGCTACCAGCCCGGTGTGTGTTCGAGTTCAACATAACCTGAACTAAGAGGACATCATGATCCGAGAGGGCCATAGGTTCTATACATACCTCCTGCACTGCTGCGTTAACCTCCCCCGTCCCTAGGAAGTAGTCCAACCGGGCATGGGACTTATGGGAGTGGGAGTAGAATGTGTATTGCCGGGATGTGGGATGTGCCACCCTCCAAATGTCCATCAAGCCCATTTCCTGCAGCCACCTCCTCCCTTCACTTGATAGTTCCCCCCCTGCGAATAGGTAGCGTGGGACCTATCCATACCGGAGTCCATAACTATGTTGAGGTCCCCCCCCACTAGTGTCATGCGTCCCTGTGGAGCCAGTACATCAGCTAAAGCAGCCCGAAGAAAGGGCTCCTGCCCTGAGTTAGGGGCGTAAATGGAACCAAGCACCAGAGATTGAGTCCCAAATTGAAAAGTGTAGGCCAATAATCTTCCCCGTAGCTCCGCCACCTTACCCTGCACCGCCCCTTTACATCTCTTAGAAACAAGTATGGCCACACCAGCTTTCTTCTCCCCTAAGGATGAAAAATATTGGAAGGGAAAAGCCTTAGAGCGCATGCGGTGGACGTCCCTGGCTAGGAGATGCGTCTCCTGAAGAAGACACACATCTGCCTCCATATTCTCCAAGTATGATAATACTGCGCGCCTCTTCAAAGGGTTATTAAGCCCCTTTACATTAAGTGTAAGGATTTTCACAGGCTTCATATCAGGGGGCATTAAAAACTGCGCATTCTAAGTGGAGCCCCTGAGGGGGACCTCCTCCCGAGCCGAGAGGGCTATAGTGGATGCGCGGGGAATGCCAAGGATGGTATAATGGTAAGGGCACTGCCACTTCAGGTGTCTCCAGTGTGTCATGCCTCCCATAAGCCTGGATATCGGACGTCCCACCCCCCCGCCCTAACCCCAACAAACCCAACAAAAGAAACCATACATAATGTCCAGAAGCCGCAGTTCGGAACCGCGTCTCCTCGGTGAAATAGTCAGTGGGGTGCATCTGTGGCCATCAAAATCCCGCCCGCCCCCGCCCACCCGCCCGTAGCCCCCCGGCATTGCTCAAGTACACTTATCTGACCCCATGGCTGATCAAGCGTCGGCCCCAAGGCCGGAGTCCACCGTCAGGGAGGCCAACACTGCTCGACCCTCCTGCGCTATTGTCTCGGGGCTCGGCCGAGGGGGAGTCCCAGACCTGCTCCTGCCCCCTACTCTCTGCCATCGGTCTCGTCGGTCCTTCTTGTCCTGGCGGGGAGCTTCGTCCGTCACGTTCAATGTCTAGAAGCCGGCATGCCTCTTGGAAGGAACGCAATTGCCTCAGCCTGCCTTCCCACTTGAAGATTATGCAAAATGGGTGCCCCCACGAGTAGGAGACACCCTGGTTGCGAAGAAAGGTCGTGACCGGGCGGAAGTCCCTGCGTTTCTGGAGAGTTGAAGCCGCCAGGTCCTGATACAATGCGATGGAGTGGCCTCGGAAGACCAGGGGTTGAGCCTCACGCGCCTTGCGCAGGATTAGTTCTTTGAGTTGGTAATCCGGCAAGAAAGCCAGAATATCAGGGGGGGCGCAGGGACCTTGCGCTGCAAGCCGACTCTGTGGGCCCTATCAATTTTAATAACAAAGTCCTGGGATTCCTGTAGCACGTGGCGAAACAGCTCCTGAAGATACCCATTGATGTCGGTATCCTCTTCCTTGGGCGGTACGCCCCACACTCGAATGTTGTTCCTGCGGGAACGATTTTCCAGGTCCTCCGCATGGGCCTGGAGATCGAGCTGTTGGTCGTTCAGGCGGATCACCTCCTGTTGTAGGCGTTCGACTTCCTCATCCCAAGAGTGTTCGTGATCCTCCATGGTCGACACCCTTTCGCCCACTGCATCCAGGTCTCTGCGCACCTCCTTCATTTCGTCGGCGAACTCTTTTTTAAGGGCGTGAAGGTCGTCTCTCAAGGTTGAAAACAGCTGGGTGAGAAAGGCACGCGTGACCGGTTCGTCTGCTTGTTCTGTCTCCTGTCTCTCAGACTGGGCCGGCGAGACGTGACCCCCGCCGCCCGCCGAACTCGACATCTTGGCAAACAAGTCCTTCACTGTCCGGTCATCTCTCCCCTTCTCCTTGTCTTTCTCCTTCCTGCCCCGTGTGGTGGACATTTCGGGGCCCCCAACGTGAGGGCGAGCAAGCCCAGGACAGATCGGCCACTCGCTGGTGTCCAGAGGGGGCCCGGGCGAGTGCTCCTTATGTGGAGTAGGCCGCTGCGAGCTGCTCTCCTCCCCCTTGTAGGCCTTGCGAATCGAGTCCGTGGAGGGGCTGAGCTGGGGTCCCCAGTCCTATGAGGACCCCTGCAAAGGCCTAAACAAAGCGGGGCAGCAACCCACCTCCACTCTCAGGTGCCAGACGTGGCCGATTGTTTAGCTGCAGGCTTGGGGTGGGCTCCTCGGCTTTCACCTGTACCTGGGCGATCACCGGGCCCCCAGCGTAGTCTTCCTGTAGCCCCGTTTGGGGATACCACTGTGCAGCTCAGTTGCCGGGTGAGCCCCTAATCCGGGCCACCCACCGCTCCCCGGGCAGCGTCTGGTCCCCACTCAGGGGGCACGGTCCTCAGCGCGATGGAACGCTGGTCGTCAGGCTCAAGGGGCCCCCCACGCTCCTCAGGCACTCAGCAGGCCGCCGGGCCCCTCACCTCCATTCGCGCTGATCTCAGTGTCCTCAAGGCGCGGCGCCTCCCGTGCGCAAACCAGACTTTCCGCGCCGCCCACAGCCGGGGGATGCTAGCGCTCCAGTCCTCGCTCCTTTCCCTTCCGGGGCCCGGGTCTCCTCTCTTCCGCCTTCCCGGGGGAGCTTTCTGCACCAACCAGTCGATGCCGCTCCGACCCCCCGCCGGGGTCAAAGCCAATGCGCACAAACTCCCGGGAGCGGACTGCACCCAGGTCCGGGCTCCCCCCTCAGACCTCCTGCTCGGTCCGGGCCGTCATTTTGTGCCGCCAGGCCCTCTCACAACTCCGGCCGATTCGGGCAGCGCCCGTCGCCGTCGGGCGTCTCAAGGCACTCTCCGGAGGTCCCGCGCCGATCCCCTTCGCGATCAGGGGTTTTCAACTCGCAATGATGCCGGGAAGCCACTCGGCGGGCCGACGGGCGCGGGGAGACGAACGGGACACGTCTTACCCGCTCGCCATCTTGGCCACACCCCCTCAGAGGGCTCCTTTTGAGGAGATCTACCTCGGGATTGAGAACGTGTCTCTCTTGAATTTTATTTATTAGTTTCCCACTTCTTTTTAGAAGATGTAGGAGTTTAATAGGGTCTTTTTCAGGACTTTCAGATAGTTTTGGCTTTAATGGTTTTCCACCCAAACTATCTCTGCCTAATTCTACATAAGATTGTTCTATTATTCTGGGTAGTTCAGTTTGATGTTCTGTTACATCAAATTCCCTTAAGCGTTGGCGGATCGCCACTGATGCTGCCTCCCCTTTAATATTAGATAATATTATTGTTGATACCTGGTCGAAGTTTTTCAGTAATTTCATACCTAAATTCAGAGCAGGCTCTGCCCCGTATTCGTTTTGAATTTGTTTCAGGACATCTGGTATTACTGCAATTGACGGAACACCATGAGTTTTAGTATAGATGGCAGCAAAGACTGAGCCCCAAGTGGTGCAGTCTTCCAGTTGTGGTGTGATCCCCATTGGTAAACAGATTGTTAGGATTCTGTGTTTCTCATACGGGCTAGTATTCGGAAATACTGCTTCGATTTGAGTAATTTTTTAGCTATCCAGAATGGAATTTGCTCACGTTTTGTGTGCATTTTACCCATGACTGCATGTAAAGTCTGTGGAGTAATTTTTAGTGTATTCCCCTGTTGAGGGGTAGGATTTGGAATGGTCAATGGTGGTTGGACTGTGAAAGTCCGCATGACGTATTGGACCAATTGTTTGTAAATTTTTATTAACTCTTGTAGTTGAGTAAGTAATTCCTCGTCTGACATTATATCGAGGTCAGGATGAGGAGAGTAGCCGGCTAGAATCGGCCATGTTGCTCCTGGTCTACCTAGTGGACCGAGCCTGGTAATGTTTCTGTGATGTTTTAGGGCGCCTTTAAACCAGAGCTGATGCTCCTGGTATGTTAGTGGAATTTCAATATCCTCGAAAGGAATATATTCCTCTGGTGGTTCATCTTCTTTGTAGAAGTGAAACAGTTTTGTTACTGGATTTGATTCAGGGAATACTATCCATGAATAGAATACCTCTGTCTGAAAGGATTTGTGTGCCTCTATCACGAAAACTGCTCTACCTCCTCTTGGTGGTAGGCCGTGTTTTATAAGTTTTAGAGTGATGGCTCTTCTTAAGTTTGGAGGGATGTCTATAACACCCTCCTCGGTTTCATTTAAACCTGTAATGTTAAAAGCTGTTACGACTGGTTGAGCCGCAGCTACACCGTTCTCGGTGTCAGACATTGTTTTTTTTAAAATGTAGCACAAGTTTCAAGGAAACAAAAGATAAGGTGCACAATATTTTGGAACACTGTATCCTTCAACGTTGAACAAACCAAATAGCTAATATATAGGGTTTTGTCCTATTTAGCTTTGGCGGATATTTAACCCTACCCACTCCAGACGTCTTATGGAGTATGTGAGTAGGGGTCTCTGAGAAAAGCACGACTGAGTTACTCAGTATCTAGCGTTAAATTACTGCCTTACCAAACGGTTGGGCGCCATGTAGTGTAGTTCCTATTTCCCTAATAGGCTCTGCGCATTGGAATAATATACCCTATAGGTTTGACATAGGACTGAGGTCAGTATGTCCCTATCGAGTATATTAAACTTAATTACTTTGTGCCAGCTAGCTCAGAGGCCACTAGAAACTCCTTGAAAAACAAGAAGGGAGTAGTTTCTGGCAACCGCATAAACATGACAACTTTGTTTCCCTTTAGAATCGGAACACTCTCAGAATCGTGGAAACAATAGATAACAGTTTCACTCAGCTTAATCGTGCATGCTTAGTTTCTACAGAGTTACACAGAAAGAAAAGACGGGCGTTTCAATAAAAGGGATTTATTGAACAGTCTTGTTTCTCGTGTAAGAGATATTTGCTGTTATGATCACAAGACAGTAAGCAAGATATATAATGTACAGCGTAAGCAGTAGAAAGAAATAATACTGCGCTAGCATTATCTTTTAGCTATTACACATATATTCATATACATAAATAACATAAGCTAAGAATGCGAGTACTCATACGATGCGTCTCTAAGCTAGTTCTACCCCAGTGTACCTAACCTAACCTAGGTGTAGGACAAGGTAAGAAGTAGGTGAAGTATTCTATAGTATGGTATACTAAGAGTCTGATATGCTAAGAGTCTAGTATGCCAAGAGTCCCTCTAGGTTCTAGTCAGCGCCATACCTTGAGAATGAGAGAGGTAGGAATCTCTTTCTGGACTCGAACTCTAACACCCCGCGAAGGGAGTCAGAACACTGGAAGCTGGATTCTCTGCGAGCAGGGATGACAGCGTCTCTTCTCAGTGCGTCAGGCCGGGATACGGGCTCCTCTAAATGCGAGGTCTCCTCCTAACTTGCTTGGGCAAGGGAAGGTATATTTATACCTGGAAGGTGCCTTGGAATGTTAGCATTGACGTGAAGTTGGGCAGAGGAAGATGTCAGGAATGAACCCTTAAGGTATAGCGGTTCATGCATAATAGATGAGTTCTTGTAGAAATCAATAATCCTGTGCTAGGCTCAGGGTTTGGTTTCTAAGAACTCGTTGTGACGTTGGGGTGGACGGATGTCGGTGACCATGCCTGTATTTGGAGTGCATGGCTCATGCCAAAATAAGGACAGGGTTTTTATGCCTATATAAGGGCAATGCGAATTGTGCCTATATAAGGACATGTTTCGGGAAAACCTATATACGGACACCTAAAGCGGAATACAACACCCACTCCACTTTCGAATGAACGATAATACTAAATGCAAACATTAAATGCTAAAACATTAAACTGAGTACCACATGTTGCTAAAAACATTTTCTAAAAGCATTTAAAAGAAGTTTTTTAAAAGAAACTGTTGCTAAAACATGTAACGCAATAGGTGCTGTACATTTTAAAGCATTTTTTCATTCTAGGCATATATTTATAAATAAAAATGCAACATGAATGAATAAACAGAAATATACGAAACGGTTGACAAGTTTAAAAAATCAAAGCCATTTCATAATATGGTACTAAATGAAATTACAGTAAAATAAGGTGACAGTGTGTCCTGGAAGTATTCAAGGAAGTCCGTTTTATAAGAATAGTTCTACTGTAAGCAGATTGAGTTTGCCATGTATTTTTTCAAAATAGAGAAAAAGAAAAAAGTTCAATTTTAGGAAGAGTTCCAAGTTTTGAAAATATGAAGGCCAAATTCATTGCGTCCCTGGTACACTGTGAGCCGAATCAAAGTCAGTGTATGGGTCTGGTGTAAACAGGAAATCATCTATTTCTGTAGACAAAATATCGTCTACCGATGTTGGTGACATTTGCAATACCTCGTTCAGAAGGTTAATTGCACAAAGATGAGAAGCATCGCCTTCAGCCAAGGATGCTGCAGCAATGTTCGCGTCCGTTGTTACCTGTGTGCCTGTTGAACCATCTCGTACCTCAGCAGCAGCCGGAAGCGTCTGTGGGATCTCAATGAATGCCGTCATCAGGATTGGTAGCCTCTGGGGACAACACAGAGCATGGGCCGTTATCGGGTCCAGCAGAGTATCGATATCCGTTGGCATGACTGATGGAAGTGTTAGACAGGTGTCTAGCACGCATTCTTCACCGCAAAGCAGGCAGCGTAGAACAGGTAAGATGCAATCTTGCCTAACTTGCTTGGGCAAGGGAAGGTATATTTATACCTGGAAGGTGCCTTGGAATGTTAGCATTGACGTGAAGTTGGGCAGAGGAAGACGTCAGGAATGAACCCTTAAGGTATAGCGGTTCATGCATAATAGATGAGTTCTTGGAGAAATCAATAATCCTGTGCTAGGCTCAGGGTTTGGTTTCTAAGAACTCGTTGTGACGTTGGGGTGGACGGATGTCGGTGACCATGCCTGTATTTGGAGTGCATGGCTCATGCCTAAATAAGGACAGGGTTTTTATGCCTATATAAGGGCAATGCGAATTGTGCCTATGTAAGGACATGTTTCGGGAAAACCTATATACGGACACCTAAAGCGGAATACAACAGCATCATGCGAAGGCTGGCAGATATTGAAGCCAGGCAGGAACGGGTGGAGCGGCACCTCCAGAAGCTCCTAACCCGCCATTAGTGCTCTCTTCAGGCCCTTTTTTAATCTGTTTTTGGGTGGGAGGGTGGGAGTTGGGGGATTGTTGGGTTTACTTTATTTATGGACATTTCTTGGACACTACTTGGACATTGGTTGGGGTTAGGGAGAGGGGTGGGCCAGTTGTGGGTTTGGTATTTTGTTCAGGGAATAATAAACTTTTCATACTTTTACATTTTATGATTTTGAATGATTTAAAAAAAAGTTGGTGGGGTTATTGATTGTTTTACTTCTCAGTGCTGCCTTTGCCGCACCCAGTTTTAAAAGTCTGCTGATAGTGTAAACAAAATAGTGATGCAGTCCCCTCCCTTGTCCTACTACTCTCTCCTCCTAGTCTCTGCAGTCTACTCTGCTACTACTATATAATATTATTAACCCCTAAGGACTCAGATGGGGTGGGGGGTGAATTACCATTGTATAGAATGATTGCCGTTCAACAATGATCATTCAACTACAGTTCACTTCTCTTACCTCATTAGATGAAGCAAGGGCTCCATGGTTTCCTAATGGGCCATCATGGTAGTGGTAGTAGTAGCAGCATGCATTGCTAGCGTTTCTTTTGATATTGAAGGCAAACTCATCAGAACTGAAGCGAGGTTCCACTCCCTCCTAGGTGAACTAGAACTGTAGGATAAGGACTCGGAGTGGGGACTATTCATCGAACGGGAAGTTAACAAACTGAAATTAAAAAAACTAGGTTAATGTCGTTATTATTATATGCAAGCTTGATGACAGTCACCAGAGACTAGACTACTAGAACAGACTCAGTCTCAGACACAAAAAGAGAGTATGATAAGCAATGAAAAATTGAATTAATCAGAACAATGTTGAGATACTACGTAACTGTACGAAGTGGACAAGCTTAACCGGCTTAGACGCAAATTATTACAGTGCCTGAATGATGATGCTGGCAATGAAATGTTCCTCTGGAAAAAAATATCATCCACTGTGCTGGCTGGGGTGGAAATTGTATAATATATACTGCCAGTGTGGGCTATATGAGCTTAGTTAGGAATAAGATCCTCCTCACCCTGCACTGAGTTGTTGTGTTGCTTTCACCACATCTGCCCCACCAAGTGTGTGATCAATTAATGGTGTAAAAATTGTTAAGTCATACCTCAATAAATCACACAGCCTGGGGGAAGAGGGTTAGGGGTTTGATGAATGGTTGGGAAGAGGGATTGAGGGAAAGGTTTGACAAAGACAAACACTACAGATGGACAACACTCATCTTGGCAGCCGACCCTCATAAATCTGTTATGGGAGGAAAAGGAAATGCATGGATGATGATGAGTGGTACTAGACAAGTACAGGGAAGAATGTTAATTATGCAATTGTCTGTCTGCCCCCAGAGAGACCCAAGTTACATACATTATATTTATGTTCTGTTGTACTGGGCTTAGAAAGATAGCAAATACAATTAAATGATCTGTAGGAGTAAAAAGCAAACATAAACACAACACACACAGTCGTATTGATTGAAGAGAAAAAAAAAGATACTGTATAAATTGGGAGTTGCATTTCTATTGGACTGTCCGCCAGTGAATCTTGGGTGCCTGGCGGATGCTGTTTGGTATGGTAAGTGTGAGTTGTTTTTCCAGTATGACGCAGAGTAAAGGGCCTGTAGATATAAAAACAAAAAAGATATTTAAAAATCAAGGAGAAAACAAAAAGTTAAACTGCATAAGGAGGAGTGCAACAAGAAGACTTTCAGAGGCAGCATGGCTAAATCAGACTCTGTTTACGGCAGTTACCTCCAACAACAGGCCACCCCCACCCAAACTCCACTTAGCTTAGGATTTGAGCCAGACAGCACTGAGCACATATACATAGTATACACACAGCAACATAGCATTTTCCAAATGAAGTAAAAAATCAATGCACCGCTGTCAGTCACACCACACTCACCACCCACCACCATTACACAGACATGTAGGTCTGGTCTCTGTTGTTGTTTACCTTTAGGCCACTTCAAAGTCGTCATCAATCGTCCAAATCGGTTGGTTTCAGTGAATGTGAAAAAATCCATCTTCTTCTGGTGGCACGCCCTGAGTTATTCCATCAATCATCTCTGATCCTCCTGACCTGACTCTGACTGCGAGTATGGTGGTCATGGTGTCCAACTCTTGAGTCCATACCAACAGTGTCCGACTCCCGAGTGAGTCCGCCAGACTCGTCCACTCCCGACTCAAAATGCAATGGATCGGCCAATAGTAGTACAATTTTGTTATTGAACAACAAGAAGGGAAAGATTGACTTGTGTCACTTTGTAGAATAGACATTCACAACAAACAACAATCACTAATCGTGCAATGCATGCCATCATTTACCTGTTCTTCCGGGGCAGTACCTCTAGGTTAGGAAAGGATAGATAGTCAGGGCCCAGGGTTGGAAGCAGGCACACATTTGTTTGAATTCTCTATCCAATGTCTGTCTTGAGAGAAATGGCTTTTGGGCAAGTCAGGAGTGGACTTCACTTCTTCATTGACTGCACACAGTTGCAACTCTGATCCGGCAATAAAAAGAGTAAGACGGTGGGGATGGATTTGTGAACCAGAAAGACAGTCACACACACAAATAAATAATAAAGTAAATAATGTTCCTTAGCTATATCTTTTTTTGGGGGGGGCAAAGAAAGAAAGAAAGTAACTGGAAATTGAAAGAGCCTAGTTGTCAGGGAAGTAGAGCTCATCCTAAAACTCTGGTGGTTCGCCCAGAAGTAGGTCACCTAACACACTACTTCCATGACCTGAGTCGCCGTCATCATCTTCCTGCTGTGCTACTTCAGGTATGGTGTAATCCGGTGGTATAAAGTGTGATTCATTTTGATCATGGTTAACCTCTCCACGTTTTGGGGCAAGAGACTGGTGCTTCTCACTGTCAGAACGGCACCAGCAGCACTGAAAACACGCTCAGAAGAGACACTTGCGACAGGGCAAGCCAGATAGTTTATCGCCAGCCTGCTGAGCACTGGCCATTGGCGCCTTTTCCCATACCAATACAGCAATGGGTTTTGATCAATGTAGACCTCTGTTGGGTCATCCAGATAGGCCTGGACCATCCGCCCAATGCTCATGGGTGCTCCGCTTTGCTCTGCCTCTTTTGCCTTTGCATCAGCACTGGACTTAACAAGCCCTTGCTGTAGAAACCCTTTCTGTGCCGATTTTGGGGCTGATGCTCCTGTTCTTGTTGTTGTTGATGTTGTTCTTGGTGTTGTTGATGGTTTTGGCTGCTGTGAGCCAACTGCACTGCCCTCAGGCTCTGAAGTTGACTTGAAGCCGGCTGCCCTGCAGTACTTGTTGTGCCCTGTAGTAGCGGGCCTCTAATTCCCAGACGTTCTTTTTCTAAGTGACTGGCTTCCACAGCTATCCAAGTTTTGCAGTTGGCAACATCCCAGTCTGAAAAAGGAATGAAAGTGTGCAGTAATGGTTTGTACCGTGGATCCAGAATTGTGGCACAAATGTAATGGTTGGATGACACAATGCCTCTTTGCACCCTTGTATTTTCAGATAAGCGAAGGGTTAAGCTCTCCACCAACTCATATGCTTCTTTTATTTCCTCCACACCTGCGTACATTGCAGACAACCCCTTCAGCTGTTCCTGTAGCATGTGCAACAATGGGATTGCTTGGCCCATAGTACAGTCCTCCTTGATGACTTCATGTATGAAGAGCTCGAAAGGAAGTAGCATCTCTGTCAGGCATTTAACTAGGCCCCATTGGTCCATCTCAATGATCATGCATTTCACAGTAGCATCCCCACTTTGCATGACATTCATTGATTGGTCTGTACTGCTCAGACGTTCAAGCATGTAATAAGTTGAGTTCCAACGTGTTGGCACCTCCTGGATGAGTGCTTTAACTGGCATTCTATTATCACGTTGAATGATCCTCAGCTGCTTCTGGGCTTTAAAAGAATGGCTGAAATGTGTGCAGATTCTTCTGCAGGTGGTCAGTAAGTTGCTGACTCAGTCTTCTTTTTTCAGAAAGTCTTGAACAATGATGTTAATGCAGTGCGCCAAACACAGGACCTTGAAATAGCCACCATCGGCCATGGCCTTAACTATATTACTGCCATTGTCCGTGGCAACAAAACCAATGTTAAGACCTCTTGGTCGCAGCCATTCAGAGAACTTGCTGTCCAAGTCTTCCAAAAAGATTGCAGCAGTATGAGATTTCTCCATGGCGAACATGGCTACAGTTGCATGTTTCCGAGTGGCATTAAAAATCTCAGCAGTGTCAACAACAGCTGCTGCAGATATCTTTTCTCTAACCCCCACAAAAGAGATCCAGTGTGCAGTGATGCACATGTAATCAGTGGCTTGGCAACTGGTCCACATGTCTGTTGTCAGGTGGATAGTGTGAACAGCACTCTGCTGTCAAGCTTGTCCAAGCAATTCCAGCACGTCGTTATGTAGTGCTGGAACAGCAACTCTGGCAAAATAGGACCGGCTGGGAACCTTCCATTTTGGGCAGATGGCTGTCACAAATTCAAGAAAACCCACCCCTTCCACAAAAGAAAAAGGGAGGAGGTCCAGCACTAACATTTTAGCCAGCTTTGCGTTGTGCAAACGTGCCATTGGATGGTTGCGTTCGTACTGCCCCTCCGACCTAAATATGCTGAGGATGGTAGCCTGGATTTTTTTCTTTTCTGGTGCCACTGATGCAGGTGACTTCTTGACGCCAGATGTTAGGCTCAACGCACGTTTTTTCGTTTCGGTACTCTCTTGCCTGGGACCCCTTGGTGTCTCAGCCTGACTCTTGTGCCACTGCGTTGTTACTGATGATGATGTGGGTGGTACCACTGCACAAATGTAACGGACCCGGTTTGGCATTGTGCATCACGTGGGATTCAGCATTCAGGGAGCTGCAGCTGACAATGGATAGAAGCAATAAGCCAAGAGGAACAAAGGAAAGACATGCAGGCCTAATGCAGAAGCACACTGGCTGCCCTCAGAAAATGGCCGCCAGCCTCATAGCCAGGCCACAACAACAAGAAAGGGAAGACAGACAATGCAGGCCTATGGCAAAAGAACACTGGCTGCCTTCACAAAATGGGCACCAGCCACATTGCCAGGCTACCACAACAAGAAGCAATAAGCCAAGAGGAACCAAGGAAAGAAGACATGCAGGTCTATGGCAAAAGCACTACCACCACCACAAAATAGCCACCAGCCACATGGTCACTCACAACAACAACAAGCAGGAGGCCTGGAAAACAATGAACTCAAGCAGGCCTACATGGACACAGACTTTACAAAATGGCCCCTGGCCACACGGGGAGGCTCAGCCAAGGCAAATGCTGGCCCACTATTACAAACACACTCACACACTGGCCAGACAAAGGAGACATGCTAAACAACACAGCTTTAATACAACAATGCCAAAAACGAAAATCCACAGGGCTAAAAAGGTTTGCAAGTTACACAACAACCACACACATCCAACAAAGGCATTTATTTAACACATGAAAAAAAAGTGAAATACCCAAATAAAACACATTTTGCATTTCAATCCAATGCCATCCATGCCCTAAATGATGTTTAAATTCAACAGACACCACAGAAACAGTTGTTTCACGCACCCATGAGTAGCTCTGGGCCTGTTGGTTGGAAAACCCATTGGCAGCCTAGGCCACATAGTGAATCAATTCAAATCAATAATATTGCAAATTTATTAGAAAATGTAGTGAACTGTGCTACATTTTTTGCTGGATAAAAGAAAGAATTGCATGCAAAACAACAACCAGCAAGAAGGCATGGCCTCCACAAAGAAGGCTTGCAGGCCTAATGCAGAAGCACACTGGCTGCCCCTTCACAAAATGGCCACCAGCCACATGGCCAGGCCACAACAACAAGAAAGGGAAGACAGACAATGCAGGCCTATGGCAAAAGCACACTGGCTGCCTTAACAAAATGGCCGCCAGCCACATGGCCAGGCCACAACAACAAGAAAGGGAAGACAGACAATGCAGGCCTATGGCAAAAGCACGCTGGTTGCCTTCACAAAATGGCCGCCAGCCACATGGCCAGGCAGGCCACAACAACAAGAGAGGGAAGACAGACAATGCAGGCCTATGGCAAAAGCATACTGGCTGCCTTCACAAAATGGCCGCCAGCCACATGGCCAGGCAGGCCACAACAAGAAGCAATAAGCCAAGAGAAACAAAGGAAAGAAGACATGCAGGTCTATGGCAAAAGCACTACCACCACCACAAAATGGCCACCAGCCACATGGTCACTCACAACAACAACAAGCAGGAGGCCTGGAAAACAATGAACTCAAGCAGGTCTATATGGACACAGACTTTACAAAATGGCCCCTGGCCACACGGGGAGGCTCAGCCAAGGCAAATGCTGGCCCACAATTATAAACACACACACACTGGCCAGACAAAGAAGGCATGCTAAACAACACAGCTTTAATACAACAATGCCAAAAACGAAAATCCACAGGGCTAAAAAAGGTTTGCAAGCTACACAACAACCACCCACATCAAACAAAGGCATTTATTTAACACACATGAAAAAAAGTGAAATACCCAAAAAAACACACATTTTGCATTTCAATCCAATGCCATCCATACCCTAAATGATGTTTAAATTCAACAGACACCACAGAAACAGTTGTTTCATGCACCCATGAGTAGCTCTGGGCCTACTGGCTGAAAGACCTATTGGCAGACTACTGGCCAGCTAGTGAATTAAATAAATATTGCAAATAGATTTCAAAAGTTGGAGAAAATGTAGTGAACTGTGCAACATGTTTCCTTTATAAAAGAAGAAAAATTACTTCCAAACAAACAACTAGGCCCCTAGTGAAACTACAGGCCACGCACCACAATAAATGTTTAAAAAACAATGAAAAGTACAAAACAAAATGGAGGTGCAATGCCCCAATCAAAAACAACACCAATTTTCAAACTTACTTGTGAAATCTCAAATTCAAAAGTCTTCAAATCCAATGATATATGATGCAGCAGACACAAAGAGGGATCCTTCCAGCTCCAAATCTAAATGAAAAGTGAACAGGAGATGGACAAAGCACTTGGAGGAGCCTGCTGGACAGGAACAGGAAGTTGGAGACTCTGGGGCACTTCCTTCCTCTTAAAAAAAAAAAAGTAAAAAAAGAAAAAGGACTCCTTGCACAAAAAAGTACAGACAAATGTCAATCTGAGGAGTTTTTTTAATCCAAATCATCATTTTGATAAGGTTTTGATGCTGCTCCAGAAGGATTCTTCCCCAGATTGCACACTCTGCGTATTCGGGGTCGCGATCTTCACAAAACGTCCGCCGGAGGTCCGATGGCACGCCCAAATGAAATGTTTGCGATCGCAAACTCTCATGGGACCATGCGGCCACCTAGCAAATCTCGTGGCGCTCTCGAACGGATATAAAATCTCGTCGGCGATCGCAGGTACCCGGTAAGTTGCTCCTGCGTGCGCGATACGCATTTTGGGTGCGCGAACACAAAAAAAACTCCGCTCCGGTGCAGAGTTTTCGGCAACTCCGCGTTCTATGCGAAACGCGGAGTTGCCAAAAATCTGCAAACTCCGCGAGCGGAGCAGAGTTTTATGCCCAGGGTTACTCCAAACCTCCTCTGTGCATTGAGCAGTGGATATTTCAACTGCAGGAGTTTTCGTTTAAGGTGGAGTACAAACTAGGGTCATAAAACCTGCCCGACTATCTTTCACGGCACCCCAAGGAGGTGACATCTCAGGAGGAAGCGGCTGCCCAGGAAACAAAAGAGCATGTGTGGGATGTTGTATAGCGGTCCTGAACATTGCCCCTGTCATTCGGCATCATTCAAGACGCTACCAGAGATGACGAATGGCTGCAGTTAGTCCTGCAAGCCGTCAAGTCCGGGAAATGGGAGATTCGCAGGTCCCATTGGGCACGTTGGAGGCACAAAAAGTTTGAGATTCACTCTACCATGTGAGACATGAGTTGGCCGCAGACTCAGAGAACGGTCTCCTTCAAGACAACCGCCTTGTAATTCCCAGTAGCTTGCCTAATCAAGTCATCCAGCTGGCGCATGCAGGCCATCAGTGTCTGGTGAAGACTAAGAACAGGATCTGTAGCAAAGTGTAGGCCCTCAACTGGATGAGTTGGTGGAGAGGACCGTATGAGTCTGTGTCTGATGCCAAGTGGCAGGAAACCCGACCACCGATCATTACGAAAAGGGTCCACAATAGCCATGGGAATGGGCGGCAGGTAAATGATGGTCCTCATAAATTACTATTCCATATGCCTGAAGTGGAGATCATATCTATGCAACTAGCCAGCGAGGTGCTGCCAAAACCAAAGGTGGTCATGGCAACACACGGGTTGTGTAAAGAGCTGAGAATGGACAGCGGTCCCACTTTTCTTAGCCGAGGGGGTGGTGGGGTTGGGGGAGGTGGTGGATGTGTGTAGAAAGAGAATAAAACCAAACTAATCATTTAATGTGAAATATTCTTTGTGCTGTGTTTTCCTTTTTTAAATGCTGTGTATAGGCGTGAACTGGAACTTTCGAAGATGCAAAAACCCTTATTACAGTGCCCACACAACAACAAAAACGGCTGATCAAAGAGAAGCAAGGAAATGAGAGTGACGATTAAGCCAACCAATGGTAAGCAACAGGCAGGTTCTAAGTCTTTTTGTAAGTAAACAAAATGTCTTGCAAGCAACGCTCACGTGCTGTCTCAGGCTAGATGTAAAAAACGATACCCGGCAGCCGGTGCAAGATGGTGTCTTATACTCCAGGACCAGGCATATGTGCAAAATTAGATGAGGGGACAGTGTATTTGCATTCCAGATAAGTTGTTAGCAAGTGTTTGAGAGCAGAAGGATTCCAATGGGATGAGCCCAACAGTGTTAGGAGTACAAGCGGCAAGCCAAAGTGAGGAGGATTGGCTGGGGTGATATTCCCAGTGAGGCAGAGAATAAAGTTGAAGGGGGAGTCCCACTGTGAGTTGAGATACCAGTGTTTGGGAGTAATCTCTACAGTAACATGATAGAGCAGAGGTTATTGGTGAGCTCCCCAGAGGAGGAAGTGTGGGAGTGAGGTACCAGAGGTCAGGGAGTGAGTTGCACAGCTAGAAGTTAATCACAGGTTAGGGGGTGAGCTTCGCAGCACCGGGAAGGACAGAAAGTTAGGAATGAGTCCTAAAGCAACAGAAGAGACAAGAGGTTAGGGATAAGCTCCCCACAGAGTTGAGAGCCCAGGGGTTAGGGGATGAGTTCCACAGCAAAGAGGGGGAGGGGCTCAGAGGTTAGGGAGTGAGCACCACAACTAGGGGAGCACCAGGGGTTGAGGCAATGTGAGCTTCACATAGATGGAAGAGACCAGAGATTAGGGTTAAGGAATTCAGCCCCACAGCAAGTGCAGAGACCAAGGGTTAGGTGGAGAGTCCCACAGCGAAGGGAGGACCATAGGTTAGGGGGTGAACTTCACCCACAGCGAGAAGAGAAACCAGAGGTTGGGGGCAAGCCACACAGTAAGGAAGAGTGCAGTAGTTCTGGATAAGTCTTAGGGTGACCACCTGTCTACATTTTACACGGACTGTCTGTAATTTAACTCTAATGTCCATTGTCCCAGATGGAGGTTTCCATGGACGGCACTGGTCCATAACTTTAGGCTTTGTGCTAAAAGAAAATGTTAATTCCGACAGTTGAGATGGCTCAGCTGAAGTGAAAGGAAGGGAGTCTCCTGTGCTGCAATCCAGACGGAGAGGTAAACAAGAAACCAGCCTTGTCACCAGGGTGCATGGTGCCTGAATGAAATGTAAACATCTGCAATTGGTTAATCTGCAAATGTAATGACTGCTTGGATTCTGCAAATACGGCAATTGATGGAGTCACCTTAAGTTTCCTGATGATAAAGATGTATTTTATTTTTAGAGATATTGTGAGGCTGTTCCAAGCTGAGCAGTTGAGTGCATGTTTTTTATTGATAGTTATAAAAATGTTTGCACTTGGTATAATCTGTATATTACTAAAATCTACACTTTGGAAACACTTTTTTGGCTTTTTATTTTCACATTGTGTGGCAGCCTATTTTATATTGTTTGTAATGCAAGTTTTAAACAATGACTTGCAAATTCACAGTACTTTCTGTGACAGTCAGGGACCTCCTAGCACTAAAAATACACGTCAGTATTCCCTCCTGCACCAAATGGGATTCAATTCTATGTGCCTCTGGTGGCACACACATACAACTGCAGTGATCAAATTAACCAACAGACGTTTCATAACATAAAATAGTGCATTTCCCACTAATTAGTTTAACTTACATTTATTTTTCGTTTTAGCTGTGTGTTATTTTATATGCAGTTATCTGATAAGAAAGATCAACAAAACAGTTACAGAATATTTTGGTCTTTCTTTTGTAACACATTTTTATTGGTTTTCAAGTTTACACATCATAAAAAATACTTCATCAATGCAGGAGCCTATGTGCCCACTTCAGAATATTTTGTTCTTTTTAACCATGTCTTTGATTCCACCTCCATACTCACTGACCCAGTCCCCATTGCACTCAGGACTAGAGTATCCATACTTTGTTTAATGCAGTGCAACCACTGCGTTCAATAGCTATGTAAAGTCTGAAAAAGCCTGTGATATAAGCATATGGTGTCCTGCACTCTCTCACCTTTAATATGTATCTTTTATTTGGATAATGTGTCAAATTAATCTGTGATCTGTATTCACTTAACACAGTGTACTATTCATCTGACAGAATTGTACAAAAACACTGTCCTCTGGTGTTAAAGGGGATTTAGAAAGAAAAATTAATCTAGCCAGTGGCTTAATTGCATATTGTGTGACCAGCAAGCCTGGGTTCAAATCTTGTCTTCCCTGCATGACTATATTGTGTGATCTAAGTAAAATCAAGTTACTTCATGTGTCTAATTTACTTGATAGGGACATCTGAGCGCACTTCCAAGTAATTCGGCTCAAGATGAATCCTGTACAAAAACCTAATTTGTATATTCTTTAATAACTTGTAATGTACCACAATCCATACAAATAATATTGGCCATGATGTAAGGGACATCAGACAATTGGTTCACTTTGTTCACTCATGGCTTTGTCAAGAGGGTGGGCTAATATATGTTTTAAAGTTCATGTTGAGAAACTTTCACTTCAAATAAATGTCAATGCAATGTTATGATCTAATGTACTAAACGGAAACACTTCCATATATTAAAGAAACACTTTCCACATTCTAAAGTCTTTATCATGTTCTTTTATTTTGCTTGTTGTATAATTTGCATCCTAAATATTTTGAAGGTTCTGCATGTTCTTTGACGCTTAGGGATGAGCCAGACCACTGGTTCGGCCTTGGCTCGACTGCAGAGTAATTTTTAAATGGACAGAGTGGGCAACTGCCCACGGCCCTACCATCCAACGGTCCGGTCCCTGCCCAGCCTCCACAAGCACTATCAATGGACCATTGCAGCAGCAGAGTTTGCCAGAGTGGGTGGGTCCTGCTTATTCATCCACATGACAGTGCCTCTTATGTTTCTGGCCTCTTTGCTGAGAGGCCAAAAACTCTCAAGGTATGCAATATTTTCAGATACTAACGGAGGGCCCATTTTGTCTGATTTTAGGAATTGTCCCGCCTTTTTCTTCTCTTCCCTGTTTGTCCGGTTCTTAGTTATGACCCTTTAATCAGTTGCTGCGGATCTCCCATCTGATCTCAACTTCATCCGGCTCTTTAATTCTATCCGCTTCCTTGCTGCTTTGTAAACTAGGTCTCATTGGGGGCAGAACTACATGGCCTAGGCACTTCCACCCGACAAAGCCAGAACCCGAGCTATATAAGGCGCTCCAGAGAGCCGCGGTGTGGGAGGCTTCTTTGTAAACCGGGTCTCATTGGGGGCCGAACTGCATGATCCAGGCTCTTCCACCCGGCAACGCCATAACACATGCCATATAAGCAGCTCATAGGACCGACGACGCGGGACGCTTCTTTGCTGCTTTGAAACCAAGTCTCATCGGGGGCCAAACTGCAGAAACCAGGCTCCTCCACCCAGCAATGCCATAACCTGGGTCATATAAGGCGCTCCTGGGACCCATAGCGCAGTACGCTTTTTTACTGCTTTGTAAGCCGTGTCTCATTGGGGGACGAACTAAATGACCCAGGCTCTTCCACCAGGCAATGCAGTAACCGGCGTCATATAAGACGCTCCTGCAACGCTTCTTTGCTGCTTTGTAAACCAGGTCTCACTGGGAGCCGAACTACATGACCCAGGCTCCTCTGCCCTGCAACGCCATAACCCGCGCCATATAAGGGGCTCCTGGGACCCGGGCTCAGAACGCGCCCAGGCGTGTTGCCGGGCGAAGACCGGGCCCGTCTTTGCCCAGAAGATTCTGTGCTGGGCCAACCCCCTTGGTTCTGCATTTTGGACAATTTTTTTAGAGAACAGGTACTTTATGGTCTTATGACCCAAATAGCACAAGCTGCAATCTTGCAATACCCTACATAAAATTTTGAAATTTTAGTAGTCCTGTTCATCTGCTTGTCAGTTGAGCTTTTAAGGAATGATCTTGATAGTTTAACTTCATCTTAACCTATAGTTCCTGTCTCAAGCTCGTTAATTAGAATAGTTTTGTTCCTGACAAATCATTGCACTTGGCACGAATTTAGCTGATTGTCTTACTCCCAATCTAGATACATATTAATGATTATTGATTTATTTCTTTGGTTTTGTAATTGATCTGGATCTATTCGCACCTTACAACTTCAAGTATCACTTATTTAACCTGAAATTACAGCTGATGCATGAAAAATAGCTTTATTAAAAATTATTTGTTTGTCACTACAACTTAGCAAACCTCGTACTATAGAGGTTATCATAGTCAGGTATTTATACTTACAGGGTGTCTTACCTCTGTACACTGTGTCATCAGTGGACATCAATAATTGGCCATACTCTTATTTTGTTCATCGTACATCGATATTTTTGGGGACAACAAAAAGAATAATCTTTTTAGACCAACTGCAAGTATGGCTAAGCGGAAGCCAACTGAGCCAATATCAAGAGTGGGAAAGACCTCAGAGTCTGCAAGGCATGCGGAGACAATTGTACCCTAGCCAAGATAGACAATCTAATTGAAGAGATAGAGACTATACTAGGTGAGGAAAACAAGTCAGGTTGTAACCACAAAACCCCAGCCAAAATAACTTTGTTCTACAAGAAAGCACATGGGAAGCGCAAACAAGAACCCATTATACCAACAGAAATAATTCCCCAGGACAAAAAACATGAAGAGGGAGCACCTTTGAAATCGATATCAGCACAAGCAGCTGATTTTGGTACTCAATCCGCCGCAACATTGTTACTAGAACAAACCAAATTAACAAATTCTACTGCCAGAAAAATTGATGGAAGTTGAACCCCCTATTTCATGTTCAAATAGATTTCCCCTCCGGCATCTCCTATCCACAGGGAATCAACTGTAAAAACTGATATTAAAAAATAAAAAATGCATGTAAGAGAGATCCTTTATTAGAGGGGAAACACCTGAAGATATGAAGTTATGTTATGGTTTTTGTAACGCACATACCTGCCCGGAATGGGGCTTTCCAGCGTTAGACCTCAAAAACATACGGACAGTGACTGCCTACAGAAAATAATAGGAAAAGGGCTAGATGGAGAAGAGCCAGGTCTTAACAGATTTTCTAAAGAGAAGGTGATTCGGATTTTCCTAAGAGGAAGGGGGAGAGAATTACAGAGAAAAGGGGCCATGGAGCTGGCACTCCTCACTCGAGGAATGACAGCTAAATTGTGATCCACAGAACGCAAAGGTTGAGTGGGCCAGTAAGGTGCTATGGGGTTGGACAAATTGGGGGGCCCCCAGGAAGTGCATGGTCTTTTGAGCAATACAGAGGGTCTTGAAGCGGATGCGTTTATCCACGGGGAGCCAATACAATTTACACAGAAGAGCAGGAGCAGAGGAGAAATTAGGGAGAGAAAATAGCAACCTAGCTGCAGCATTTTGAACCAACTGAAGTTTTCTGGTGACTGCTTTGTTGGCTCCCAAATTCAGAACATTGCAATAATCCAATCGCGACATAATTACCGCCTTAATTATGGTTTGTCGAGTAGGGAAATCAAAAAGTCCCAGGATGGGCCTGAGGGATCTCAAGAGCACGAAGCAAGTTCCGGCTACAGTTTTAGCTTGAGCCTCAAAAGACAAATGATTATCTATCCAAACGCCTACATTTTTGATGGAGGACTTGATCTTAGGGGGAGGCCCGAGGTAGACAGGCCACCAGTGATTGCCCCAAGATTGAACATGTTTGCTTAACAACAGAATTTCAGTTTTGTTCGCATTCAGGGGAAGACAGTTGTTATTCATCCATTCCGCCACCGCAAGCTTTCCTTCTTGAAAATTGGCCATGTCTTGCGTAAAGTTTTCAGAGAGTTAAAGAATAAGGCATCGGCATACGACACCAGCGTAAGCCCCGAGGATTTGATAACCTGTGCCAGAGGTTGAACATATATATTGAATAAGGTAGGGCTCAATGAAGAGTCCTGGGGAACACCATAGTGTAGGGCATGAGATTGGGAGCCATATGGTGGAGAGATGACCTGTAATGAGCGCTCTGAAAGAAAGGAGGCAAACCAGCTCAGAGCGGGCCCTCCTATGCCGATGTTTTGAAGGTGCTGGAGCAAGATTTTGTGAGACACTGTGTCGAAAGTGACGCTCAAATCAAGCAGGATCAGGGCTGAGGATCTGCCCTCATCCAAGGTGCCACGAAGTTTCTCGGTGACCGCAAGGAGGGAAGATTCTGTTCTGTGAGCAGATTTGAAGGCATTTTGGGAGAAGTCAAGAATATGGTTGAATTCCAAAAACATGGTCAGGATGCCGTTGACATGGATCTCTGTGACCTTAGCAAGGAAAAGTAGGAGGGAAATAGGCTGAACATTTTCTGGCTTAGAGGCATTCAAAGAAGGTTTTTTCAAAAGAGGGATAATCTTAGCGTGCTTCCAAGGGCTGGGCACAGAGGCAGAAGACAGACAAAGGTTCACAATCTCTAAGCATGAAAGGAGAAGAAACTCCTGTAAGTTAATAAAAAAGATCAGGATTAATGGGGTCCACTGGTGAACCGGATTTCACTAGACTGCCGAGAGGAAAAAGGATGATGAGTTATGGAAAGGTAGCGAGTTCAACAAAACTCTAGGATTGGTGACAGCTGGCTGCACCATAAGATCAGGCCTTACATCAGGAGCCGCCAAAGGAAAGTGAGAGTAGACATCATCGATCTTACCAATGAAAAGCTGTGCTAATTTATCACAGTGTAAACTAGAGGCTTCAAATCAGCGCAAAGCACTGGTTTTGTGAGACTGTTCACTAAATTAAAAATTTCTTTGACTAGAATATTGCTAATCCTAATTTTATTTGCAAAATGTTCGGCCCTGGATTTCACTATAAATTTAGGACAACTTTTATATACTGATCTGTAGGAAACTAAGTAGAGGGTCGTAAATTTTTCTCCAGACTCGTTCTAAAGTCTTACAGTGCTTTCCGGCCAGGGCAAGGGTCTCATTGAACCAGGGAGTGGCAGGCTTCTTCTTTATGAGAACCTGTCTGACAGGAATGAAGACGTCTAGAGCTGAGGTAAGCCAGGATTGCAAGGAATTATTAGCTTCCTCCACAATTGGGGCCAGGTGTGGGCGGTTTGCCTGAACAAAATGCTCAAATTTTTGCAGGTCTTGCTTGTGCCAAGGGCGTCTAAGGGTCACAACCGGAACCAAAGAATCTGCCTGATGGGGCAAACAGATGGACAAGTGGATCATAAAATGGTTGGTCCAAACCATGTGAAGGGGGTGGCGGCCTGTAGGGAGCAACGATTAGAAAAGATCGGGTCTAAAAGATGGCCAGCAGAATGCGTGCCGCCCGTGACTCGTTGAGTTAGCTGCATAGCAGCAAGGTCATCTATAAAATTGGTGATATCGTGATCGTTTGTAGCATTAAAATGCAGATTAAGATCTCCAATAATGGTAAAATTGCCTTGCTTAATATCCAAAGGTGCTATAAGTGGTCAGTGCCTCCCTAAACACTTTGGAGGAGCCCGGGGGATGGTAGATTAAAAGCCCTGAAAAAGTGAAGTTATTATTCAGGGAGATTTTAAAAATGGAGCTTTCACAATCAGAGATACAACATTGTGTCAGACTGCAGGCCAGTGTATCGTTGTAAATGACAGCTATACCGCTTCCCCTACAACTGGGTCAATTAAGGCTCTTCAAATAGTAGCCAGGTGGGAGCGCTAAGGCAGATTCCGCTGCTATAGACTAGTCCAGCCAAGTTTCAGTAAGAAATAAGGTCTTGGGTGCATTGCCCTGGATAAAATAAAAGATGCCTGCATGGTGACAAACCAGGGAACGACAGATTATGCTATACAGCTTGAACTCAGTCATTTTAAGAAAAGGTGGAAGGGGAGAACTAGTGGTAGGCCCAAAGGGCCTGAACTCAAAACTGCAGAACCTGCAGCTGAAGGATAAATCCTTAGATACCCACGAGTGTACACCACATGGGCAAGGGGAAGCCCTGAGAGCATGGAGTCTAATGGAGGAGTAAGCTAACCTATGGGAGTCGGGAGGGGTAGAGTGCCTGGCACGGATGGGCGCAGACTGACTTGCCTTAGCTCCAGCAGCGCACCTGCTTTGCGTCCCCACTGCTGACTCCATTAAATGTCAGGGGAGCTCGGACAGGCTCCTACCAGCTCTTCACTGATTGGTTCTGGGGGAACCAATCAGAACCAACAGTATTTTCAACTGGGAACAAAGTGCACCAATTACAATGTGGCGCGCAAGTCCAAATAAAAGTGCAAAATGTTTAAAAGTATTTAAAAGAGCAGCAAATGAGTAAATTAAGTGAAGGGATAAGACTCTACCAGAGCGGGCTGCAAGTAGTGGCAATGCGGCGTCGTTACAATGGAAGTTGGTGCGTCCAAGCCGCTGACTCCAATAAATGCCCAGGGAGCTCTGACAGGCTCTTGCCTGATTGGTTCTGGGGGAACCAATCAGAACCACCAACAGTGTTGTTGACTGAGAACAAAGAGCAGCAAGTAAAACGAGGAGCGCAAATCCAAATAAAAGTGCAAAATGTTGAAAAATATTGAAAAGAGCAGCAAACAAGTAAATTAAGTGCAGGGATAAAGCTCAACCAGAGCGGGCAGCAAATAGCGGTGATGCGGCGTCGTTACAATGGAGGTAGACTCCCTTACACAAAAACTTGGGAGTGAAAGAGTTAGTAAATATTCTAATGCAGCAACCTGGGGACACACAGAGGGGAGGGAAATGTGATGTCAATGTGACTTTAATAGGACAACAAAACAATAAGGAGCCGCAGTGGCGGCCGGCACAGATTGGGGGTGGCAGGGCGAGTAAGGAAAAACACTTACCTTATCGCCGCCTCCCGCGTCTCTGCTCTGTCTCACTTCTATCGGACTCGGGCCGAACAGCAACCAGGAAGCACACCCAGGCTCCCCTGACTAATCACAACACTGCCATGCAGCGCTGTGATTGGTCTGAGCGCCGTGGTTCGGTGCTCAGCCAGGGAATGGGGGCCTGGGCATGTTCTCCACGCAGGCTGTAATGCAGCCTGGGTGGAGAACATGCAAATTGCACATAAATGTTTGGCCAGCCCGAGAGGGCAGGCCAAGCATTCATGTGCACTTGGAGTGGGCAAACCACTCCTTTCCTGCCCTGATCTGAGAGCAGAGCAGCCCCGCCCACCCGCCCGCCCGCCCGCCAAGCAGCTAGAAACAATAAAATTATAATAACAAGTTATTATCATTTTATTTTTCCTTTCGTCACACTGCTTAAAAGCAGTGAGGCGACGCTCCTCCGCCTTAGCGGAGGAGTCGCCACTGAGGAGCAGCCACCAAGGGAAACCAGCTTTTCGCGGACCCCTATGTTGCCTCAACCGACTTTATACAATTCAAATCTTCTATCTTCTAGAGCAGTGGTTCCCAAACTGGGGTCCGCGGACCTCCAGGGGTCCGTGACACATTCCCAGGGGGTCCGCAGGCAGCAGTTTTAAAAGCACTGCAAACTTCCTTGTATAATCAGCAGTTTTTGGGCAGCAATAAAAGTGTCAAGATAACTCCGGTGATTAATGTACCTGCTGGAGAGAGATGAGGATTTTGTCCAGTGGCAGCTTTGACTCATTTTAGGAAGCCCAGATGGTTAATATGCCTGCTGCAAAGAATGTCTACCATGCATTTTGTTTTATGCATAGCTCAGTGGGTTCCTGCTTTTGCCACAGAGACTCTTTTGTTATTATGCAGTTCACAAGTTCCAATCGTAATCTAGCACAGTGAGCTATGAACTGCCATCAAAGGGCTGCATGCAAACTGCATGGTACAAGTTAGTAAGTTATGCTTTTTCCCAGTCTTTTATTATCCCGATGCTGCTAAAAAGGTGTGTTTGGGTAGAAATAAATCCTTATTGTTAAAGTCAACGCTAACCCCTGTGTTATGTTCTGAATCCTGAGTTTGTGCTTCTCCAGACCAAGCACTCTTAAAAAATGCCTACCAGTATGGATGACAGGTGAATCCTACACCTTGTAGTCCCCTTTGCCTTATGTAACATTTTCTATTCACTGATTTACACACGTATGATTCATTGTCTCTGTATGTGTGTGATGTAAAGTGCTCTGACACCCTACAGTGGTATGAGAGGTGCTATAAAACAAACTAAATACATGTGACAGTCGGGCTATGGAGAGATGAGAGGCACTGTTGGAGGGCAGTAGTGAGAGAATCATTAAAGATTGTCAATCATTGTAGATTGACAAAAGATTGTTGTATCCTGGTGCATAGTAAGGTCATTATTTCAATTCAATATATAATGACAAAAGTGTTGTAAAATGCACCATTTTCCCCCATATTTTCTTGGGGGAGAGACCCCTAAAGCCCTCTTTGTAGTGGTCAGGCTCACTCGCTGCACTTGGTGTGCACTGTATGGGGACTGGTCTGACAACATTTGCCAGAGCAGCTTTAAATTTCCAGTCCAGCCTTGGCAGGAGCATCGGGCTGCGAAATAAAACCAAACAATGAAAAGTTAGTCGCTAGATGCAGCACCAACCTTCCCATTAGGATTTTTTAATTTTTGAAAATATTTTTAATATAATACTAAAATCTTTAGTAATTCAAGTCTAGTCTTTGTTTGATGTGCACACGTGTGTGGTTTTTTGCGAATTACAGTCTTAATGTTTGACATTTAAATCATACAAATTGCCTGGGGGTCCCCGGCTTCCAGTAGTGACTCAATGGGGGTCCTCAGAAGTGAAAAGTTTGGGAACCACTGTTCTAGAGAACATCCCTTTAGTCACCAGGGCAATAGGAATACTATTAACATCACTACCACTCACAATAACAAAGTGGGCCCTGTAGGTGGTATAGGTTAACACAAGATGTACTCTCTCCATCACAGCACCTATTAACTAAAAAGTGTGACTGATCAGTTCCCGAGAGAGCTTATCCTCCAGAACCACAGGTAATACCGAATCCTCAACCTAGTTCTCACCTGGATTTTAGCAGTCACTCCAATTGGAGAATTAGTAACTATACAGGAGGAACAGTCTATATGACGAACATCCTCAAACTAACAAGTAGCGCAAGGGAGGGCTGCAAATCTGTCATAAATAAAGTCACACACTGGATTAGACACGAACAGCGGTGCCTGTTATTCTGTTCAGATATTGTGAATGCACAATCGAATACTTGGAGCACTGGAGAATTGCGACAGAAATAAACTAAACTTAAAAGATCACAAAATAGTGGCTGGCTTGATCGCGTTGAATTTAAGAACAGCTCTACTAAGTGGATCACCTAGACAATTCAAGCTGACTATACCAGCAATTGGTAGCCATTCAAGGCAGCATGACGCTGTAAACCCAGTGACAACAATAAACCCAGTACCACTCAGAACCATTCGGAAGCAGAGATCATCAAATTCCCCAACCCACGAGACAATGATAGAATCCAGACACTTCCTCCCAATATGAGCTCCATAACTACCAACCTAGCGAGCGTAAACTGGCTGGCGTCTATGGATAAATCATAGACGGTCGGACTTGAACATCATGCAGATTCTATACTAAGCTTAACAGTGGTCCCCCGTTAGCTAAATTCAGATTCACCTACTCCCAAAACTGATGAGAATATCGAGGGCATTCCCAATGAGCAGGTCGATATTATTGACATCTTAGAAGCTTTCAGGGCGAGTAGACACAATGGATAATTACCCCTTTCATCTTCTTTCATCAAACGTTGCAGGCCTCAGAACGAAACTTAATGATCCTGGCTGGCTCGAATATATTGACCTGTTTCAGGTATTTATGTTTCAGGAAATCTGGTTAACCTGTCCACCATATGGACTAGGCTAGAAAACATATTTTGTAAACACTATTCTATCCCCAGTGGGTAGACGCTCCGAAGAGCTTGTCATCTGGGTAAAAATATCTTTAGATTGTCACATTGATACTAGATACCTAGATTCGCCAGACGTTGTAGGCCTCAAACTAACCATTTTTAACAGGACCTCAGAAAACATATATAATACTTGTATTTGGCCAAGACAAAGAAATACGGAATCCCCAACTATTGTTCTGCTAGAAAGTCATCTAGCAGGTTTGGAAACTAAAGGGCCACTTATTATAGGCGGGGATTTCAGCATAGCTTTTGAGCCTCTTTATGTCTTCCACCTGGTCACATAGGAGGAGGATGAGATAAGGGGCATTCCTGCGCTTGACACCACATCGTTTCTACCTTGTACCATGGCCGCCTGGCAGTTATCCCTTATGCAGTAATATTATGGCTGCGGGCATGAAACGGCAGGTCTAAATCTGACAGAATGGGCACACACACACTTTCACTAGAGGAGGATGCAGGTCGACGTCTCGGTATGGGACAAAATGCTGGATTTTAAGATTAATGCTAGAACAGATAATGAACACCTCAAACTACATCTTACAATGACTGCTTCCCTAATTTTAGAATCAGGTAGCCATTCAGGTTCTTCCAGCAAAGTTCAAATTGTTGGGAACAACAGCAGGACAATAAAATACTAGGGAATATGGTAACGCTAACAAAGATCTATAAAGCATATTCTGAAGCTTTAACCCCATATGTTGGTTTCCCATCAAGGGACATTTTCATTGTTGACATCCATAACTCCTTCTTTGCTGAATTAAAGTACCATCTCACTAAGGACCCCATAAAAACCACTAACCGTAGAGTAAATGCCAAGAAGAGTAATTCTGGATTCTCAGAGGAGTGTGTATAAGTAAAAAAGCTCAGGTAAGGGCATTAAAATCTAGATCACCCTCAACAATAAGCGAGGCTATGCACCGTCATAAGAGAGAGTTGGTAACTGCATAGCGGAACTGGGATGATGCGCATTGGTCAGACCTGATTGAGGCATCAAGGTCAGGAAATTCTATGACATTCTGGAGAACTGTTACATATGGGAGCAAACAAATTTACACCAAGACTGTCATTATGTACAACACAATGAGTGGGCTGAACATTTTTCTAGCTTATACTCATGTGCCCTGAGGTTGATCAACATAGACCCCCTGCTGTTAATGATCCAAATAGCAGTGGTACAACACTTACTGCAGATACCCACATAAGCTTCTTTAGAAGAGAGAAAGGTTGCTATTGAGTCTATTAAACTGGGCAAGGCGCCGGGCCCAGATAAGATTCCTGGGGATCATTTTCGTTTAGAAAATTCTATATTAATCTGTTATCTAACATGATAGCAGCAGGAGCGACAATGTCCGAATCATGGATGGAACGGAAATTATTCAGATTTTTAAAAAGGGAAGACATCTTGCACCTAGTAACTATAGACCGAATAGTCTGATAGACAACTTTCAAAAAGTTTATGCAAAAACAGATTCTAAACAAACTGGATAGATGGAAGACACTATGGTTCTTTCACCCTACCAGGCAGGCTTCAGACTAAAGGTCAGCACAATAGACCAGGTCTTTAAGCTCTCCTTTATCATCTGGAAATATATAAAATTAAGAGAAGGCCATCTTTAAATAGCATGCATCGACCTGAGGGCAACTTTCGATCTAATTACTAGGTATTTGTCGTGGGGTTTCCTCAGGTCGACTGGTGTTCCAGAGCTATTCTCCTACAAATAATAAGACTGCACGAGGGGAATTAAACGCAAGTGCATTGGGGAAGCCATGGTGAGCTCACTGATCCTATTTGAGTGCAAAGGGGAGTTGGATAGGGCTGCGCCCTTGCGCCCACTCTTTTCTCCCTGTATGTGAATGATGTCATTGATTCTCTGCTAGAATGCACTAATGATTCCCCAAAATTAGAAGGTCTCCTTGTTCCGCCCTGCTATTTACGAATGACACTTTTGTTATCAAGAACATCTTTTGGGCTGCAGAAACTAGTGGATAAATTTAAGGCCTATTGTAACAAGAAGGGGCTAGAGGTCAATGCATCCAAAATCAACTACATGGCGACAAGACCCAGGCCCCAAACAGATCGTCACCGACCCCATGCACATCACCGGACGCACCCTCAACCCCATCTTCACGTCCAGCGCCATGATCCAGTTCAGTCACACTACCAAGATCCCCTGGTCTGACCACAGCATCGTTCATTTCACCATCGCTAGCACCCGACAGGCCACCGTCACTCCACTCCCTGCCGCAGCTGGAACACCATTACGAATCCCAATAGACAACCACCCTCCACACATCCAACGACGTCAATCAAGCAGCCGCCAACCTATCCGATTGGATCACCACTAGCGCCAACACCATTTCACCCATCAAAGTTTTCAACAGTAGAAGAGCCAAAAAGCACGCCAGCTGGTTCACCCCCGAACCCAAGGCTGAGAAACACAAATACAAAACCCCTCGAGACACGATGGCGGACCAGCAGAGATCCAAATGACCACACAGCCTTAAAAACGGCCCTCAAGTTCTACCACCATGCCATCAGAAGAAGCAAAGAAAGCAGCCCTCGCCACCCGCCTCCAATCCACCAACCGCACCAAGGAACTTTTCACCATCATCAGCGAATTCTCCTCCCCAGATGCAGTCGAAAACACAATCCAGCCCTCCCAGTCCCTCTGCAACTCGCTTGCCGACTTCTTCCACTCCAAGATTGCCAACATCTACAAAAACTCTGAACCCCACCCGCCAAGACCAGTCGTCCCCGCTCCTCCCACCGACCCCCCACCTCACCTCCTAACTGACTGGACACCCCTCAGTTCTGCAACTACGACTTCCATCATGTCCTCCATCCACTCCAGAGCCCCCTCAGACCCCTACCCCCACCGCATCTTCAACCTCAGGTTCAAAGCAATCGAACCCCCGCTCACCAGTATCTTCAACGCAGCGCTCAGCACCGCCACTTTCCCAGAATCCTGGAAGCACGCCGAAGTAAAACCCCTGCTAAAGAAGCCTACTGTGAACCTATCCGACCAAAAGAACTACCTACCCCATCTCACTCCTCCCCTTTCAGGCCAAGGTATTGGACAAAGCCGTCAACCACCAACTCACAGACTACCTGGAGTCCAACCACCTGCTCAACCCCTCCCAATCTGGCTTTCGCCCGAACTACAACACAGAAACACCCCTCATAGCTGCCACAGACAACATCAGCACCATCCTCGACCATGGTGAATCAGCAGCCCTGATCCTCCTCGACCTGTTAGCGGCCTTCGACACGGTCTCCCACCATCTCCTCATCCAAAGACTCCACCACACCAGCAAACAAGGCAACGCCCTCAAGCTGTTATCCTCTTTTCTCACTGGACGCACCCAAAGAACCAGCCTCCTGCCGTACACCTCCAACCCCGAAAGCATCATCTGCGGTGTACACAAGAGCTCCTCACTCAGCCCAACATTGTTCAATATCTACATGTCCCCACTGGCCCGCATCACCCGTAGCCACGGTCTCAGCATAGAATACTACGCCAACGACACCCAGCTCATACTCTCCCTCACCGAAGACACTGACTGCACCAGATTGAGATTCCAGAACACCATGACCGACGTGACTGACTGGATGAGAGCCAACCACCTTCAACTTAACACCGACAAAATGGAAGTTCTCCTTTTCGGAAGACCCCCCCTCACTGTGGGATGACTACTGATGGCCTTCCGCCCTCAAACCCTCACCCACCCCCCAAGCACGCAACTGGGGAATCATCATTGATAGCGAATTTTCCATGAGACGTCAGGTCAACTCAACTGCCTCCACCTGTTTCAACATTCTCAGTATGCTCCGGAAAGTCTTCAGATGGATCCCTACCGACACCAGGAGAACTGTCACCCACGCCCTCATCACCAGTCGGTTCGACTAAGGGAACGCTCTCTACGCCGGAACCACCACTCACCTCCTCACTCACCTTTAAACCATCCAGAAAACAGCTGCGAGAATTATCCTGGACCTGCCCAAACAGGCCCACATCACCCCCCACCTCCGTAGCCTGCACTGGCTCCACGTCAAGAAGAAATACCACTACAAGCTGCTCATGCACGCCTAGAGAGCTCTCCACAACACCGGACCAGAATACCTAAACAACCGCCTGACCTTCTACAGGCCCACCAGACACCAGCGGTCTGCCGCCATGGCCCTCGCCACCGTCCCACACATCCATCGCACCCAGAACCAGAGGTCGCTCCTTCTCCCACCTCACAGCCAAAGCCTGGAACGACATCCCCATCCACTTCTGAACATCAACATCCCTCACTGAGTTCAAGACCGGACTCAAGACCTGGCTGTTCGAATAGACTCACATTGCGCTAGTGCCTGGATACCCCTCGGGGTGATTAGCGCGCTATACAAAACTCTGACTGATTGAAGACCGCGTACGTCCTTTAACCCTTTTGGTACTTGCGTCGGCCAATGGCCAACGCAAGCACTACCTCCCTGGTGCAGCGCACGTCCATTGGCCATCACTAGGGAGGGCCCCATGTAATCCTCCGGTGCAAAGCACCGGAGGATGCTTTTTTAAAGATTTCTCCTGGGGAAGACGCGGAAAGCTTTCTGCGTCTCCGCCCGCCCCTCTCCCGCCCATCTGTGACGTCAGCGCGCCGCGAGGCGCTCTGACGTCACTGATTTCCCCACCGGAGCCGAGGACAGCCGCAGGTAAGGCCACGCTCAAATCTGATGGGGAAATCAGGCCGAAAACGCCCTCCCCAGCTTTCAGGGAGGCCTCGTTTGAAAGGGGAGAGTCCAAGAACGTAGACGATTAGAGTCTAAAATGATTCTAAAATACCACACAATGTACCCGGAAGGTCATAATTGTGATGAAGCACTTTCAGTACATTTAGGATAATGATTTGATTGCTATATTTCCCTCCCTTTCTCCTGTTTTTACCATAACCGAGCTGTTATCTATATAACTGATGTCATTGATGTTTTTATTCCTCACTTCTCTTGTAAATATGAATTTTTTAGTGAAATGTGAATTAATATGCATTTTTGTATAGTATCTCACCTTTTGTTATTTTTGCAGGGACCTGGTGTGTTACAAACGGCAAGTGGAAGGCAATAAGAGTGATAATATCTATTGATATAAATAGGAGACACTGGTTTGTTGATTATCCTTTTGCTGCCCGGTAAGGGCAGATTAGAGCATTTTACATGGTGCCCACTGGGGCAGTTAATGACTAGTCTATTGAAAGAGTATGTCAGTGCTCATTTTTTGTATTCTTTAATTAAAACTGCAATCTGAGTTCAGGTCAACATTAGTGACGTTTGTTTTAGGGGAGTGTTGATGTCCACTGTGGCTTTACAGTTCTTAACAGTCCGATTACGATCTATTTAGAGTGTATATGGGCTTTTTGTTTTGGTTTCTCTCCTAAACACTTATAGCGCACCACTATTTAAGGTGCGATTGCCCACTTGGGCTAGACATGGTGGGAAACTCTGATTTACTTGGTAAATATTATGTTGTTCAAACAACACTGACATTCAATTGAACAGCGCATGAGCATTGGTTATATTGTAACCGTTTAGCGCTTTTTGTTCATGTTTATGATTTATGTCACGCACTTGCAAATATGAAATACAAGACAGTTTATTTTATTTTATTAATTACATTACAATGTTTCTCCGTATTTTACTAACGCATTTCGAAATGATGCCACAAAATATCACTTATGGTATGCTTTCCTTTCCGTGAATGTTTAACCACTTTGGCATCTGTTTTCACGATCTATGATCACAAGGTGGGTCACATGATATGTTTAAAAAGATTTGATTTGCATTGCACTCTTACTCGTGAACAAGGAGGTGTTTCTCCAAAACGCGTAGAGTGACTAGGCTTTAATAAATACACGCTGAAAAGGATTTTGTGTGGCCGTGACATCGTTTTTCTGAATCCTGTGGATTACGATTGTGGTGGATATATATATATATATATATATATATATATATATATATATATATAGAGAGAGAGAGAGAGTCTCTTTCTCTCTGTAGATGATATATGTATATATATGTATCTATATACATATATATGTGTATATAGATACATATATATACATAAGTCGTCTACAGAGAGAAAGATATATATATGTATCTATATTCATATATATATATGTATATATACATGTATATAGATACATCCAAACCAACGCCGTTTCCGATAAAAAACAGCTACTGTGGACACAGTTTCCTTTTGAAAGCAGCTTTAATACAAATCAATCACCAGCTCGACGCGTTTCGGGAAACACTCCCTTGCTCACGAGTACTGTGTGGCTTTACTTCCTGACTATTAAATAAACACGTGATTGCATTTCTAATAGCAAGTGACAACAGACTTCATGGCGAGTTAAATCACTCTTAGTCACAAACATTTTTCCAAACTAACTAATAAGTGTTAAAACAAATTAAACATGTTTAAACTACCAGAACTATGAGCGTGTTATTACAATAATCCCTGAATGCAAGGCTGAAATAATATACTTCACATTGAAATTACTCGATAATGTCAAAAAGTACATCGTTATTTACAACGTGTCAATTTCATGGCCATTACTCATTCACAGTGCAAATAACATGATTTATGCACCAAAAATCTTATATATATATATATATATTACTGCTCCCAAGTTGCCCACGTGGCAGAAAGCACTCCAGAACCAACAATGCCTCAAGAAGCCCCAGCAGAGGAAAATGCGGCCAGACGCGTTTCGAGTTCATATCTCTTTTTCAATAGCCGTTCACCTGTGTCCTACGGCCGTGCCCCGCCTTACATATGCTGCTGCTGCCTCCTGATAGGCGAGTGTGTAACAGGCAGTCCCCACAGAATTGTGGTTAATGTAGTGCGGCACAAAATAAAACCCTGGATGGGTGCCGGAAGATCAGGATCCCTCATGCACGCCCTGGATGGGCTGACCCCTCTGTAAGCATCCTTTTACGGCTCAGGTTCCTCGGAAAACTGGGGAGATCCCCAGCTGACGACCCGCTTACATTAGTGCGGTGGTGCTCTCCTCGCGGCTGGACCTGCCGCGTATAAATTACTGCTCCCAAGTTGCCCACGTGGCAGAAAGCACTCCAGAACCAACAATGCCTCAAGAAGCCCCAGCAGAGGAAAATGCGGCCAGACGCGTTTCGAGTTCATATCTCTTTTTCAATAGCCGTTCACCTGTGTCCTACGGCCGTGCCCCGCCTTACATATGCTGCTGCTGCCTCCTGATAGGCGAGTGTGTAACAGGCAGTCCCCACAGAATTGTGGTTAATGTAGTGCGGCACAAAATAAAACCCTGGATGGGTGCCGGAAGATCAGGATCCCTCATGCACGCCCTGGATGGGCTGACCCCTCTGTAAGCATCCTTTTACGGCTCAGGTTCCTCGGAAAACTGGGGAGATCCCCAGCTGACGACCCGCTTACATTAGTGCGGTGGTGCTCTCCTCGCGGCTGGACCTGCCGCGTATAAATTACTGCTCCCAAGTTGCCCACGTGGCAGAAAGCACTCCAGAACCAACAATGCCTCAAGAAGCCCCAGCAGAGGAAAATGCGGCCAGACGCGTTTCGAGTTCATATCTCTTTTTCAATAGCCGTTCACCTGTGTCCTACGGCCGTGCCCCGCCTTACATATGCTGCTGCTGCCTCCTGATAGGCGAGTGTGTAACAGGCAGTCCCCACAGAATTGTGGTTAATGTAGTGCGGCACAAAATAAAACCCTGGATGGGTGCCGGAAGATCAGGATCCCTCATGCACGCCCTGGATGGGCTGACCCCTCTGTAAGCATCCTTTTACGGCTCAGGTTCCTCGGAAAACTGGGGAGATCCCCAGCTGACGACCCGCTTACATTAGTGCGGTGGTGCTCTCCTCGCGGCTGGACCTGCCGCGTATAAATTACTGCTCCCAAGTTGCCCACGTGGCAGAAAGCACTCCAGAACCAACAATGCCTCAAGAAGCCCCAGCAGAGGAAAATGCGGCCAGACGCTTTTCGAGTTCATATCTCTTTTTCAATAGCCGTTCACCTGTGTCCTACGGCCGTGCCCCGCCTTACATATGCTGCTGCTGCCTCCTGATAGGCGAGTGTGTAACAGGCAGTCCCCACAGAATTGTGGTTAATGTAGTGCGGCACAAAATAAAACCCTGGATGGGTGCCGGAAGATCAGGATCCCTCATGCACGCCCTGGATGGGCTGACCCCTCTGTAAGCATCCTTTACGGCTCAGGTTCCTCGGAAAACTGGGGAGATCCCCAGCTGACGACCCGCTTACATTAGTGCGGTGGTGCTCTCCTCGCGGCTGGACCTGCCGCGTATAAATTACTGCTCCCAAGTTGTCCACGTGGCAGAAAGCACTCCAGAACCAACAATGCCTCAAGAAGCCCCAGCAGAGGAAAATGCGGCCAGACGCGTTTCGAGTTCATATCTCTTTTTCAATAGCCGTTCACCTGTGTCCTACGGCCGTGCCCCGCCTTACATATGCTGCTGCTGCCTCCTGATAGGCGAGTGTGTAACAGGCAGTCCCCACAGAATTGTGGTTAATGTAGTGCGGCACAAAATAAAACCCTGGATGGGTGCCGGAAGATCAGGATCCCTCATGCACGCCCTGGATGGGCTGACCCTCTGTAAGCATCCTTTTACGGCTCAGGTTCCCTCGGAAAACTGGGGAGATCCCCAGCTGACGACCCGCTCCAGGGTTTTATTTTGTGCCGCACTACATTAACCACGGCCGTAGGACACAGGTGAACGGCTATTGAAAAAGAGATATGAACTCGAAACGCGTCTGGCCGCATTTTCCTCTGCTGGGGCTTCTTGAGGCATTGTTGGTTCTGGAGTGCTTTCTGCCACGTGGGCAACTTGGGAGCAGTAATATATATATATATATCCAAGAAAGAAGTGACTCAAACAGATAGATTCACCAAAGAACAAAAATATATTTCCACTACAACGTTTCAGCTTCCGCCTTCCTCAGGTAGTACAAGATGGTTTGCTCAGTGGCTGCACAGATGACACAGCTGAATTTTCAAAAAGCATCATGAGTGAAGATTCCATTTGGAATGTGGAATCAATGCAGTCCTGAGAGCTCTTGAGATATGCAGTAATCAGGTTGTATTGTCAGTAATGTTCAGTCCATCTGGATGCAGTGATTTTAAACGGTACATCCAGAAGTTTTCTCTGGAGTCCAGTAGTTCTTCCTTTGAGACATGTTCCACGGGGAAAATCTTCAAATCTGATAGTAAATGATCCACAAGGTTAAAATGATTGGCTACAGGCTGGTCAATTTTCTTATTAATTATTGCCGATTTGTGGTTCCTGAATCGTGTACGGAGGTCATTCACTGTTTGGCCTACATATTGTTTTTTACAGCTTTGCCGTTGGCACTGAATCACATAAATAATGCATGTTGAGCGACATGTAAGATGCTGTCTCATTCCATAGGTCCTTCTCGTAACAGAACTAGTTACTGATGATGTTTGTAAAAGGTATTCACACGTGATGCACCTTTTAGAGTCACAGCAATGAACCCCTGCATTTGTTACAACTTGCTTGAGTTCAACTCTCACAATAAGAAATCGTAAATTTGGAGCTCTGCGGTAAGCAATGACTGGCGGTTTTGGAAAAAGCTTTTGCAATTTTTCACAAGTAGACAGTAAGGGAAATGTTTTTTGCATTATATTTCTGTAGTTGGGAGCTGATGGATGATAGTCAACCACAAATGGAGTTCTGTCACTTTTGTTTCTGCCGTTGGTATTCCAAATAAGTGCTTCTCTGGATAACTGCAAAGACTTGTCAATTTGTTGCTGTATGATATGCAGAGTATAGCCTCGCCTTTTAAATAATGTAGCAAGCTCCTGTAGATGGTCTTTACAGGTTTCCTCATTGCTGCAGATGCGTCTTATTCTGAGTGCTTGGCTATAGATGATGCTCAGTTTAGTGTGGTGTGGGTGACATGAAGTCCAGTTTAGATACAAATGAGCATCTGTAGGCTTGTGGTACAGATCAGTTGTAATTTTTTGTCCTTGAATGGTGAGTAGCACATCCAGAAAAGGGAGATGATGCTTCTGTTTAGTATATATATATTCAGAAACACAAAGGATGCCGCACTCCAGAGATTGGTTTCAGAGTTGCTTTATTTTCACCACGACTGGTGGTAGTGGTGGTGAAAATAAAGCAACTCTGAAACCTGTCTCTGGAGTGCGGCATCCTTTGTGTTTCTGAATTTAAATATCGGATAAGGATTCTACCCGTTGCTGCCTGCACCAGGTATTGAGCGCGCTGACATTGGGAATCAATTGGTTGTAATATATATATATATATATATACATATATATATATATATATATATATATATATATATATATATATATATATATATATATATATATTTACAGAGATTTCTCAGTGCTGAAAATATGAGACTGTGAAAGAACTATAATGAGTCTCTTTGAAGTTACATGAAAGGCAGTAAAGTGTGGTTCTGCTGCATTGTACAAAAAAATTCCTGCTAGATAGAGATATCTGACTTTTGTCTAGTGGCAGTTTTGACGCCATAAAGGGCATGCTGGAAAGAACAGATCTGTATTATGTGGATAGCTAAGTGGATTAGTAACGCTACGCATTAGAAACACTTTGAAACAGATGAAATGTATGTGAGAGAGGGGCTATGGAGAGATGAGGGGCACATTTGCAAGGATGGTAGTGAGGGAATCAAAGGAGGTCATAGTGTGCAATTGTAAAGCACACTTTTACCCGTAGGCATCTTGGCGCCAAAATGATGGTCGCACTGGCTTCCACCAGTGCTAAAAGGCTGCGATGATAGGTATGTGGCAAGGTAAAGTAATACTGTGTCTTTTTTCTCTCTTTCTTAGTCTTTTTAGAGAGCGTACGGATTTCGAAAAGGAAAGGTAAGGTGACTTCGTCATTATTGACTGTTAAACACTTCACTCACGCACACACCCACCTACACTTTGAAACCAACAACCTATCTGCCTTCTACGTAGGATAGTGTTTTAAAATTATAGTTTTAGGCACTAGCAGAGAGGGCGTATCGTTGGATGAATGCTGCCCAGGCCCTAAGTCTGGTTCTGGAGTCCAGCTCTGAGGCAGGATCAGAGACTGAGAGAGCATCTGAGGGAGAGGACAATGGAGCAGATTCTGGGAGTGATTTTTCAGTCGGCGCAGTTCCATCTGACGACTCATCTTCTAGCGATTCTGAAGGAGACGATGTCAGTCGTGCAGTCCCTTTGCCAGTACAGTCTGTGCAGCGGGACACCAGTAGCAGGTTAGAGCAACCCAGAGAGCAGGCACGTGCGGCCGCAAGCACAAACGGAGCGCTGTCTTGGCAGCCTCCCAATTTAATTCAGCCCCAAATTCCGCCTTTCACTGGTGACGCTGGATGTAAAGTCGATACAACAAATTTTTTGCCAATTGACTACGTCCATCTCTTTTTGGATGTTGACTTGCTTGACGAAATTGTGCAGCAAACAAATTTGAGTGCCGAACAATTTCTGAGGGAACATGGAGGCACTCTTGGGCCTCATTCTAGGGCACCCAAGTGGACTCCCGCTTTTTTAGGGGAGTTGAAGATATTTTTGGGCCTCACGCTTAAAATGGGGGTAGTGCATAAACCAACCTTGCTATCCTACTGGTCTAGTCGCACGGTTTGGTTAACCCCCATCTTCACACCATTCATGAGCAGGGATCGTTTTTTGCTATTGCAGCGCATGCTGCATTTCAATGACAATTCTGCTGCATTGCCCCGGGACCATCCAGACCATGACAGGTTGTTCAAAATTTGCCTGTCGTGGAACATTTGTCTGCCAGGTTTCCAGAGGTTTATACTCCTGGAAAGAATATAGCCATTGATGAGTCCTTGATCTTGTATAAAGGGTGGCTGCTGTTTAGGCAGTATATTCCGAGCAAACCCGCTCGCTATGGCATCAAGCTGTACATGCTGTGTGAGAGCTCGACTGGCTATGTGTACAGCTTGAGAGTGTATACAGGGAAGGACACAACTCTTAACCCTGTAGGTTGCCCTCCCACGCTAGGGGTCACATGAAAGATCGTATGGGAGCTTGTCCAGCCACTTTTTCACAAAGGTTATAACCTTTATGTGGACAATTTCTATACAGGAGTAGAGCTGTTCAGTGAGCTCCACAAAGCTGGCACCGTGGCTTGCGGTACAATTCGTTGTCGCCGCAAAGGATTCCTGCAGGAGCTTGTTTGCAAGAAGCTCCAGAAATCCCAGAGCACTGCGTTGCGTTCCAACTAACTGCTCGCAGTCAAGTTCTCAGATAGGCGTGACGTGGACGTGCTCACTACAATTCATGCTGAGAGCACTTCCCCTGTCATGGTTTGGGGTCAGATGGCCGAAGTCCACAAGCCCACCTGTATACTTGATTACAACAAGTACATGGGCGGAGTGGACAAGAACGACCACGTTCTTCAGCCATACAATGCGAGTCGTAAAACTCGCACTTGTTATAAGAAACTGTTTACTCACCTGATCCAGATGGCAACATACAATGCGTATGTTGTTTATCATCAGACCACCACAGGAAGACTAATGTCTTTCCTTGACTTTCAGTTGTCTGTGATTGAAAGTCTCACTGCTACAGAAGCAGCAGCCTCCACTTCATGTATTCTGGAGGACGTGGCAAGGCTGCAGGAGCGACACTTTGCTGATAAAATTCCTGCAACACCCAAAAAGGAGCGACCATGTCGTCGTTGTAAAGTGTGCTCGATGCAGGGAAAGAGGCAGGAGACTCGTGTTTACTGTCCCCAGTGCCCAAGTAAGCCTGCCTTCTCTTTTCCTACTTGCTTTATGTTGTATCACACTAAAGCAAAATACTGGGAAATTGACTGAGGTGGAGCTGCCAATAGGTAAACCTTTCAATTGGTGTGAATGGACACCTACTGTCTGTGGTCCACTCCTTCACTACACAAGCAGCTGCAGAATATTTTTTCCTCTACTTCAGGAAATTATGGACTTCTCAACACCTTTATCTGCTTTGAGAACGTGGTAGTTGTGCTGTTCGCCAATTGACAAGTGCATTATAGTCCCCACGCTGCACATACTGGTAGACAGAACATACGCCACGTTGTCACGGAGTACCCGTGTTTCACATTCAACCGTTCTTCATAGTTTATGATGTTCACTTTAGAAAGCTTTTGAAAATTTCCAGCATGTTTGCCTTAGTTTCAAAGGTAGATATGCTTGCTCAGCTCGAGGAATGGCTTAGCGGCATACTCGGGCACCCCCCAACTTGCATCCACAAACTGGAAGGAGTTGGATTGAGCACAGTGAGAGCATTGATAGCACGTGACAGAAATGTTTTCTCAAGCTTCAAGTAGCCAGAGATGGAAAGCATTAGTATAGGGTCTCTTGACAATTAGACAGGATTAGTGTGGTATCTAGTATTCAGTGCCATGCATCTTTCCTACTTCCCTGCCTTGCTGCTCAGCCAGAGTGGATGTGTTGTGGAATGCTGGTGCATGTGAGGTATTGGAATGTTGGGGATGCCTGGTGGATGAATGTCAGTTGGGAGTATGGGCTGAGCAGCAAGGGAGCTGCTCCTGGTGGGGCTCGAATTATAATCTACAGAATTACCTTATGATCTACAATAAACCTTCATCATCTATCTATATCTCAGCTACTTGGACCTATTTATATTACCACATTTGGCGACGAGCTGGAAAATCTACGTGTACCTGATGGATTACAAATTTTAAATTCTGAAGAAATCATAAGGCTACTACATGAATCCTTTGAAACTACAACCATTGAACTTTAAGACAAGGTAATGAACTGTTTAATTTACAACTACAGCTACGCACCTAAAAGCATACTGGCACCCCTGAGAGCCCCACCAGTGACCTCTCCATCGGTCGCCCTCTTCCCAAACGTGCCAGTTCCTGCTCCTTCAAGTTTGCTGTGTGATTTCAGCTAGTTTCTGCACTTCTACTTTTCCTGCTACCGTGCTGACAGCTGTGTTCCTGTTCCTGCCTTCAGCCTTGTATTTCCATGAGCCAGCGTGACCTGCCACTACTGTACAGCAACCGGAGACAAGCAGTACGTAAAGTGTTTTAAACAGTGACTGACAGCAATTGTTTCATCTACAGAGTCTGCCCGTGTACTGTAATGGCCATTTCAGAAGAGCATCTCCTTCTTATTCTTCTGTGTTTTACCGCCTTCGCTGTGCATTTCAACAATTTCTACTGTTCTAAAGGTGAAGGAGACCCTCGTCTTATTCATCGGCTTTGGCAGTCATCCAGCATTTCTTTGCGTGGATTTGAAACATCGGTAGTGAGTACTTTCATATTTCCCATTTTTACATTCTCTCCCTGGTGCGCTTTTGCCATGGCAGTTGAACCGCCGCTGTTTTTCATTTTAAATCGTCACGAGCGGTCCTCTGCGCGCGCTCTTACACCATTTGCCTTCTTACCTTGCCTCAGCCTTTCGTCCTGTAGATCCTCTGTGACGTCGTTTCTTCCTCAAGGATCTGTGCTCATGTGGTGGTTTTGATGCACGGTGATGCCGGGAGCCATCCGGCGCGGCGTCACCAGTGCGTGCCGCCATCTTACGTTTGGCATTTTCCATTGAACTTATGTTCAGCTCCTAGCGGGATACACGCTTTGCCAGTCACGTTTTGTTCTCTGTTACGGGACAATAAAGTTAATTTAATGACGTGAACTGGTGTTATTCTCTGAATATGGAGTCGATTGCTGCGGTGTGAGGCGCTGTTTTTCCAGGCACTGAGGGTGAGTCATGCATGTGCGACTTTTACTATAAGCTAGTCTCGATCGCATTTGATTTTTGGAAAAGAAGAAACCGAAGTTTTCCACAGTCTGCCTACGGGGGATCATCCTTCCATTTGTGAAGATGTTCTGTACTATTCCATGTACAGGCATTCGGATTTTCTATACCGTTTTTAATACATTTGCCTTCACAGTTGGGTGCAGTAAAGGAAATTACCTTCGATGCAGGAACGCTTTGTAGTCATTTTTGTTCCATCTTCCGTAATTGATCTTCGTTCCGGAACTGCTTTCACCTAACTTTGCTTATCATCTTAAGCTCATGGGACTTCAATATAATTTTTAATTGGTTCCTTCAGTGGTCATGGACTTCGGGTGAGGAGTCGCTCACCGGAGAGTAGTACCAGTTCTATATACTGCCTTGTTTTGAATGTCATTGCTTTATGATAGTATTTTACTCTATTTGACTTTCACGTCACCGTTATTTTCCTTGCATGATTGGTTACATTACAGTCATTTTTTTATTTTTTGTCAAAGTTTACGTAAAGGAATTTTTATTGAGATATGCTTCATAATAGCTTTCTGGCTATGTGACTTTTCATGTCACCTACATTTCCTGTTTTATTTTACATTACATAGCATTTAGTTGCTTTGCTTTAAAGTTTCATTAAGGGATCTTTTCTCTGAATTGAGGTTTGTTTTATGTTATAGCCATTGGCTATGTGACTTGCCATTGTTAACATGTCACTTTGTGTGGACTCGTCAATTATATTCTTTGTTATACATTACTGTACTTTTTAAAAGTTCCGCATTTGACCTACATTTTTAGTGCAGGCAATATTTCTTTACATGAATTTGGTTGCAGGATTTCTAGAGCTCTTACTTACATTTTAGTGCACGTTACTTTTACTTTACATGATTATATTGCAAGATTCCTTTATGTGGGATCTTTACTGAAATTAACTAATGAATTTTGTCAGCCACAGTTTTCAATTTTGCGCAAAAGTCCTCTGTGGGTCTGGCATTTGAGGTTGCCCTCAAATTTATTTTGTCTGTACTCCTAGCGGGTGTTCTTCTCACCCTTCTCCTTTGGAGATCCTGTTTTCTTTATATTGTTGGGAGTATATCTTGTCTTTTCTGGTTGTTGTTTCCACCCTTTAATATTTCGTTCTCAGTTTATCTTCATGCTAGTCTGGCCAACTGGTGTGTCGTGGTGAACACTTTAATTTCTGTTCGTTCTTCTTTTTAATTCAGTTTTGCTGTGTATTGTAAGAATTTTGCCTTATTCTCAACTTGCTTCTCCTTATAGGTGTTTTCTTTGCCTTACACTAATTCTTCCTGTTTCCAGTAAAACTTTAGCTGTTATTTGTTTGCACTTTGCATCCTTTCTACTTATTTTCCATTGTGCCCTGAAAAAGGGGAAGATGTGTGTTCTACTTATTTTCCTGGTGTCCTGTAAAACGGAAGAGATGGGTGTCATGATTTCATTTTATGTATTTATTGATTCTCTTCCCGTGATTTCTTCTAATGTATTTATTGATTTCCTTCCCATGATTTGCTCTGTGCTGTCCTGTTTATATTACGTTATGGGCAGCATGTTATTCCTTGTTGTTGATTTCGAAAGGGGGAAGATGTGTGGTATCTAGTATTCAGTGCCATGCATCTTTCCTACTTCCCTGCCTTGCTGCTCAGCCAGAGTGGATGTGTTGTGGAATGCTGGTGCATGTGAGGTATTGGAATGTTGGGGATGCCTGGTGGATGAATGTCAGTTGGGAGTATGGGCTGAGCAGCAAGGGAGCTGCTCCTGGTGGGGCTCGAATTATAATCTACAGAATTACCTTATGATCTACAATAAACCTTCATCATCTATCTATATCTCGGCTACTTGGACCTATTTATATTACCACATTTAGTCAGGACTCTGATGAGGACAGCCACACGAACGGGTTAGAACAGCTTATGGAAGGTGCGCTTTCTGAGGAATATTGCAAAGGTAGAAGGCAGATAGTAAAGGTAGTATAGATACATGTCATGACTTCATCTTCACCCATGGATTCAAATCCATTGCTGCCACTCTCGCACTGAATTTACTATAGTACTTATGGGTCAATGCTGCTTGCAATGTTCATCCTTCGTTAGAACTTAGTAGATGGTCAGTTTGCTGTATGATAAGTGCATTACAGTCACTGCACATAACGGTGAATTGGACATATGCTACATTGTCACGGACTACCCGGGATTCACATTCAATCGTTCTTCATAGTTTATGATGTTATCTTTAGAAAGCTTTTGAAAATTTTCAGCATGTTTGCCTTAGTTTCAAAGGTAGATATGCTTGCTCAGCTCAAGGAATGGCTTTGCAGCATACTCAGGCACCCCCCAACTTGCATCCACAAACTGGAAGGAGTTGGATTTAGCACAGTGAGTGCGCTAAAGGCGCATGAAAGACATGTCTTCCTGAGCCTCATGTGGCTGTCATGGGAGCCACTAGTAAAGGCTCATTCGGCATGCGTTCGGTAACGTTCAGAAAGAAGGATGGGGAGACTTGACAGGTGGTAAAATGTAGTCAAACTCATTATGTCTTGTGGCATATGAATGTGATGAGCCCTTGCATGGCGGCGGTATGTTTTTGTGAGTGCAAGTGATCTGGTTGATTAGGCCGTGGCTGGCGGTATGGAAGTCTTGTGTGTGGTGCGTGAATGGCGTGTGAATGGACCATAAAGTGGTTGGTGCCGTGAAGTGGCTTTATGGCTCCCCTTCAGAAGGCTTGGCTTCAATATTTATATACTTTGATAAGTATTTGTGCTTTGAAGCCAGCGTTTCTGGAGGTGCTAAAACCAACCAGTGTAAGTGGTGGATTAACTTTATAAAATTAGTCTTAGATTTATATTTGTGGCGGTTTAATGGCCTTTTGTAAGACTTTTTTTTGTCAATATGGGTAGCAGGGGACTTTGTGCCCTAGCTCAGTCGTCACCTAGGCAAACCTTCACAAATTTTGAGTAGTAGACAAGGAGGGAAGTACAGGGGTGAATGACTTGCGTGTCTCTCACTGTTTTTTTTTTACCCAACATCCCCTGCAAACCTTAAATTTCGCTGAGCAAATCACTTTTTCCACACATTTTTGTGGGAAATTCGTGGGATTACCGGGCTGACATAAATTTCCTACCGCCCAGCGTTACCCCAGGTCTCCCGATAAAAATGGTACCTCACTCGTGTGGGTAGTCCAAGTACCAGCAACAGGCAAGGGCCCAAAACGTATTGAGGAGACATCAAAATTGCCTATCACAAAACGACCTGGTTTTGCAAGGGGGGGTCACCTGTGTTTTTGGCCCCGTACTCGGTGGCCATCTAGGGAAACCTACCAAACCCACACATTTCTGAAAACTAGACACCCAGGGGATTCCAAGGAGGTATGGCTTGCGTGGATCCCCCAACGTTTTCTTACCCAGAATCCCCTGCAAACCTCAAATTTTGCTGAAAAAATCACTTTTTCCACACATTTTTGTGTGGAAAAGTGGTGGGATCACCGGGATGACACAAATTTACTACCGCTCAGCGTTCCCCCAGGTCCCCCAATAAAAATGGTACCCCACTTGTGTGGGTAGGCAAAGTGGCTGCAACAGGAAATGGCCCAAATCGTACTGTGGAGACTTCAAAATTACCCATCACAAAACAACCTGGTTTTGCAGGGGGGGGCACGTGGTTTTTTGGCCCCGGGCTCGCGGCCATCTAGGGAAACCTACCAAACCCACACATTTCTGAAAACTAGACACCCGGGGGAGTCCGATGAGGTATGGCTTGCGTGGATCCCCCAACGTTTCCCGACCCAGAATCCCCTGCAAACCTCAAATCTAGCTGAAAACAAATCACTTTTTCCACACTTTTTTGCATGGGATCACCGTGCCGGCACAAATGTCCTACCACCCAGCGTTCCCCTTGTTCTCCAGAGTAAAATGATACCTCACTTGTGTGGGTGGGCAAGGGCCTGTGACTGGGAAGAGCCCAAAACATAGGTATTAAGGGTATAGCACTGAGAATTCTAAGCAATACATTTTTTTAAAAATACGTTTTTAGCAAATTCTGTATTGGACACCCACACAAATGAGGTATCATTTTACTCGGAAGACTGAGGGGAACGCTGTGGGGTAGGACATTTGTGCCAGCACGGTGATTCCACACAAAAATATGTGGAAAATGTGGGTTTTTTCCAGCTAATTTTGAGGTTTACATGGGAGTCTGGGTAGGGAAACGGGGGATCCACGCAAGCCATACCTCATCGGACTCCCCCGGGTATCTAGTTTTCAGAAATGTGTGGATTCGGTAGGTTTCCCTAGATGGCCGCAAGCCCGGGGCCAAAAAACCAGGTGCCCCCGCAAAACCAGGTTGTTTTGTGATAGGTAATTTTGAAGTCTCCACAGTACGATTTGGGCCATTTCCTGTTGCAGCCACTTTGCCTATCCACACAAGTGGGGTACCATTTTTATCGGGAGCCCTGGGGGAATGCTGGGCGGTAGGAAATTTGTATCAGCCCGGTGATCCCACAACGTTCCCGCACAAAAATAGGTGGAAAAAGTGATTTTTTTTCAGCTAAATTTGAGGTTTGCAGGGGATTCTGGGTAAGAAAACATTGGGGGATCCACGCAAGCTATACCTCCGTGGAATCCCCCGGGTGACTAGTTTTCAGAAATGTGTGAGTTTGGTAGGTTTCCCTAGATGGCCGCCGAGCACGGGGCCAAAAACTTAGGTGAGCCCCCTTGCAAAAGCAGATAGTTTTGTGATAGGCAAATTTGGATGTCTCCACAATACGTTTTGGGCCCTTGCCTGTTGCGGGTACTTGGGCCACCCACACGAGTGAGGTACCATTTTTATCGGGAGACCTGTGGGAACCCTGGGTGGTAGGAAATTTGTTTCAGCCTGGTGATCCCACAACTTTCCCACACAAAAATGTGCGGAAAAAGTGATTTTTTCAGCGAAATATTAGGTTTGCAAGGGATTCTGGGTAAGAAAACTTTGGGGGATCCACGCAAGCCATACCTCCCTGAAATCCCCCGGGTATCTAGTTTTCAGAAATGTGTGGGTTTGGTAGGTTTCCCTAGATGGCCGCCGAGCACGGGGCCAAAAACCCAGGTGAACCCCCTTGCAAAACCAGGTCATTTTGTGATAGGCAATTTTGATGTCTCCTCAATATGTTTTGGGCCCTCGCCTGTTGCGGGTACTTGGGCAACCCACACGAGTGAGGTACCATTTTTATCGGGAGACCTGGGAACGCTGGGTGGTAGGAAACTTGTGTCAGCCCGGTGATCCCACAACTTTCCCACACAAAAATGTGTGGACAAAGTGATTTTTTGAGCTAAATTTGAGGTTTGCAGGGGATTCTGGGTAAGAAAACGTTGGGGGATCAACGCAATCCATACTTCCCTGGAATCCCCCGGGTGTCTAGTTTTCAGAAATGTGTGGGTTTGGTATGTTTCCTTAGATGGCTGCCGACCCCGGGACCAAAAAATCATGTGACTCCCCTTGCAAAAGCAGATAGTTTTGTGATAGGTAATTTTGATGTCTCCACAATACGTTATGGGCCCTTGCCTGTCGCGGGTACTTGACCAACCCACACGAGTGAGGTACCATTTTTATCGGGAGACTTTGGGGAATGCGGGGTGGGTGGAATTTTGTGGATCCACGCCGTTTCCAGAACTTTCCACCACAGAAATATGAGGAAAATGTGGTTTTTTTTACAAAGTTTGAGGTTTGGAAGGGATTCTGGGTAACAGAACCTGGTGAGAGCCAGATAAGCCACCCCATCCTGGATTTCCCTGGGTGTCTAGTTTTCAAAAATATATAGGTTTGCTAGATTTCCCTAGGTGCCGGCAGAGCTAGGGTTCAAAATCTACAGCTAGGCACTTTGCAATAAAAGGGTCCGTTTTCACTGTGAAAATGTGAGGTGTCCACATTGCGTTTTGGGCCGTTTCCTGTCTTGGGCACTAGGCCGACCCACACAAGTGAGGTACCATTTTTCTGGTAAGACTTTGGGGAATGCGGGGAGGGTGGAATTTTGTGGATCCACGCAGATTCCAGAACTATCTACCACAGAAATGTAAGGAAAATTTGTTTTTTTTTACAAAGTTTGAGGTTTGCAAGGGATTCCGGGTAACAGAACCTGGTGAAAGCCAGATAAGCTACCCCATCCTGGATTTCCCTGGGTGTCTAGATTTCAAAAATGTAAAGGTGTGCTAGGTTTCCCTAGGTGCCGACAGAGCTAGGGTTTAAAATCTACAGCTAGGCACTTTGCAAAAAAAGGGTCCGTTTTCACTGTGAAAATGTGAGGTGTCCACGTTGCGTTTTCGGCCGTTTCCTGTCGCGGGCACTAGGCCGACCCACACAAGTGAGGTACCATTTTTCTCGGAAGACTTTGGGGAATGCGGGGTGGGTGGAATTTTGTGGATCCACGCAGATTCCAGAACTTTCTACCACAGAAATGTGAGAAAAATGTGGCTTTTTGACAAATGTTGAGGTTTGCAAGGGATTCTGGGTAACAGAAGCTGGTGAGAGCCAGACAAGTCACCCCATCCTGGATTCCCCTGGGTGTCTAGTTTTCAAAAATGTATAGGTTTGCTAGATCTCCCTAGGTGCCGGAATAGCTAGGGTTCAAAATCTACAGCTAGGCACTTTGCAAAAAAAGGGCCCGTTTTCACTGTGAAAATGTGGTGTGTCCACATTGCGTTTTGGGCCGTTTCCTGTCGCGGGCACTAGGCCTACCCACACAAGTGAGGTATAATTTTTATCGGGAGACTTAGGGGAACACAAAATTGTAGACCAAATGTTATTACCTATTGACTTTCAATGCATTTCTGCCTTCCAAATGTAAGACAATGTGTAAAAAAGAAGTCACTTTGAAAAATGACCTATAATTCACATGCTGGTATGGGTACCCACAATTTCGGAGATGTGCAAATAGCTACTGTTTCTAAACTCTATATTTTGTTCCCATTTCAGAAATACATAGCTGACTTTCATACTGATTTTTCCCTGATTATATTTTCCCAAATTAATTGCTATATACCCGGTACACAATAAAAAACCACTGCAAGACGCTACTCAGTTATTGGCTCTGGGTTCCTCAGGTTCTTGGTGAACCAACAAGTCCTATATATCCCCACAACCAGAAGAGTCCAGCGGATGTAACAGTATATTGCTTTCAAACATCTGTCAAACTTAGTAGAAGTTACAGGTGAAAACGTTGGCACAAATGGCTGTTTTTTTTAGCTCGCGTTCAATTTTTTCTATTTTCAACTGTTAGTTTCTATACAAAAACCTTGAAGGATCTACACAAATGACCCCTTGCTGAATTCAAAAGTTTGTCTACTTTTCAGAAATGTATAGCTTTCCAGGATACATCATTGCTTTCATACCCATTTGTACCATTAACTGGAAGGAGGTTGAAAGCACAAAAAATAGCAAAAATAGGCTATGTCCCAGAAAAATGCCAAAACTGTGTAAAATGTTTTTGATTTTCTGACAAAAGTCTGCTTGTCCCTGAAAGCTGGGAAGATGGTAATTTCAGCACCACAACCCCTTTGTTGATACCATTTGCAGGGAAAAAACCAGACGCTTTCATCTGTAGCCCTTTTTCCCATTTTCCCCCCAAAAAACAAAATTTAGCTGTATTTTGGCTAATTTCTGGGTCCCCTCCAGGGGTATCCACAAACCCTGGGTACCTTTAGAATCCCCATGATGTTGGAAGAAAAGGACGCAAATTTGGCGTGGATACCTTATGTGGTCAAAAAGTTAGAGGTCTAAGCGCGAACTACCCCAAATAGCCAAAAAAGGGCTCAGCAGTGGGGGGAAAAGGCCCAGCAGTTAAGGGGTTAAAGGGAATATACACATCTAAGACAAGAAAGAGATTAGAGTGCGTATTTAAGTTTGAATACTTAGGCATTCTGCTTTGACAGCAGAGTGTCATGGAACCCACATATCCAGAAACGTAGAGTCATTCTCCAACATGGGGCTGCAGTAATATCCAAAATGCACCAGACCATGATTTCCAGGGCTATTACACCTGCCTTAGAAGTCTTTAAAGCTAAAGGTGTTGGCCTATATGGAGCCAAAATCAGGGGCACAGGAAATGTATACCAACTGACACTAAGGGAGAATCTATTTGCAAGATCTTTACTACATCTTCCAAAAAGCACACCGCTCACTCCCTTGTTTTTTTTACATAGGCCTGAAAAGAACAGAACACTTGGCAGCTCCGAGGCCCCTAATCTACTGGGTTAATATATCGACAGTGAATGAACGACTACCCTATAGAGAGTGACTCAAAATGTTGATGAAACTGGACAACACTAGCACATTTTGTAAAGACATGGCTTATCGCTCTAGGAATCGAAGCATATTGGACTGATCCATCATCCTTATCAATGACATCTAAAAAGTCATTGAACTTGATTTATTGGAAATACGTTATATCAAGGTTACACTGCTGCCCCAACAAAGGGAGACTGACAGCACAATTCTTGGATATTAAACCTACACCTTCAGTTGAATGATTTTTGGATGAAATACAGCCACTGTTAGGTAAGGCATTATATATTAAGTTCCATTTTGATACTATGGAAATTAAAACTTTTACATCGAAATGTGAAAAAAATGATAATGAAAATGATGACTGCTGCTGAATCCACAATAGAGAATGTTGTGCACATTTTGTTTTTCTGTCCTGCCTATGCGAGTCCCAGGAAAAATGTGATACGTCCATTGTGTCTTAACTTAGGCTTCAGACAATATTCACATGCTTTAAGATCATTGAGAAGTTACACCTCTATGTTGGTAGTCTTCAGCCTATGTAGGTTTCTGTTTTCAGTTGGGCTATTGTGAAAGTGTATGGGGCCGAATTTTTGATTTAATAACAAATTTCATGATTGACCAAGTGCTGTGCCTGGCCATCTCTGCAGGCTAAGCTCCAAACTTTTTGTCGTTACCCTCCAACTTTTTGCCGAATTAATTTTGCTGGCCTTAGGATTTGTGCGGTTTACCACTGCTAACCAGTGCTAAAGTGCTTGTGCTCTCTCATTAAAACATGGTAGACTTGGCTTATACCCAACCAGAATATTTAATTTACTTATAAGTCCCAGTAAAGTGGTACTACATATAACCAGGGTCAGCAAATTAAAGGCTACTAAGGGGTATGCTAAAGTATACAAAAAAGCAATGGATAGAATGCTTTAATTAATCTCAGCCACTAGGAGTTACTTGGGGCTGCTTCCCAATCCATCGTTATTTTGCACACCATGTCACCTCAGTTTGAACCCAGCCATATGCAAATCAGTCTTGACTCTGCTCCAATCGGAACCGTCCAGCCCAAACTGCCAAGCTAGGTCCTCCCTGAACTGGGAGACAAGCAACTCAGGACCAGTTTTGCCCTAGTTATAGGCTTATCAGCTGGATACAGCTTGGTTCCAGTGAGACAGAGTGCACTGGACCAATCTCTGGGCATACCCATCCCACTTAGGATAACAAACTAAATTGAAGTCTAGTGGGTCTGCAGCACTGGTTGTGCCGCCCAAGTAAGTAGCCTTGCAAGCCCGTCTCAGGCCTGCCATTGCAGCCCGACTGTGCAGTTTTTAAACTGCCATTTCAACCTCGCAAAATAAACCTTGTGCCAGGCCCCAACCTTCCTTTTTAATACATATAAGTCACCCCTACTGCACCGGGAGGGAGACAGGTCGGGCGCCCTCTTGGCTAGATTACTGAGGCGAGAGTGAGCCACGGAACCAATCCTAAATTTACAGGACCCTGAGGGACAAGTGGTGTACACGCAAACAAGAATCACGGAACTCTTAGCCGGCCATTTGGCCAAAGTTTATGCGCAGGGAACCGAGTCTTTGAATACCGCAATAGCGGAGTTCCTGGTTTCAGTGGAATTACCCCACTTAGAGCACGATACGGAAGAGATACTAGGGGGTCCGATCACGCGTGCGGAAGTGGTGGGGGCTATAAAACGCTTGAAGTCTGGGAAAACACCCGGGAACGACGGGTTCCCGGCAGAATTCTACCAACAATACGCACCAATCCTGGCAGATAAATTGGTGGCAGTATATCATGAGGCGTTAACTACACAAAACTTGCCAGATTCTATGCGGGAAGCCTTGGTAATTAGGATTCCAAAGCAGGACAGTGACCCCACACAACCAACCTCATATAGGCCGATTTCCCTTTTAAATATAGACGTGAAGGTGCTGAGTGGGATACTGGCGAGTAGATTGCACCCACATATGTCATATCTGATCCACCCGGATCAATCGGGATTCTTCCCACACCGTAATACTATGCTTAATCTGAGACCCTTGACGCATGATCTGGGTCCAAGACGGGAGGAATATGCCCTGGTTCTCCTGGACATCGAACAAGCGTTTGATTCCGTCTCCTGGCCCTTTGTTTGGGCTACATTGCAAAAAATGTCGGTGGGACCTGGATTTATCAAATGGGTTCAACTACTCTATGCTACGCCCAGGGCCAGAGTTAAAGTGGGAGGTAGAGTATCGGCGGCGTTCCAGCTGCAAAGGGGTACCAGGCAGTGCTGCCCCCTATCGCCTCTGATATTTGCCATGGCAATGGAGCATTTGGCCTGTGTATTGCAAAACCGCATGGAAGCATGGGGAATAAAAGTGGGCTGCACCAACCATGTAGTCTCAATGTACGCCGATAATACCCTTGTGTACTGTAGACAACCACAGGAGGCCATACCAACCCTGCTGCGAGCTCTGGAAGAATTCGGTAAGGTGTCAGGGCTCCGAGTGAACCCCAAAAAATCAAAGATGCTCCCTATGGGATGTCTGGTAGATCGACCAATAGAAACGCTTCCGGTAGTAGGGCTGCTGTGGACAAAAGACCCTCCTAAGTATTTGGGCATGATTCTGGCTCAGCCGGAGGAAAGGTTCCTAGAGCTCAACGTAGGTAGGGTAATGGAGGGAATACAGAATTCGGTGAGCATCTGGAAAGACCTGCCTTTATCTCTGATGGGCAAGGTTGCAATCACGAAAATGATCATTGTACCGCGTTGGTTGTACGTTCTACAAAATTCATTTTATAGGATTCCACTGTACGTCTTTAAGCAAATAGATTCCCTGCTAACAGAACTGCTGTGGGGCAATAAAAGCAAGCGTATTAGCCTTTCAACTCTACAGAGACCATGGCAGATGGGAGGGGTGGAGGTACCCTGTACTGAATATTACTACATGGCAGCACAACTACAACATGCAGTCCACTGGTTAGATGACCAAGACAATTGGGGAAAAAAGGCTTCTGGAGGGGTCTTATACAGGAGGTGCGTTGCCAGAGCTATTAATGCTAGGGAGAGGCATCCCCGAGACGGCGCCGTATATTATTAGACACATGGCGGAGTCATGGGAAAATACGGTGAGAAAAGTGGTGAAACATGCACCATATGCGCCCGACGCACCTGTGTGGGTGGTTCCGGGATTCGCCAAAATTGCGGAGTCAATGTCGGTACGCAAATGGAAGGCAGGTGGAGGCATGCTGATGGGCAACTTATGCCATAATGGCCAATTCCTCACGAGGGAAAATGTGGAAACCACATACGTGCTGGGAGCGGGGCAATTCCTACAATACGCTAAGATTTCACAAGTGGCCAGAGAGATTTGGCCATCGTTCCCAGAACAGCCCCCGATAACGAGAACCTTACAAGTAATGCTGCAAATGGCACAAGGTCGCCATATGTTAACACATTTATATAGGGCACTTAGGGAGGACTTGCCGAGACATCCACTTCCATTACAAGGCAAATGGGAGGAAGCGACGGACAGACAAATTACAGAAAAAGAATGGGAAAAGATACATGAAGGGGTAAAACTGAGCTGCTCCAATGCACGTTTCAAACTTATACAATATAATTACATTCACCAGGCTTACCGCACACCGAAGGCCCTCAGGAAAATGTATCCAGAGCGGTCCGGCGAATGCCACAGATGTAGGCAAACAGAGGCTGATTTCGTACATGTAGTTTGGGCATGCCCACAGGTGACAACCTTCTGGGAAGAAGTGTTGCAAACAATAAAAACGGCATCGGGGTGGGAAGTCCCAAGAGAAATACGCACAGTTTTACTGGGTCTGCCTCCCTCACCTAAAAAGAAGAAGTTAAGCAGGAAATTTGCTCTGCTAGGTTTAATCCTTGCAAAAAGACGCATTGCGATTGCATGGCAAAGACCAACGCCCCCAACCCTAGACAGATGGTTAACAGATATGCGTGAATGGGCTACTGCTGAGCGAGTAAGAATGAAACTAGTTAGGAAAGATGATAGACTGGCGGACGACCTCCTAGCATGGTCACTGATGATAAATGACTTACAGTCTAAGTCGAACATGAACTCACAGACCGAGACAATTGACTCACAAACCTCATATAACACACAACAATAGGAACTATATCAATGACAGCATGATATTCCACAAAATCTCAGGAGACGTACGAATTGGGTGGGGGGGCGGGGTTAAGGGAGTTAAGTTACAATAAAAGGCATGTTTATCACTAAATATGGTACTAATCTGTGCAATATTCCACGAAGCTCTGTAAGCTATAATGTTGTAAAAGTACGGTTAAGCAGTTATATTCTGGGTGACACAAACCCACTGCACTCATGTACACTATTGTCGTTGGAACCATGTATTGCCATTTTTTTAATGAAATGCCAATAACATTTTTTAAATAAGTCACCCCTAAGGAAGTCCCTGGATAGCCCAGAGGGCAGGGTGCAATGTATTTAAAAAGTTGGGCATGTACTTTTAAGTTGTACATGTCCTGGTAGTGAAAAACTCCTAAAGTCGTTTTTCACTACTGCAAGGTCTACCTCTCCCATAAGATAACATTGAAGTTACCTTATTACATTTAAAAGGCTGTAATTTCCAAATGGGAGCTGGTAACCAGTTCATGTTTGGTGTCTTTGGCATTGTAATGAAAAACCCTAACTTATGGTGCAGTCAGGTTTTATGTTATGTTATGTTGATTTGTATATAGCACTTATCACCCGAGAGGGCATCCAGGCGCTTGGGCAAGATGTGTAGGTGTGTGGTCCCAAGGTGCTTATATGAAGAGCCAGGTCTTCAGCTTCTTGCGGAACTCAAGAAGGAAGGAGGTGGCTCTGATGTGTTGAAGGAGGTCATTCCATGTCTTGGGTGTGATGTAGGAGAATGAGCGACCTCCAGTTTTGCTTTTCCAGATGCAAGGAGTGTGTGCGAGTGAGACAGAGCATAGGTATCTGGTGGGTTGGTGAAAGAGTATGCAGCTGTTCAGGTATTCTGGTCCTGTGTTGGGTAGGGCTTTATATGTGTGCATGAGAAGTTTAAATTGGCTGCGCTTGTGAATGGGGAGCTTCCTGTGGTGCGGTGTGATGTGGGTGCGGCGTGGGAGGTTGAGTATTAAATTACAATTCTGAGGGGGTGTGGCCAAGCTGCTGATGGAGTGAGACGTGCCGTGCTGTGTCTCTGCTCCCCCGCAGCCGGCCAAAGCAGATTCCTCAGCATCAGGGCCCGAAAACTGCCATCGGGCCACCCTGACCCCCACATCGCTGCTGGCTGTTGAGAGAATGAGCCGAGAAGCCGTCACGACGGCAGAACGACAAACCGACTATCTCTGATCTGGGATGTGCCCGCGGCTGGAGCTACCATCTTGAGGCCTACGGAGGGGTCGCCTGCTGCTTCCGGGCGCCCTTGATCGACCCGCTCCCTGCCTCCCAAACCCCCGGTGATGACCTGACTCCTGCTGCGGCTAACGAGATGGAGTGATCTCCTTCTGTCCCCCTCCTCATGTCTCCCGAGATTGCTGACACACAGACCCAGGCTGACTCGCCCCGCCATCTTGCGGCCTCTGATTCCACCGGCGAACCCTCCCTGAGACACTGTTGAGACCGCGCCCCGCCTGGTGGCCCCTCCGAGGCGACCCGTCTGGGGCTGCGATATTCCTGGCCTCGGACCCCCACTGGCGGAGGAGTAGAGGAAGACCTGCAGCAGTGCTGAGGAGGGGTAGCCCACCTGGGAGAGGCTGTGAAGCCTGGACTGCCAGCTTCCCGACCTTGGGCCTACTCCGGCGGTGCAATCTGATTCCGGAGCCCTGATAGACCCTCCCAGCTCCACCTTGTGGACCGCACGGCGGGCGGTATACCCCACCGGATTTGGCCCCAACTATCCCAAAATCTACAGCGGTCTACCGGTGTCTCATTGGGGCACGCGATTTGAAGGTACCTGCGGCTCTCCGGCCTACACTGCCATCGCGGGCCATCACTGGGAGTGATAGCGAGGCCTGCAGTGCACTGAGCTCCCCGGGGCTTTCCCGGGCCGCCCTGCACACCACCACAGATCTATTGGCAGCCCCCCCGGCAGCTGCAGGGGGAGCCCGGGACTGCACCCCTCCGCGGACCCTGGGGGTGTAACTGGAAGGCCAAGCCTGAGCCATGGCTTGAACCGATGGCCCATACTGGACGGACACCACTGGATGCAGACTTCGCAATAGAGGTATGGGGCGATCGGCTGCGACAACGTGCAGCGGGTTAATCTCCCTGCCCCCTCACCTGGGTTACAGTTCCAGGCCCATCTGCGAGGCCTCGCTGCACCTCTTGCCACCACGGTCCTTGGTTGCTAGACACTTGGATGCCCCTCCCCGGGCCCTTCTCCTTCCCCGCTGCTGGGATCCTCTGCCTTTGCGGTCCCCTGGGGGCGTCTCAGGGCTCTTCTAGACTTACACTCTGGCTCTGCTCAGACTCCACCAAGGATAGCTCTCCTTATCCCCGTAGCCCCTCCTGACTTGCATATGGCACTGATGGCACGCCGCTCGGGCCTACTTAAGAGTTCTCTACACCCACAGCCTCCTTGGCGGACCAGTGCGCCTCTCTGGCCCCCTGGCCGGACTGAGCTTCAGGGAATCCTCTGTTCTTGAGATCCTCATTGAGGCCTCTTAACACATGATAACTCGAGCTCCCACGAGTGCTGGGGAGGCTGGAGACGCCCTACCCCGCAGGGGGGACTCTATGGACCTGGTATAGGCAGAGGAACTATCCTACACTCTCTCATTGGCCCCCCAAATTTAGTATCTGCTCGCGGAAGACTGTCCCTGCGCTGAGCGGAGCGGACCCTTAGCCAATACAGGGTCCCCACCACGAGAGGTCCAGACCAAGGATGCGCCACCCTTACTCTGGCCACCAACCTCCCTTCAGTACCCTCCTGCGGCTTTCAGCAGTCGTCCATAGTAGATGGTGCTCTCCCTTGGCTATGCCTCACACCACAATTGTCAAAGACACTCCAGCTGCTTCCTTCAGGGACAACCCGGTTGCCTCTATGTGGCTCAAGTCAGGCACCCCGGCACCCACGGACCCCCCGCAAGCAAATGGCCCCCAGCAAATCTACGACGGACCCTCTCACACAGGCCTACACGAACAATTTCCTCTAGGAAATAAAATCTGAGATTGGCTCCCTCAAAACCGAATTAAAGGCCTGTCTCCACGACCTTAGACGGGATGCTGCTGAGACTGGGGGTCGGGTCGACAACCTAGAACGTACGATGGACGCACGCTCGGAAGACCATGAGAACTTGTGGCGTAGAATGGCTATCCTTGAAGAGCAACACATTGACCTCCAGCTGAAGCAGGAAGACTTGCAAAATAGGAGCAGGAGAAACAACCTCCGCATCAGAGGGATCCCCAAGGGTGCTGAGGGCTCAGACATCATGACATTCACGGCGGACCTACTCCAGACTTCCTCCCTGACATACTCCACAAGTACACTTCTTCACTAAAAAGGAGACTATCCTACAGGCCACACGAAGTATGGCGGAGCTGGTCTACAATGGGCACCCTATCCAAGTATTCCAAGATATTGCTCCGGTGACACTGCGGTGTCGTAGGGACTTTAAACCTGTCACAGACAAAGTACCAAACCTCAACATCTAATATCAGTGGGGCCACCCCTTTGCTTTGATCTTTACTTGGGAGGGCAAACGTCGGGTGTTCTGCTCCTTGCGAGATGCAAAACAACTCTTGCACCTACCAATGGCATCCCGAAATGCCAGCCCATCACCTCCTCATGCCTCACTGAGAGATGCTATATGCCCTGAATAGTCTATAGTGCCCCTTCCCAAACATATGCACACGCCAAGGAACAATCATCTTCTTAAGCCAAAGAAGACATCATCCAACACCTTTGCTCCATGGACCATGCACACTCCACAACTCGATGCCGAGCGGCCTCTGAGTAACTGCCAGCCCGCTCCCTCCCTGGCTGGGACCCGACCTGACCCATGGTTTCATTAAGCTCTGATGCCGGGGCAATGTTATCCCAGACCCGGCACACAGAATAGAGTCAAGCTGAGGTGGCACACATCCAGAGACTGTTGACCTTAGGTCAGAACATTTGCCCCATCTGGTCTTTTCTCAGCCTGCCTCTTCAACCCCTGCAATAGACTGCTTGCGAGACTGCTCCGTTACTAAATCGGGCCCTATGGAGTGACTATACCCCCCCGTCCTGACGATCACTGGCTGCGGGGGCCGGAGCCCGGAAAATTTATGGAACTCTCCTCCAGGCCCCCCCTGCTCAATTCGTTCCCTTGGAGAGTGACTTCTCCAGAATGGCCCTTGTTCAGACAAATGTTATTGTTTCCCCATTTTCGTTCATCTACATCCTATCCTTGGGGAATTTTGGGTTGGAGATGGGGACTTTCTGGGCTCTTTTCTATATCTGTCCTACACTAGGGGAGAATTGCTACTCACTACAAATGCTGGCACACCACTCTGATGTCATCGCTTCTTTCCACCCTGTCCTCCATCCCCTTGGAATGGGGGCACTCTCCTGGAACACCACACACGACCACCGAGACTTCCAGGCCCGGCTCCTTTCATGTCCGTGATTGCCACTCTTTCATACTCGCCCCGCAAAGCAGCTGACCCTCTCGCTCTGTATAATGGCTGATGTACTATACATTAAATTCCTCTCCCTCAATGTGAAGGGACTTAACACCCCTAATAAGCGGTGCCAGATTTGGCGTTACCTACTCATACATGACCCTGACGTCATTTTCTTACAAGAAAAACACCTCTTACAATCTGATACACATCGCATGGCCCACCCAAAATACCATACTCAATATTGGGCGTCCTCCCCATCCAAGACGGCCGGAGTTGTAATCCTATGTAAAGCAAGATTCTGTTTGAAGGGATCAGAAGTGGTGCAGGACAGGGAAGTTTGCTACCTTAAAATTAAGGTCCAACACGATGCACAGCCTCTCACCCTACTTAACGTATATGTGCCAATCAGTCATAGGACACATACCTCAGAGCCCCTCTGAAAGAACAGGTATCACGGGTTAGGGAAGCGCTTACTCATCGGAGGGGATTTTAACCTGGTCTGGGATCCTGATCTGGACCTTGGCACTGCTTCCTTCCAGGGTACGGGGCGATGTCCGCTGCGCTGAAGAGGGACTTTACTGACCTGGGCCTGGCGGTACAAATAGACGCCTGGCGGTACAAATTTCCAGACACTCACTTTCTTCTCTCATGTCCACCGCTCATATTCACGCATTGATTTTGTTTTTCTCTCACACTTGTTAATAAGAACCTTGGAGTCGCCGCACATCTAAGACATCTCTATCTCTGACCATTCCCATCTAGAGGTGGTCTTATGGAGCCGCAGCGCTACACCACACTCCTCTCCCAGCTGGCGGCTCCCTGCCCCATATCCTACGCGATCCGGTAAATGTTGACGAGATACAGCGAGAGACCTCAACCTATTTTGAAGCAAATGCTCTGCCTGAAACCCCAGGATACAGCCTGTGGGATGCCTTTAAGGCGACCACCCAGAGTGTCATTACCTCAATTGTAATCGCCCATACCCGGGAGGCTCGGCTGGTTGAAACCGGTCTGGCCAGGGATATCAAGGCTGTGGATAGATTGGACCACTAAGCGCCCTCTCAACGACACAAGAAGCAGTTGGCTCTACATTGTGGCCAATTGAGAGTCCATCGGACAAATAAGACAGAGCGCTCGCTTCTGACATTAAAGCAGAGATATTACGAGGGGGGAGATAAAGTGGGATTGATCTTGCCTGCCGACTTCGCACCTGGGCAGCTCAGGCCAACATTTCAAAGATTAAAACCATAGATGGTACATGGGCTACCTCCGAGCGCGATAAACAACAGGCATTCCACTCTTTTTACACTACCATCTATAGAAAGGAAAGCCACACCCAAGATGACATTAGCTCTTTTCTTAACTCTTGCCCGTGGACGCCCCTTGACCCTCACCATACACAATTCCTAGAGGCCCGATTACACTAGCTGAACTGCAGCGGCCACTAAAAGATCTGCCAATGGGCAAATCCCCTGGCCCAGATGGCCTTCCGGGTCTCATTCTATCGCATGTTCTTGCCCCAACTACAGGACCACCTACTACGCCTCTTTAACTCGTTCTCTGAAACCACAGGCCTCACCCTTACGATGTCTATGGCGGAAATAGTTCTCATCCCTAAACCGGGAAAGGACCCCTCCTTGTGCGCATCCTACCGCCCCATCGCTCTGCTAAACACCGATGCCAAGATCTATACTAAAATCCTGGCGAATCGCATGGAGCTGTATCTACCCGGCCTGGTGGATCCAAATCAGGTTGTGTTCATAAGCCAGCGCCAGGGCGCGGATAACATTCATCAAGTAGCGCATTTAGGGGAGAAGGTCCACCGCCTGGACATTCCGGTATGCCTACTATCCCTGGATGCTGAAAAAGCCCTCAACCGGGTTGGCTGGGTTTTCTTGCGCGCAGTCCTGCAGAAAATCGGCTTAGGTCCGACTATGACATCCTGGATTATGGCATCTTACACTGCCTCCAAAGCACAGATTCAAGTTAATGGGCATCTCTTCCCATCCATACACATACAAATGGGCACCAGGCAAGGCTGCCCTCTCTCCCCTTTGCTCTTCGTCCTGGTGGTGGAGCCACTGGCGATAGCCAATACGCCAGACGGCGGATATCAAGGGCATCCCCTTTGGTGGCATTGAACACAAGATTGCTCTATTTGCGGATGACCTTTTACTTAAACTTACCACTCCTAGAACCTCCTTGCCCACACTAGTATCTCTCCTTCAATCCTTTGAGAAGCTCTCGGGATTCAAAATCAATATGGCCAAATCCCAGGCGCTGAATCTATAGCTCCCTCCACAGGAAGTACTCGAACTACAATCACTCGCCCCTTTCCAAAGGGCTCATCACTCGCTCCGGTATTTAGGTCTGAACGTGACCTCCTCCCTGTCCTCATGTTCTCAGGCCAACTGGTCGGAATGTAGACGATCCGTTCTGGAAGACCTGAGACTTTGGAGACCGCTTCCTATGTTCTGGCTCGGCCGTCTCAATGCGGTCAAGATGTCTATTTTACAGACAGTTTTATACTTATTCCAAACCCTGCCTACGCCTATCCCGCAGGCGGATATCCTATGCCTGCAACGCGATGTGAACTCCTTTATCTGGGGGAGGGGACCCCTGAGATTCTCCAACAAACTTCTCATGTTGCCCAGGGACCGGGGTGGCCTAGCTTGCCCCAACCTCTTGGAGTATCACTGGGCGTCACACCTCCGCTACATATCGGAATGCGTTGTTCGTGAGAGCGAAAAACATTGGTTTCATATGGATCGTGCTGTGGCTTGTAGACCCCTTTGGGAACGGGCCTGGCCTGGCTCTTGAGACATACTCGGCCCGAAGTGCGTACATAGCCACCTCTACAAAAACGGTTCTCGACATCTGGGATAAGATCGCAATCTCTAGGGGTCTCACTTCCTTCCCTTCGCCCAACACCCCACTGGCTCGTAACCCTAGCTTCCCTCCAGCCTTGCAGTCGCAATAATTTTCAGCCTGTGGTGAGGGCAAATGCCGCCCAATCCAAGATCTCTGGATTTACTTATCTTCTTGCGAACCATTTTGGAGAACCTAAGTGGGCGTTCCCACACCCCCATTTGACTGTTGAGGGGTATTACACTCTACTTTTGAACTAGGTGAATTTTAATCATTTTTTGTATGAAATTTTAAAATAATTCTTTTCTAGTCTTCTATTTCTCTTTATCTTCTCTTATAATGCCAAATTATAATTATCCTTTATTGCTGTTCTGTATTAATCTGTACTACCTATTTTTTCGCCTCTTTTTCCATCTTATCTTTTCCCACCTATATCTTTTTATTCTATATAAATATATGTTTCTAAAATATATATGTGGACTATTTTCATTGATATCTTATTGTGATCATGCGTTTTTCTTAAAATTGTTTGTCTGATTTTGAATTGTCAATGTGGTTATCTCTGTTTCAATCTTGACTATTAGAAAAACTCTCTTTGTCTTTTGATTTATTATTGGTTATTATATTATTTTTAAATGTCTTACGTGAAGTTTATAATTGTTGTTTTTATATATATGTATATTTATGTCATTTATGTTATGATTGTTACAGCCCTGACGAAGTTCCCCGTGGCACAAGGGAACGAAACGCGTTGGCTGTGTGCCTGTTTTACAGTAAAGACTACAACAATAAAAAGAAGATTTTTTGCACTATATTTGACTTTTGCATGACCTCGATTAGAGTGCGCCTTCCTTTTCTACGAACTTTACAATCCAAGATCTCTTTGAGGGGGATATATTCAAAACCTTTGACCAATGCAAGAGAGATTTTCACCTTACGATGCATCTAGACTGCAATATTACCAACTCCGGCATTGGCTACTCACACCAATAAACGCACAGGGAGCAACACGGCCACTCACTCCTTTTGAGACGATGGTGTGCTCTTTCGACGGCACGCGGGGCTTGATCCCCCATACATAGCAGGTGTTACAGCACTCCACCCCATCCACCTTCATACCTACCAAACGCAATGGTGCACAGACTCTACAGAGGAAATTTCCCCAAAACACTGGGAACAATTATGGCACGACATCCCCAGGATATATAGGAGCATCTCCCAATGCGTAACCGCCTATAAACTCATGACCCGCTGGTATTACACCCGACACATTTACACAAAATGTTACCCGCCTCATCCCCCCTCTACTGGCGCTGCCAATCAGCGACTGGTGATTTCATTCATATTTGGTGGTCCTGCCCATAACTCACCATATTCTGGAAGGAAATCCTGAGCCACATCAAAGACACTGTAGGTTTCCCCATACTGAGCTTACCCACAGCGGCCCTCCTGTGTATCTGGCACCAACAGCTCTCAGCCACGACCTACTCCGATTGGCTCCTCATAGCGCATATGCTGGGGAGGCTAAACAAGTCCTTGCCCTCCACTGGAAGAAGCCCTCTGCCCCACCCATTTCCTTGTGGTTCACGGGACTCTGGGACGTCATGGCGATGGAACTCTTAACATGCCGGATTACATATACAGAACCCAAATTTACTCATACTTGGCAACCACTGATCGATCACTTTTCCAAACTGGAATACTCCCATTTCACTCCTCCCCGACTCCACGCCCTCCAGCTATTCGAAGATGTTCTCCTGCCCCGTGGAGCTGAAACTTCATTGTGAGATGCCCAATCACACCATATGAGAAATTCGCTATTCTCCCCCTAGCCCCCAATAGGGGCCCTGACGGACCCTTCCCAGGAAGCCCTGCTCCCTACTCTCCTTCCCACCTCCCCTCTCCCCACCCCTGCCCCTTTCCTCCATCCTCTTTCTACTTTTTTATCTCTCTCTTCTCTTTTCCACTCACTTTGTCTTCGTTTCCCCTTCTTCAGCTCCCTTGGTAGCCCGTCCGGGCTCACCCTACGGCACCTCTGACTTCTCTTCCTTTTCCTCCCTTGTCCAGTTATTATGTTAAGTTGAGTAAAGTGTTTGTTTGCTCCTACTGCCACAGATATAATTTCCTAATCGAATTATAACTCTATGTTCAGTCTTTAAGATGCTAGACATGTGCGCCAAACTGCCAATTGCTCTCGATGACTCCCCTGTATTTCAATGTACAGCTTACTACTAGCATCTGCCTATTACATGGCTTGTACTGTGGTATGTGTTTGTGTTCTATCATAATAATAAAACAGACTTGACGGAAAATTACAATTCTGAAAATGCCACTTATAGAAAGTTATGTAGCTAGCAACAATTGTTCACAAGGAACTCATTTTCACACACAATATTTTTAATTTCTGCAAGTTTTGATCGATGTGTCCACACAGATGGAGCATTGCTTCTCCCGTGGTTCCGCTGATTGGAACCTTCCAACAGCGTCTTTATCCAAATAACACCAGTTCGCGAGCCGGTACATCACTCGACGGCGGTTAGTTGTCTATCACGGCACAATCGGTTCTCTAAATTGATTCCTCTTGAACGACTCTGTCCTCAGAACCTCAGACTCGGTCCTCACCTTGTGACGAACTGGGCTTGACATGGTAAATAATACATGGTACGAAATTACCCTGAGTTGCCTGAACCAAGGAAAGATAAGACGAATAGGAAGAACTAATCATAACCAACTCAGTGCTTCCTACAGGAGCTTAAGTGCACCTAGTCCCCAGGAATTCCCAGTCCTGAAGAGACCCCTACTCCTTAGATGGGTCGAAACGTCGTCGACAACCGTTAAGGATAGTCTGTTAAGGACTAGAAAAGAATCCGGTCCTTGATCTGGAATATTAAAATCAGAATCATCAAGACATCCTTTCCTTCCAATAACTCTTTTTAAAAAATGGAACACAGTCACTTTATGTTTTTGGGTTATGGTCACTTCACTGGGGTCACAATTGTCACTGATTTTCTACTACTGCTAAATGCACTGTAAATACATTTCGATGAGTGTTTTTTGATGAATAATCCCTTTATGATGATGAATAGATGACTCACTTCGGCTGAAGTGAGTGGTAATCAATATACTTTACGGGCTACTTCCTTTATAATATCAAGCATACTGTGATTAATTTAGGTGTAGATACTGTGTCATATTCCAGACACACTCAGAAATTTTGGTTCGTGATTAAATCTTTGTAATTGCTCAAAACTTGCAGAAATGAAAAATATTGTGCATGAAAATGAGTTCCTTGTGAACAATTGTTGCTAGCTACACAGCTAATACCCAGTTCACGTGGACATATGGGTCGCTCTTGTGTTTTTGAAATACTTATAGACAGTTGGCATTTTTCTAGCCTTAGCCATTTAGTGCTTGTGGCCTGTCTCTGGGTCACATAACTGGGTGTAGCTGACAGTCGAGCTTTGTGTATTCCTCCTACACAGCTACACATAATGGAGAGCTCTGGTGTGCCTGAATGGGCCATCACTGGCAGGATAGCGGGGCGGAGCTGGGCCCAGCCCTACTTACACTTGAATAGGCTATTTCCTGCCTCCACATAAAGGGCTGCATACCCACTGTGGTTAGTCTAGAGCCAGGACAGGGAAGACAGGATGCCTGGGGACTTCAAAGGGAAACCTGTCGAAGCTTACACCCCACTTCAAAGGCACAACTGCATATATAATGCACATATAAAGGACCCCCTGCAGTAACTCTAGAACTCCTAGGGCTGGGCAATATTATAATTGTGATTTACATTCCATAAAAGATATGTTGGAATTATTATACTTTTATATATATAAAAAATAGTCAAATAAAATCTATACTTTTTAACAGAGCTACATTGTAGTTGCACTGAGTTCCTTACATGTGTTGTTGTGTGCTCTGACGAGTTGTTAATGTAATTGAACCGCATGATTGCCTAGGGTTTTTGCATACAATTATAATATTGCCCTGCCCTAGGAGTTCTAGAGTTACTGCAGGGGGTCCTTTATATGTGCATTATTTACCCACAGCTTGTCTGTGTGGGACCGTTCGCTTCATTATTCTTTGATTTATTTGTTGTATCTAACTGTGTATATTTAGCTGATTCACATATTGCCGTTGTATCATTTTATTTTTATTTTTCCTTTTTTGTCTTTTCTTTTTTCTTTTCTTCTGTTCTCTCCCTTTCTGCTTCTGGTCATAAACAGCTGACCGTCTTTGAGAAGCCACTTTGAGCTCTCTATTTAGAATCGTTGTTCTTACATCTACTATACCATGGAGCAACTCAAAACTTTTGGGTTCTCAGATGAAGCCTTTGCCCTCTTGGTTGGTACAAATAATTCTTTTAGTAATATATCAACCACTACTACCAACGATGACTCCATTAAATTGCTTAATTTTAAAAAGAAAATTAAAAGAGTTGAGGCTCATGGAGACTTCATGTTAGAATATCTTAAAGCGGGTGTCATACCGCAAGGTTTGAGAGTACGTAATATCCCAGGCTTATTTGTAGAATTTAGGAAATTCATTGAGAAATGGAGTATGATAGCTAATAGATGTTCGCGAGATCTCATGATATTGATCATAGAGACCGCAAAAGAACTGCTTTCTTCTTTAAAAATGAATTATTAGATTTGGAGGAAAAAATCAGAAAATCCAATACGTTAGAAGAAGCAAAAGAAAATTAGAAGAGGCAGAAAAAGAACTCTCTTCATTTTCAGACTATCTCATTAAGCGAAAAACAGATAAGCTAAAAAAAGATTTACGCTACTATTCTGAGGTTAAAGTCTATCCATACCTTAGTGAAGATTACTATCAACAAAGCCATCAATCCAATGAGTATAATCCTAGAAAACCCCAAGTTAGAACCTTTTCAGACACTTCAGATTCAGAAGGGGAAATCAATAACCAAGTGTATGAATCATCACGACCAAACCGCCCCTATAACCCTCAATATCAGCCTTTTTTAGCCCAGCGAGGGACTCGCAAAGGGCGACAACGAGTACACTTTCAACCACAAATGAGAGGGTATTACCAACACCCAAATCAATATGTCCCCCAAGAGAATCAACACATGCTAGAGACCAGAAACAGGCAATATTGGAGATAAAAGACACTATTCCTATCTTCAATCTGTCATCTGAAGAATTAGATCCAGTCTGTGTTAGTTTACTATCTAAAGGACTCTCATTTGTCCCTCACACACAAACTAATAAATTTGAACTATACACAGATATAGTATAATTTTTTCGTAAAATTCGACTGAAGAAGTATTTCTCTAATGAACAAAATGTCAACTTGAACTTATCGACATATACTAAAGTATCAGTTCCTTCTTCTTTTACCCTCTCTCTGAAACAAGTAGGCCAGGAAGTAGCAGTCTTTGAACAAGTAGTGCTGAAACGCTTAGATGAAGCTACTCGTTTCATCCCCAAACCTAGATACAACCTGAACAAAGAAGAATTCATATGTTTGAATGCTCTTAAACAAAATAAGACAGTCACCATCAAAAGTGTTGATAAAGGGGGAGGCATTGTTGTTTTAGATACTACATCTTATGAACACAAAATGATGTCTCTCCTTAATGACTCCCAATTCTATACTAAAATAACCGTAGACCCCACCAATCGAGTGAGACATAGAATTGAACTATTGACTATCGCTGCTCTACTGAAAGGAGAGATTAATAAAAAAGAACATGAATATCTTAATACATCAAAAAGAAAAATGCCATGTATTTATGGTATACCAAAAATACATAAACATCTTATGGACCCTCCACTCCGTCCCATTGTTTCTACAATTGGATCGGTGACAGAACCTCTGTCTAGGTATGTTGACCAATGGCTACGTCCTCACATATCTATGATACCTTCGTACATCAAGGATACGGGGGACATGATCAAAAAAGTAGAACAGCTACCATTTAATCCAAATCAAGACATGTTAGTGACTCTAGACATAGAGTCACTATACAGCAATATTCCACAAACAAAAGCAATACAGGCAGTGTCGTGGTTCATTGATACTTACAAGATTCCATGCCCCAAAACTTTTGTCTTAGATTGCCTATCCATAGTTTTAACAGAAAATACCTTTGAATTCGGTAACAATTGGTTTAAGCAAATCCGAGGCGTAAGTATGGGAGCTACAGTATCGCCATCAATAGCGAATATCTACATGTCACATTTTGAATTGAAATTCATTGAGAATGAAATAGCTCCGTTTTTTGAGTCAATACGTCATTGGTCACGTTACATTGATGACATTTTCTTTATTTGGGTAGACATCGAAGAAAATCTCGAAGAATTTTTAAAATGGCTTAATGTAACGGATGACAACCTAAAATTCACGGCACATACCAGCAGGCAACAGGTAGAATTCTTAGATATTATGATCAAAGAACAAACAGGATATCTTGAAGTGGACCTATTTATTAAGCCCACCGCCAGAAATAGTTTGTTACATTTTGAAAGTTACCATCCTAGGTCACAGAAACAAAGTATTCCCTTTGGGCAGTTTCTGCGACTGCGACGCAACTGTACTAATCTCACAGACTATGACGCCAAAGCAGTAACAATGAAAGCAAAATTCTTAGCAAGAGGCTATCCTCACCGTTTGGTACGAGAAGCCCTGAAACGAGCCAGGTTCTACGATAGGGACTATCTGTTAAGATCTAAAGATCCTAAAAAATGCGACCAATTGGTATGCATTACTAGACATTCCACATTGAATGACCAAGTTAAACGCATAATTAATGCCAATTGGCACATATTGAACAGTGACCCTGATGAACCCTTGACACTTAAGAAACCGCTTTTTGCACATAGACGCAATAAAAATATGAAGGACATAATAGTCAGGTCGCGTTTTAACTCTAGCCTGCCATTTATACAAAAAACTATTGATGGTAAGTCACCCGTTAGAGGAACTTTCAAATGTCTTACTTCGAACTGTAAAGCATGTGAAAGAGTGATAGAAGGAACCACTCTTACTCACAACGGTCATACCATCCATTCTCAATCAATGAGTAACTGTAAAACTGAGAATGTTATATACCTACTAACCTGTCCATGTAATTTAGGTTATGTAGGAGAGACATCTAGACCGATTGCAACACGGCTCAATGAACATTGTTCTGCGATCCGCACCAATAAGTTGCAAGCGCCAATGGTAAAACATTTCCATGAATACAAACATTCTGCCACCAGTTTTAAATGGCATATTCTGGAGAGAATAAATAATGTAAATGTGAATTACAATGATGAAATAAGAAAGAAACGTGAAGTGTATTGGATATTCACTTTGAACACATATAGGAAAGGCCTTAACTGTGACCTACCTTGGGAAAATGCTATTCTGTTCAATAATGTCTGATTACTATATATTACACACTTGTCAGGATAAACACATTTTAATCTTTATAATAGAAGCAAACTACTTAGTAGATGTTTTTTTTTCCTTTTACTCTCTTCTGGGGTTTATTTCGCACCCAGTTAGAGAGTTTCTCACTTAAGATGATTGACGTATATGATTATTGCATATTGTGCAATTGTCACAAGGAATATATTTAATTGTGTATATATAATTTAGTAACCCAATATATAAGTTTTTCTGTTCTTATTTTCTTGTTCTTTATATTTTTGTATCCAATTAGAGAGTCCCCGGTCTAATAGAACTGATGTATTGTATTATTGCTTTTTTGGCATTATTACGACGAATAAAGTTCAATCTTCAAATTGGATCACAATAGTCCAAAATACGAGCTTCTCTGTCCTTTTTCCATTTTCATTTTACTTATCACGAGAGAGTCCTCTCTCTAGCTCGACCGATGTACTCGTGTGTAGTATTGCAGTCACGTGATTAACCGGCCGTCTTTATAAACGTAAACGTCAGCTATTACGTTTAGATGGCGGATTTGAAACAGACGGTTTGAGCACCACGCAAAGTAAGTTTACCTAGCAAAACTTTGTTTCTTTTTGACACCATTGAAATAGTTTGTAAATACTCGCACTCGCTATTTTAGGGTTCCGCTATCTTTTGATAAATGTTTAACTGCAAAGACACAGTATACGTTTTATGGCGAGCGTTGACACAATTTTCTAAATTTTAGATACGGCAACAGATACCCCCGTTACTGTATAATGAAGGCTATTCATGACTTGTCAATAACTAGAAACTTACACAATCAACGAAGTTTGCTGCATACTATCTTTAGATCATTTTTTAATATGGTTTTTAGTGAAGAATAGCACTTGCAGATAAATATATTGCAGACCCGATAGTAGATCGCATCCTGGGTTTTAGTTGTAACAGGCTCGTCTCAGTAGACGTTCTATATCTATTGGCCTATAAACATACTAGCCCTATAATACCAGTCCGGTAATATATATTAAAATTATCTTTCTTAAATAGATCCTGCATTTAGGTGCAAACCTATGTGGCACCCAGCGCTGTTAAACCGTTAAGATACGTGCATCCCAAGCCGTGCCTTATTATTTTCATCTACAACATATTTGGACACAAGCCCAGGTAACACTAGGTACTTTATTTACTGTTTCATTGATTCTATTTTACAGATGTATTTTATTTTTAATTTTAGCCTTTTATTTTTATTTTAACAGAGTTACACGCCATTAATAGCGCAATACTCGCATTTGTGAACACTGATTCACAATGTATGCTTATCCTGGCATACCTGTATTGTTATCAAGACATCTTTTGAGAATCGATATTGAATATAAGAATTGATAGAGACATTGGACCTAGATCTATATCAACCTCACAAGTGAGCACCGTATTAAAACATCTTTAGTTTTCTACTATATATGCCCACGGTTCTCACAGGTTATCTAATTGCCCTCTCATTAATTATGTAGGTCTTTAGATTCAACATTGCAGTTCTTGTTCAAGACCTGAATCAGTCATTCCTCATATACATAAAGTAAGCCATCTTTGCTTTGTTCTTTCTTTCTCCATCTTTGGATTTACTATCACTTATTAAGTCCTGACATTTACACAACACTTTGCGTTTTCAATAAATTTCTGCACATTGGGTGGAGGCATGGATTATTTTTCCATGCTTCATTTCTAATTCTATCTCCTTGGCAATATGTGGCAATAAAAAAGAACTTTGAGACTTTGGAACTCAGTGTATTTTTAATTGTATTTTTAGTAGTGTATGTTTATAAAGTTTTTATTTTGTAGGATACAGTCATGGCACTCCTGAAGAAGGCGCCTTTTGCGCCGAAACGCGCGTTGAGAAGATCCACTTTATAGCCACCTCTTCATTATGTATATCCGTATGACTTTATTATAGATTGTTTTATGGTATCTTTTTCAAATCAACTGTAATAACTGATATTGATGCTTTATATTTTTTATGAACTTTGTGATTTACATTCCATAAAAGATATGTTGGAATTATTATACTTTTATATAAATAAAAAATAGTCAAATAAAATCTATACTTTTTAACAGAGCTACATTGTAGTTGCACTGAGTTCCTTACATGTGTTGTTGTGTGCTCTGACGAGTTGTTAATGTAATTGAACCGCATGATTGCCTAGGGTTTTTGCATATAATTACAACTGCATATATATACTGGACCTCAGACACAAACTCTTTAGTACACTTCTGGACCTGTGGATACTCTGTCAGGAAAAAGGAATGCTGTGCTGCTGAAAGGACTGCTGCCTTGCTGGACTGCTGCCTTGCTGCCCTCCAGCCTGAGTCAGAGGTATTGGAACTGCACCTGAACCCAGGACTCCAAGAGTGACTCCAAGGGCTGGTCTGCTAGCTTCCTGTTCAGAGTCACAGAGACGTAACAGGCTCGCAACCAACTGAACCAGCACTCAGAACCAGCTGGAGCAGGCCCCTGACCCCAAGTGGTGCTCTTCAGGTCCTGGACCCTTGGTGTGGCCTCACAAAGGATGAATTGAAGTTGTTGGACTCTTCGGGACCGCAAATGATCCTATTGCTGCCAAAACCTTGTCACTCACACAGCTTGCAAATGCAAAGTTCTGTCAGCCCGACCCTTCGTGCTACAGCATCGGCTGCTCGCGGGGATGCCACCTCAAAGAACTGGCCTGATCGCTCGCAACATCAGGATCTTCACGCGACAGCAATGTCCGACTGCGATGCCTGGCCTGCTATTTGCACTACAACGGCAACCGTCAACGACGCTTCCCTGCTCTTCGGGCCCCTACACTGCGAACACGACTCTTTGCCCTGGACCGAGAAGGTAACTTTTCAGCTGGACTAAGCTAGTCCCTTTATTTGGCCCGTGCTCCATTGTGGTCGGCGTGAATTTGTGACTTTCTCCTCGTTTCACATGACCAGATAGCCGCAAGTGGCGCTTTGGGCTTTTTGATGCTATTTACGCTGAAATCTTTAATACTGTATACCTCCAGATTTACTGATTGGATTTTTGTTGTTTTGGTCTTATTTTATTTATTAAAAATTACTCTATTTTTCTAAACTGGTGTGGGATCCTTTTGTGATGTGTTTCACCGTGTTACTGTTTGGAGTGGTGCACAAATATTTTACACATTGCCTCTGAGTTAAACCTGGCTGCTCTATGCCAAGCTACCTGAGGGTTGAGCACACGTTAATTTAGGGTTTGCGTGTGACTTCACCCTGAGAAGGACTGCGGTTACTGCTTGAGGAGGATTTCACCCCCCTCAAATATTAACCCAATTGCTTATTCCAAGAAACAGTGATCTTGAGGTAAAGGAACATATAAAGTTAAGCTGTTTGCAATATCTTGTGCAAATTTGTAACTGGTCGTGGAGAAAAACCTATAGAGCAAAGCTAATTTATCCAACGTTAAATTGAAAATGGATAGTTGCGATTGTTGTCAGTGAACTTGGCGGAATCTTTTGAGGCTTCTGTCCACTGGTTTTATATATGCCATCCACTTTTACGGCGCCCTCCCTCTTATTTCATGATATTGCACATTAAAGGTTTTGTATTGAATCGAATAAAGTTATTATTATAGTTTTTAATTCTTTGTCTGGTGGTCAGGGCTCCCAGTTCTGAGAAAAATGTAAAGTCCCTGACGCATACTCTAATGCAGCAGTCAGGCCATCTTTGCACTGTGAGACTACAGACAAGTTGTGGGTACTTCACATCCTGGCGTTAGGTGTGAAACTGTTACCCACGCCTTCAGCTTTGCATGATTAATTTTTTTAGGTTTCATGTCTAGAGGAGGGTGAGGTGAGTCAGATGTTTTCGTTCAACTTGTCTAAACTGGTAGAAGATGAAAAAGTCACTTACCTTAATGTTTCTGAAACTGTTTGCTATGGGTTTTAAAATGTTTAGAAACAACCAACATGTTGCTGTTGCTTTCTCTCCAAGAAAGATTGGGAAGATTTAGGTAGGGGAAAGGTCTTGACACCGTGCTCAAAGTCATCAATTTACTATTGAAGGACATTATACGCTATCTGTATGTAGCATACCTAGAAATAGGGCATAAATCAGGGGTAGATGCAGGTAGACGGCTTCCACCCACTATTTTCACAGGGTGGACGCCGTACACCCTGCCAAGAAGTTGGGCCCAACTAAACTATGCTGAACTTGAACCAGAGTAATTTTCAAACACCGGGACACATTCAGCAGCACCTGTAAGTTGTCTGCTTTAGTTCTGAGCAGGAATATGCAGGCAGTTAAGGCACACAGCTTGTTGTTACTTCACAAGTACTTAAGAAAGGCATGGTTTTAACTTTGTTCATTCCATATATTTAAGAGATATGCATGCACTGTAAGAATGTCAGATGCGTTGGTCAATCCCAGTATTTACACAAATAGAAGGATTACAACTTATGAACTGCAAGTAACAAAAGGATCTCTGTGTTAAAAGCAGTAAGCCACTTACTTAGGTATACAAAATAAAAACCTGTTATTTGTATGTTACATGATGTGCTTTGCAGGAGACACATTAACCCTTAAATGCTCCTTTGATTCAAAACTGGGACAAGACAAAACACAGATCTCTCCAGCAAATGTGTTAACCTTCAGAGTTATCTTACTATTACTATTATTATGAGATTTACTGGGCACCCAAACATCTCTGCAGCAGGTGCCTTAACCTCATAAAGTATTTTAAAATGCAGTCTTTGCAACCAATTAGGCAGAACAGATTACTGCCACGTTTCTCCTTGTTGCAAATTTTTTAGTGGTAACGTTTTTTAAAAAAAATGTACAAGTGACTTAGAGACCCTAATTGAGTAGAGACTGAGAGACTCTAAATGGTTTTGTCCACTCCAAATACACCAAAAGGGCTCCACGCCCCAAATTTGGGGTAGGGTTGCATCAGTTTTTTGTCACAACCCACACTCAAAATCTCAATTGTAAAATCTTGTAATGCGCTCAAATTGTACTCATGATAGGCCTGATATACATAAATGTTAAGATCTGATGTCACTTCCTGCGAGGTCATGGGCTGTAATGCCACTTACTGTGATGACAGGCTGTGATGTCACTTGCATGCTGCCTAACTTGGTTAGAGCCCTTCCCTCACTTATTTTTGTGCAGTGCCTTGAGGCAATCTCATACAGAGCACAGTGAATAAACAGGGCAATATAAGAAATTGTAAATAAATGCGTTGATAAAAATATTGGGATATGGATACGTCCATAAAAATGAACTTTTGTCCCGAATTTCTGTCCTGAATATAGACGCTTTGTCCTAACTTTTTACAGTCCTGTCCTGAATTTGCTTGAGCAAGCTGGGTTCATCGTTAGTTGTGCAGAGGGTAGGTGCGAGCCCATCTAACTAGTGTGCAGAGGGTGTGGTTGAGCCCCTCGGAAAAGAAGAGCGAGTGCAGGGGTCGAGGGCGACACCGCAACCAGAGATAGAGGGGGGAAGCGGATAGCTGCAGAGGGAGAGTAATTTCTGGAAGTGGGGTGCTCACCAGAATTCGAGGTGAGGCTAGTGAGTTTGGGAAAGCACGAGGTTGGACAGGCGCGTGATTGTGTGGAGGGAGGCGGGAAGGACCCTGGTCAGCCTGCCCTCGGTTACCTGAAGCAGGAGAAAGAAGAGGAGTCGGTGCTGCCCGGCCATGGAGGCTCCGTCCAAGTGCGTCAGTCCGGCAAATCCCGCTGTGATTGACTGCGAGCCCTCCCTGGATCTAGGCCCTAGCGGCTCCCCACATCTCCTCCACTCAGCTCCTACCGCTCTGCTGGTGCTGACCGGACAGCTCTCGCCTGGGTGCACCTTGCCGCTTTGGTACTCTGAGTTCCCTTATAGCCCCCCTGACCCCATAACATGAATTCGGGCTCCTCCTCCACAGTAGATGCTGTACCGCAGCTCCTCCTGACCCCCCTTCCCCGCACCGGGCCCAGGTGAGGACGCCCCTTCCTGAGTGAGCGGAGGAGGCAGGAAGCAAGAGCCTGTGCTGTGCAGAAGTGCAGGTGGCGATAAGTGGGCAGCTGGGCACCTAACCGCTATCAACAACCTCAATCAGCACAGCCACCTCGTGACCGCCCACCCCTGTCACTTCCAGCGCCTCGGCAGATCTCCAACGCCAAGACAACTCTGCACGCACATCACACCCGTAGCACGGCTCGTGTGCAGGTCTCAGGACAACAACTATATATGCTGTTCCCCAGCGCTAATTAGCATCGGATTGGGAAGGCGGGCAGTCGGGCATTGGCCGATGGGCCGGTGCCTAAGGTTCACCAGTGGGCCGGTTTTTGTTAACCGGCCCACAGAGCCTTATTGTCTTCCCCACCAGGCCACTTAAAGGGGGGGGGCTGCATCATGAGCATGGAGGCTCCGAGGGGGTTGCTTTCAGCAGGGTGGCTAGGCCAATATTGTTCTGTTCGCTGCAGACTATATCTTGGCCTCCCGTGGGGCCGGCGCAGACGCCCAGAAGCAATGTCCCACTCCCCTGCTCTATGCATTATCACCTCGGCTCCCCTGGAGCTCTGTGCTTTTCTTCACCCCTCCCCTGCCAGGCCATCACCCTGAGGCTACAGTTGGTTGGGGTGTGTAAGTGAATGGCCTTGCTGAGGGTCTGTGTTGGCACCTCGGCTACAGTGTCTTTCAGGCCTTGGTCGTTGGGGGGAGGGGGTATGTTTGCATAAACCTTCCTGTAAAGCACCTTTCCAAGAGCGGAACATTTAGATAATGTAATGTTAGGGTCAGAGCTGCCGAATGTTGAACTATGGAAATAGGTTCGAGTCCCAGCCTCACCTCAACATCCTGTGATTCTGGGCAAATGACTTAATTGTGCAACCTAAAATAAAAATGAATTTGATCTGTAATGTAACGGGTGCTCATATAATTGCGCCCTTTGGCCGAGTATACGCTATATAAAATTACAATAAAAAAACATAACCTTCTGTTTGCTCATTTTTGAAGAATCTGTAAAGGTTGGAACTTAATAATGAGAGAGGATTCTTTATTCAATAATAAAAAAAAGTCTGTATTCCTTCTTAACATGGCTTTTCTTCCTTTGTTTAGTTTTAACTATCAGTCAAGGATCATTAAAGAAGCTTTAGACCACATTTTAAACTGCTTTCACCTTACGTTTACTGTTCAAACTAGAAAGTACATATCGATCAGTGGAGAAAATACCAGCTTTAGGTGTTTTTTTCATTTTCGTACTGGCAAGGGCATTAAAATACTGGTAGTGCTGGTTAAAAAAAACGGGCAGGTGGCAAACACAGCCATATCAGGAGTTGTGGCCTTTGGGCCCCTTTATTTCACTTCACCCGCCCGCAAAAATGTAGTGCTTTTAGTTTTCACCAATGTTTCTGGCTCTATGAGCTTTAAAATACATAATTTATCAAACATTTCTCTAAAAAGAGCCCGATGAGACTAGCCAAATGCTGTTTGGTGAACTGGCATGGCCCAGGAATTTAGGCCACTTTTTTGGGCGTGCCCGGGCCAAATTGTGATCCCAATCCGACCCCCACCGCCGCTACACAAGCACCTTCACACACGCAGCTCACAACACACTAACACCGACTGCGGCTGTCCAAATACCACGCAAACCCCACCGCACCCCCACACGCCTCTATGCTTGGTTAACTAGCCCTCCACATAAATACACTGTCCACACAACTCATCATCACACAGCCCACCTTCTGCAGCTCATTGCCATCTACAGCCATGCAATATTCCTTAAGCATAATGCACCACTTACCGCCCCCACAACATTACACAACTATCTATCTACAACCATTGGCCCGGTTCACAAAGTTATTTTGGTTGTAAAAGTAAAATCACAGATTTTGTCATTTCTAGTAGTTCATAAAAAAGTCAAACACCAGTCGAAAATCAATTTACTACGGCATAAAATCGGTAGGAGGAATTGTAGGTAAGAGGCATGAGAGCTGTAACGGAAGTACATCTGGTTGTTAAAAGGTTGACTTGGCTGAGAATCATCACTGTGAAGAGTGACCAACCAATGTAATTAGTCATATTCACGCTGGTATGTGCTGCAATAAGGGCTAACAGCACTCCAACTGTACTGCTGGTATACTCACATTGTACTACAACAATCATATTGCACTGTATTTTTCATGATTAAGGGTTGTTTTATCTGCCCAGCACACTGAGGATGATGTGTCACCCAACTAATGTTGATTCACGCCGGATCATTGCATTGTGGTTTGATCCAGGGCACTTAACACATAAGTTTAGCATATACAGGTCACACTGCATTTGTAGAGTAGTGTGCTTCATTTTACGGTTCAAGCAGACTTCTTCCTGTAACATGGGGCCACCAGATGTGTGCATGAGTGCAGTCAATTTACCCTGGGGTGTCAGGAAATTTTGCTACAGTATAGATGTTAGTTTTGCTGACTTTGGTTCCAAAGGGAACTGTATATGCCGACCATTCACTCTCTGCAAGGCATCCGCCACGTAGCAGACTATTTAGATGAAGGTTGAATGAAAAATGCCATGCACCGATCCTACTGTCAGTCTGTTGCAAATCACTCTAGTGCAGCTAGAATTTTCAGGAAGGGAGGCTGACAATGTATTCCAATGTTTGGCACCAGGATATCCGCTATGATGAAAATATGTTTTCTATGGTGCCCATAAGGAGCCTGTATATTTTCTAGTTCTCAAATGGACTCGTGTTTGTGGGTTCCAGCCTTACTCTGTCAATGCTGGCTCTAATCTTGCGTTGCTGTGCCACTGGAAGTAATTGATTGGCCATCCTTAAGAGGGTCACTAATAGGACCCTAGCGCTCACTAGACCATAACGAACAAGTTTCTTACCTTCGGTAACGATATATCTGTAAGAAACATTAGTAGTGATAGATTCCTTACCTTAGAATATCCCCAGGCGTCAGACTGGATCCGGAAAGTTTTCGTCAGCAGTTCCCCTGCGCGTCGGAAGGTGGCGTTGTGCGGCTCCGCGTCCGTCGTTGGCGTCGTGGTCGCCGAGATGACGTTGCGGGCGCTACTTAGACGCCGCCCACGCGTGCTGATGTCAGTTCTGTACATGACTTTCCGTGCCAGGAACGCAGAGCCATGCAAGATACTGACCACTGGTGCATTGAAACTAGGGCCCTGGAAGGGATAACCTTAACCCTAGAAATCAGTTTGCAGAACGGGGAGGAAGGGTGGGGCGGTAAGGAATCTATCACTACTAATGTTTCTTACAGATATATCGTTACCGAAGGTAAGTAACTTGTTCATCTGAAAGAAACACATAGTGATAGATTCCTTACCTTAGAATAGATACCCCAGCAATACCAACCCCGGTGGTGGGTCTGCGAACCAAGATCACACCAGAAAGTCACGGAGAACAGAACGACCAAAGAAGCCGTCTCTCCGGACTTGGCTGTCCAGGCAATAATGCTTGGTAAACGTGTGCAGCGAGGCCCACGTGGCTGCCTGACAGATGTCTTGCAGGGGGACACCACGTCCCAATGCAGTAGTGGCTGCAGTTGCTCTGGTGGAATGAGCACGCAGCCCCACTGGAGGTTCTTTTTTAGCCAAAGAATAACAGGCTTTGAAACATAAGACAACCCAGCGGGAGATAGTTCTCTTGTGTACCGCCCGACCTTTCTTGGTGCCAAAGTAGCCAACAAAGAGCTGGTCATCCACCCGGAACTGCTGTGTGCGGTTGAGATAAAATGAGAGCGCACGTTTTGGGTCCAGACGGTGGAGCCTCTCTTCCTCTCTGGAAGGATGCGGAGGCGGAAAGAAGGTGGGCAAGGTAATAGTCTGCGAAATGTGAAAGGCCGTAACCACTTTTGGCAAAAAGGAAGGACAGGGCCTGAGCACCACTTTGTCCGGATGGACTGAAAGGAAAGGAGGCTTACAAGAAAGAGCCTGGAGCTCACTCACCCGCCTAGCAGAGGTGATGGCCACCAGGAAGGCAGTCTTCAATGTCAAGAGACGAAGAGGACAGTTGTGAAGAGGCTCAAAGGGAGCGCACATCAAGTATGTAAGAACCAGATTCAAGTCCCACTGAGGCATCACGAAAGGAATAGGAGGAAAAAGGTGTGTAATGCCTTTAAGAAATCTATTTACAACAGGGGACTTGAAAAGAGAGGGCTGATCAGGTAGCCTGAGAAAGGCAGAAATTGCAGAAAGGTAGCCCTTGATAGTGCCCAGAGCAGAGCCCTGCCGGGCCAAAGAGAGAAGGAACAGTAGGACCCTAGAAAGAGGGGCAGAAAGGGGATCCACAGCCTTTGCTGTGCACCATGCCACAAACTTGTTCCACCTGCAGGTGTATACCACTTTAGTAGAGGGACGCCTGGCTGCCAGAATAATGTCACAAACTTCAGAAGGCAAGTCGAAAGGAATCAACTGCCGCCGCTCAATCTCCACGCAAAGAGGTGGAGGCTGGACAGGTTCGGGTGGAGGACCGTCTCCTGCTGCTGCGACAGAAGATCCCCCCGAAGAGGCAGTCTGATCGGAGGATCGATGCTCATACTGAGTAGCTCGGGATACCATACTCTTCGAGCCCAGTCCGGAGCCACAAGAATGACTTGGGCCCGGTCGCGCCTGATCTTCTTCAGCACTCTGGGCAGAAGTGGTATAGGCGGAAAGGCGTACAACAGACCGCAACTCCACTCGCGACGAAAAGCGTCGCTGAGCGAGTGCCGCCTTGGAAATTCCAACGCGCAGAACTGATGACATTGCGCGTTCTCTTCGGTGGCGAATAGATCTAACCAAGGCTCTCCCCACTGCTGAAAGAGACCTTGCACCACCTCCCGGTGAAGACGCCATTCGTGATCGAGCATGCACCTGCGGCTGAGTTCATCCGCCCTGGCGTTCAGAGAACCTGCCAGGTGTTGAACCACCAGGGACATGCCCTGATGTTCCAGCCATGTCCAGAGACGCAGAGCCTCTTGACAGAGGGTCCACGACCCCACCACGCCTTGTTTGTTGCAGTACCACATGGCGGTGGTGTTGTCTGTGAACACCTGCACTACTCTCCTCTTGACAGAGGGAAGGAATGCCTTCAGTGCAAGCCGGATCGCCCGCAGCTCCAGAAGGTTGATGTGGAGCCGGGACTCCGCCGGAGACCAGAGGCCTCTGATCTCCGCCTCTCCCATGTGGCCACCCCATCCCAGGAAGGACGCATCCGTCACCACTGTAAACTCCGGTGGAGGAAGGGAGAGGGATCTGCCGTCGACCCAATGCCGGTTCGTGAGCCACCACTGCAACTGTCGTGCAGTGCCCTCCGAGATCTGGACGTGATCGGACAGGTTCCCCTGATGCTGCGCCCACTGGAACTTCAGGTCCCACTGCAGAGCCCGCATATGCCATCTGGCATGATTGACCAGCAGGATGCAGGAGGCCATGAGGCCCAGCAGCCTCAGAGTCACTCTGACCGAAACCCGGGACAAGGGCTGAAAGATGGGAATCAGAGGCCGAATATCCCGGACTCGCTGCTTGGGAGGATAGCCCCTTAACTGCGCCGTGTCCAGAACCGCTCCGATAAAGAGGAGCGTCTGAGAGGGGATCAGGTGCGACTTCGGCACGTTGATGGAGAACCCCAGCAAGTGCAGTAGGTCGGCCGTAGTCTGGAGGTGGGAGACGACTGCCTGGGACGAGCCCGCCTTCAACAACCAGTTGTCGAGATAGGGGAAGACTGAAACCCCTGATCTGCGCAGATGAGCTGCGACCACCGCCATCACCTTGGTGAACACCCGAGGGGCACTGGTAAGGCCAAAGGGGAGCACAGTGAACTGAAAGTGCTCGTGGCCTACCGTGAACCGTAGGTAACGCCGGTGGGCTCGCAGGACGGGGATGTGGAAATAGGCGTCCTGCAAGTCCAGCGCCACCATCCAGTCTTGTGGGTCGAGAGCAGACAAGACCTGAGCTAGAGTGAGCATCTTGAACTTCTCTTTGCGGAGGAAGCGATTGACGTTCCGGAGGTCTAAGATAGGACGCAGGCCTTTGTCCTTCTTGGGCACCACAAAGTAGTGGGAATAGCAACCACGACCTACTTCTGGCGTCGGAACGTGCTCGATGGCCCCCTTGGCCAAGAGGGCCGCAACTTCCTGCTGAAGAAGCACCAAGTGATCCCCCGACATGCGGTGGTACTGAGGTGGCATGGTTGGAGGGGTAGTCTCGAAGGGGAGGGAGTAGCCCCTCCGGACTATCTCTAAAACCCACCTGTCCGAAGTGATGGTGCGCCAGTGGGGGAGGTGATGGCGAAGCCTGCCGCCCACTGGCGTTTGATGGGCCTGAAAGTTCGGACTAGGAAGGTTTGGAGGCAGTGGTGGCCGGGGTGGTGGTGGACTGACCCGCCCGCTGGCCCCTTGGTCCGCCACGGCGGAACCCGCGGCCGCGCTGGGATTATTGCTGCGCCGGCCTGTGGCTCTGTTGCGAATGCTGCGGGCGCCCCTTCCTGTGCCACGAAAGGAGAGAAAACCGGAAGGCGGAGGAGGGTGGACTGCCGAGAGTCCCAAGGACTTGGCCGTAGCCCGTGAGTTCTTAAACCTCTCCAACACGCTATCCGCTTTGTCGCCGAAAAGGCGACGGCCATCAAAGGGCATGTCCATAAGGGTGTTTTGGACATCCCCCGAAAATCCAGTGGTCCTCAACCAGGCGTGACGGCGAACCGCCACCGTTGTTGCAATTGATCTGCCCAGTGAGTCGGCGGTGTCTAGGCCACAACGAATCATGAACTTTGCTGCGTCTCTCCCCTCTGCACCAGCCTGGGAGAGAGCAGGCCGGGCCTCCTCCGGATACTGGGGCAGCACGTTCGCCACCGTATCCCACGGAGAGTGGGAATAACGGCCCAAGAGGCATGCGGTGTTCACGGACCGCAGCGCAGAGCTGGTGGAAGAAAAAATCTTCTTCCCAAACTGATCCAGCTTCTTGGATTCCCTATCCGGTGGTGCGGAAGGGAAGGCGGTAGGGGAAGCAGAGGCTTGGACAACCAAGCTCTCGGGGGTGGGGTGTTGGGAGAGGAAAATGGGGTCACCCGGAGCCGGGTGATGGCGTTGGGCCACGTTCCTAACGTCAGAAAGGGCTTCATTGAAAGGAAGCAGCGGCTCCGCAGAAGTAGCTGCTGGCTGAAGCACCTCTGTCAGGAGGTTAGTCCTGACGGCCACAGTAGGGAGCTCGAGGTGTAGGGCCTCGGCCGCCCTACGCAACACCACAGCATAACTAGCAACCTCCTCCGTAGCCACGGTAGGAGACAGCATGCCAAGGTCTGGTGAGGTATCCAGACCACTGGCGTCCCCCAATTCCTCAGCCCAGTCCTGTTCAGACTCACAGGCTGCAGCGAGAGGGTCCTCAGACCCCTCCAAGTCCTCCCCTTGCTCCTCAGGCTGTTCAACAGGTCTAAAATAAGGAGCAGGGACATGGGGATACAAATCCCCAAGCAACGTTGAGAACGGCATCGATCGACGCCGGCTCGACGCTGCGTCGACTTCGGGGCTAAAACTGAGGTCGACGTCGTCCCGAGGAGCGGGCGGCGTCAGAACTGGTGCCGGTGGAGTCGACGTCGGTGGAGGCATAACAAGGTCAACCGGCGTCGACCGGGATCCATGCCTGGATCCAAGGGTGTCCTGCGGCGCTGTGGCCAGAGCCGACAGCGACGCCGGGGCCGGAGCCGCCGGCAATGAAACGCCAGGACACCCATGCAGGACTGCGGGGCCCGAAGGCGCACCGACAGGACCCGACGGCCCAAAGAGGCGAGCCATGGCCGACAGGAACTCCTGTATTTGGGTCGGAGCCGCCGACGACCCCGGGAAGGGCGGGTAGTTGGGCGGCGACTGCATAGGCTCCGCCGGAGCCGCGGGGGTGGCACCACCTGTTGTATATTTCCTAGGGTGTCCATAAACGGGCTTTCCAGACTCATGTCCTTATATAGGCACAATTCGCCTTGCCCTTATAGAGGCATAAAATCCCAGACCTTATTTAGGCATAAACCATGCACTCCAAATACAGGCATGGATTCCGACATCCGTCCACCCTAGCCTCACAACGAGTTCATGAAAAAACAGACCCTTAGGCTGCGGGAGTTTCCCTTGCCCAGGATTATTGATTTCTTCAAGGACTCATATATTATGCATGAACCATTATTCCTTAGGGGTTCATTCATGACGTCTTTCGCTGCCCAACTCACGTCAATGCTAACATTTTCAGGTATAAATATACCTTCCCAAACCCCTGTAAATCAGAGGAGACCTCGACTTCAGAGGAGCCCGATTCCCGGCCGGACGCACTGAGAAGACGCTGTCATTCCTGCACGCAGAGAGTACAGCTTCCAGTGATCTAACTTCCCTTGCGGGGTGTTGGAGTTCGAGTCTAGGAAAGAGATTCCTACCTCTCTCATTCTTCAGGTATGGAGCAGACTAGAACCTAGAGGGACTCTTGGCATACTAGACTCTTGGCATACTAGGCGTAACATACTCTTAGTATACTCTAGTCAGGATTACATCACCTACTTCTACTTTTCCCTACACCTAGGATAGGTTAGGAACACTGGGGTAGAACTAGGCTAGAAACGCATCATATGAGTACTCGCATTTTTAGGCTGTGTCATTTTATGTAAATGCATATATGCTGAAAAGATAATGCTAACGCAGTATTATTTATTTCTACTGCTCACTCTGTACATTATTTATCTCGCATACTGTCTTGTGATCGTAACAGCACATTTAACTTACAACAGAAACAAGACTGTTCAATAAACCTTTTTATTGAAACGCCCGTCTGTTATTTCTGTGTAACTTTGATAGTAACCAAAACCTGCACGACTGAGCTGAGTGAAATAGTTATCTATTGTTTCTACGACTCTGGGACACGTCCTGATTCTGTAAGGGAAACACAGTGGTCATGTTTTGCGGCTGCCAGAAACTACTCCCTTCTTGTCGTCAAGAAGTTTCTAGTGGCCTCTGAGCTAGCTGGCACAAGTAATTAAGTTTAATATACTCGATAGGGACATACCGACCTTAGTCCTATGTCAAACCTATAGGATATATTATTCCAATGCGCAGAGCCTATAAGGGAAATAGGAGCTACACTACACACCCACACCCTCAGCCGCGTCGCGCGAGGGGAAGGGGAAGTCGAAGAACGATGGCGTTTCTTCGACTTCTTGTGCTTCGTCTTACCTGACCCCGAGTGCGAAGACTTGGATCCCGAAGACCGATGATGATGACTCCGCGCACGGTCCCTCGACCTCCCTCTGGACCGGGACTTCGAACGGCGCGGAGCCGACTGCCGGGCTTCCAGCAACTTTCGGGACCGCTCCCGCAAAGTCTTCGGCGCCATGGCCCGGCAGTCGGAGCACGACTTGGGGTCGTGGTCGCGCCCCAGGCAGAAAAGACACACACGGTGCGGGTCCGTCACCGACATCATGCGGTGACAATCCCCGCAGGACTTGAAACCGGGCATCCTACTGCACCAGGAGTCGATGACTCGAAGAAAAATAGAGACAAAAGCCTCAAAAAAGTCAGTCAAAAATTGACTGGGTTTCCTGCTCTTCCCGGATTTGCGCTCGCTGGCGCGGAAAAAGAAAGAACTGACGTCAGTGCGCGTGGGCGGTGTCTAAGTAGCGCCCGCGACGTCATCTCGGCGACCACGACGCCAACGATGGACACGGAGCTGCACGACGCCACCTACCGACGCGCAGGGGTACTGCTGACGAAGACTTTCCGGATCCAGTCTGACGCCTGGGGATATTCTAAGGTAAGGAATCTATCACTATGTGTTTCTTTCAGATACAATATTTAATTTGATCAAGTAATGTAGCGAGGTGCTTTAAACAAAGAGGGAAGATCACCAAACTTCTCCAGTTCAACCAAACGATTAAATTAAATAATTACACAGCCTCAAGCACACGCAAGAAATTCAAATGACAGTTCAATATAAAATCTTTAAGCATCAGATGTTCTTTCGTGGTTACCTTGAACGAGGGATGCTCTGATCTCCTCAGTGGCCTTGAAAAGAGCGGTTTTGGTACTATGAACTGACCAAAATTCGAACTGGGTGTCATCCAGAAGGTTGTTGTTTAAAATATGTTCCATCAATTGTGCATTCAGGATTTTGTCAAAGACTTAGGCCGCAAGTGGTAGACCAGCTATGGGTCGATAATTAATAGGTTCTGTTTGATTTAGTGAGGTTTTTTTTTTTTAGTAATCGGCGGATGGAAACTTCCTTCCACTGAAAAGGAAAGACACCTGATATGCATATCTGCTGATAGATGTCTGTCAGATAAAGACCTAATGAAGGTGCAACATGGCTGACAATTTTAGGTGGTCCCGTTTCTAGTAGTGAGCCTGATCAGGCGAGCTGTAGCATTCATACAACCTCTTCCTTAACGGGAGATGTGAAGCAATTAAGAATAGATTGGGACCCAGGTGCTGCACTGGAAGACTGCTGTGGTGTTACTACGGGGGTTGTAGAAGCAAGGATGTTATAGACACTTTCCACCTTTCCACAAAAAGTGTCTGCTAGCAAGTTACAAAAGGATTGAGATGGATCTATGGAAATAGCAGGGCTGGAAGCGGTGAGCTGGGCTGTAGTGGAATACAGTTCTTTAGACGAGTTAGATGAAGATTCTATTTTTAAGGTGTAGAAGGCAATTTTGGCTTTCCGAAGTGAGAATTTATAGTGTGTCAGGCATCTCTTATATTCTGTTTTTTCTAGTACATCATAGTGGGTTCTCCATCGCTTCTCCCGCCTCCTGCAGGTCTGCTTTATTGACCTAAGGTCTTAGGAAAATCAAGGTGCGGAAGTGTGGTGTCTCTTACTTGGTCTTTTTTAGAGGGTCTAGAGAAGAAGAAGCCTCATTTAGCCAAGAGTTATAGTTGGAGACAGCTATATCGCGGTTTGAGGCAGTTTTAGGAGAAGTGGCATCCAGAAATTGGACATACAATGCTGGTTCTACTTTGTGCCATGCCCGTAATGAGGTTGATCCAGTGCAAGGCAATACCTGATCAGGGATCAATACTTGATAATATCACAGAACAATGGTCCATACTCATTCACCCAAATCCCTGATGCGCTGGGGTCAATTTATGTACGTTCAATTCTCTTCCTTCTAAAATCCATGTGTGACATCACAAACTACTTATCTAACTTATGCATCAACTTTCCTTCTACTTGGTCGATGAACCAATTAGTTGAATAGTTGATGGTAATGATAATACTATCTAACCAACTATTCAGTCAGCTAAATAATCACAGACTCTCGGTAAAGTTAATAAAGCTTTATCTCAAATTAAATGATTTAAATGCTCTGCAAATGGTCACAAATGCAAACAATGAAATTCACGAAAGGAGAGAAAATATCAGCAACTTCAAATAGAGAAACTCATCATATAAATAATGACATTGCGCATGAAGGAGTGAATAGATTAAGAGACAAAAGTTTCAGCAAAATTAAATGCGAAACAGAATACATCTAACGGAGGGGATAGATGAAGAGACAATAGTTTCATCTAAATAATACGTGTCAATGTACCTATGACGGAGTGGATAGGTGAAGAGACAAAAGTTTCAGAGACAAAATACATTTGCAAGTAATTTTGCAGGAACGAGTCAGAATAATACAAACCTAAAGGTCTGTGGAAAACAACCCCCTGGCCAAGGTGATGGTGGAGGTTCCCTGAGATAGAATCAGGGAACAAAGATTTCAGAACCCAGGAGCAGGACAGGGACAGGAACAGCTAGGCCTCTCTGCAAACCGACGAACAGCGACGCATTCACTCTTCTTCTCTTTCTCCCCGCAAGTCTTAACCACACCCCTAAAGACACCCCAGTTATACTCTAAAACCTACATGTTCGTCCCACATTAGTTGAAACATTTCACGTAACTAGACAGTTGATTGGTGAGTTTAGGAGGTGGCTCTGTCACACCACGGTGACTTCACTCATATTTTAGTCAATTTATTGTTCTACATCCTTTCCCATGTCTTAATTCTTGACTCGTTCTCACGACTTTAACACAAGATACATTTAAACATTTTTATTCATAATTTTCAGCAATATCCCCGGAAAGAGTCTTTGGTCCCACGGTCAGTCCCTCCTTTGGCAGACATTCAATATTCTCCTTCAGCATATTGGCCTTGACTCTTTATTCGTTCTTTGCAGCACTCAGCACTTCTGGCTGCTCTGTGATGATATTCTCGTTCTTATTTCAGCCCCTCCTTTATCCGGCTAAGTTAAGGGAATATGGCGTCTCATTCAGCTCACTATAGCAAATGGAACATGAATATTCATTTACCGCGGTGCGAATTCCGCTGCGGTTTGAAAGAGTGGGCGGGGCCGCGTCGGCCAACGGATGTGCGCAGCACTAGCGAGGTAGTGCTCGCGACGGCCGTTGGCCGACGGAAGCACGGAAGGGGTTAATTATAGGATAATGCAATTTTCACTGTTTACCACCCACCCTTGCACTATTCCCTATTAGCGTTTTTCCTAGCATAGCTTTATGCAATAGCAGCATTATTTATTATTTCAAAGCAAGATGCAACATGCAAACTACGAAATGGACATGCGGCCTAGTCATGCATTATTTCCCGTTTCTTTCAAAGCACAATGACAATACGGTTTTAGTTCTTTCATATATTATTTCACATTAGTGCATACATGCACAAAGCTATTTACCTCATGTTTATGTAAGGTGCACGTTAGTTTTCTATTACTACTTACTGTTAGTATGTATTATGGGGGTATTCATTCGAGCAGGTTTCTTTTTGCGAAATCCTGCTCCATCAATCCCCCCTCTGATGGATTTCTGGAGCCATCATAAAAATCCCTACCATACCGAGTGCAAACTTCATTTATCTAAAACTCAGCATTCTTCTCTCTTTTTATGGCACTTTCGCCTAAATCTTTCATCATATCATAGTAGTCTCCTTTCATGTCTTCTAATTCTATCTCATCTTTTTCTCTTTCTTGCTCTTCGTTGATTCTTTGATTCTGTCACTTCTTTTCTTTCACTCTTACAACATTTATATGTTGTTATTATCACTAAGGCTACTGTGGCTACTGAAATAATTGGCATTATTATTTTTCCCAATAAACTACTTCTGAAGGTGGAAAATCATTTACCTACAGAGGAGAAACTCTTACCAAGTCTCTCCCAAACACCGTCAACCTCCCGTTGGTTCTAATCTTCATGTAATTTTGTAATATTCTTTATATATCCCTCAATTCCTTTACTCTTGTCAGGGATATTTGTACAGCAGTGTTGGATTTTCAACATGCCACAGACTCCACCCTCTTTTGCCAATAAGATATCAAGGGCAAGTCGATTTTGCAAAACCATTGATCTGATTGCAACCATTTCTGTGTCAATCATCAAGAATGTCTACAAGAAGGGAGGGACTCAGGGCTATTTTAACTTGGTCCAGCATACAGGCCCAAACGCAATCCAAAACAGAGGGGTATGCTGTTCCAACCGGAGGGTACAGGTAGATGTGTGTACGGAGAAATACTATGCTCACTGTGGGCAGGAGAAAAATTTCCTCCTTTCGGAAAAAGACCCTCACACACCCAGTCAGCTAGGTGTCTTGCTTCATCTTTGGGTCTGCTCCTCGTCGGGTCGGCGCTGCAATACCCGATCGGCACCCATGATGGGGCCTTTTAGTGGAGATCTATTTTCCTGGTCGTTGGGTGCAGTGCGTGTGAGGGCCCTAGTGAGTGTAGATGTGAAAATGTGAGGTTAAAACAGGAAGTAGAGGTCCACTCAGAACAATTTTAATGAATGTGGCCACTATCCTGAATCCTTGTTTTACTTCATTTAGTCTGTTGTTGTTTCGGTACATGTGATAGACCTTTGGAAAGACAAGCAAAATAACAACTACCATACTAGTGTGTAGGCAACATATAGTAGGCTTTCTTACCACACACATAATTGACTCCTGGAAAGACAGGATCAGTTCCACCCTTTAATCCCCAACCTCCAATAATTTGGAAAGTATGCTCACATTCACTAGTACCAATGAAATAATTGTTAGTTTTCATCCTAAGCAAACAGATTTTTCCCTTTTGAGACCAGTCCAGGGACATTGCAGCGTATGTCTTGCCTTTCTCATAATTTCCTTCTCTAAAAGCCCACGGTGGTACCTGTGACTTCTGTTCAGCAGCCTTTCTTTGAAAACTTTCTCTTCTATCTTCTACCATTTCTATAAAAATCTTTTCTTCAACCAGCAAACTACAAGTCAGGTTGTTTTTATAAGCATATTCTATATCTAAAGTTTTAGTAATATGGAAGAACTCTCCCATATAACGTGCATTTTTACTACTTAAAACTTTATTCAGCTCCTTAATAACAGGTATCTCTGAAAATACTAAATCTATATTAGAATAATGGTATTCGAGCTTCCCCGTCACGTAAAACAGACCGGTTAGTACACTGCAAGACACATCATATGTTAAAGGTAGGTGGTGATAAGTCACCCCCTCTGAGACAGACGAAGGTAATTGCATGCACACATAACAATCACTCACATTCATTGTATTAATGTATTCATATAACAATTTAGTAAAGACATTTAACGAGAAATCACTAATTGATTTATCATGACGGAGAATGTTTCCATCCATATGTTCTATATTAGTATTAGGGGTTTCATTAGTGACATCACTCATTCTTTCACTTGTTACATCATTAGTATTGTTTCCATAATTAGTTACCATTAGAATAGGTACAAGGACAGTTAATAATATCCACATGAATGTTAATAGAAAGACACTACATAAGCAAGCTTTAATACATCTACATTTTAGACTAGATTTTGGATGTTCAGTCACTTCTGCTTTAGCCATTTTGTATTCTATATAAATCTATCTAAACATATGAACTCTAATTCGCTCAAAGATTCTAAAAAATAGTAGTGTAATCCTACACTTCAAGGCTTTCTTCTTTACCCCTTTCTTTTATTTCTTTCTTCAGGTTTTCTGAATCTTTTTATTCGTTTTCTTTCGGTTGGCAAGGTTGCACCTCAACTTGTCACAGTTCTATTAAGGCGGTCTCAATTTGCTTTCATCAACCTGCTCAGTGTCAGAACTGTCTTTTTCTTCACTTGGATCTGAGCTTTCAATTTCTTCCAAAATGACGTAAGTCCATTCAGGTGCTGTGTATTTCTTGCTTGGAATTCTTACTCTCCTTGTCTTTTGTACTAATTCTTCTCCTGACTCTTCTTGTTCTGTTTGACTTGAGACCTCATTACTTTGCTCTGGTCTTTTCTTTGACTTTCTTCTCACAAGAGTGTACTTCAACCTTTTAACTCCACTTGGCCAATTATCACCTTTTCTTGGTTTCTTAGTTTTAACTACTTTTTCACCTTCTGCATCTGGTTCACAGGTTCTTTTATTTGGCCTTTCTTCTATCTGTTCTTCCTGATTTTCAGCATCTTCTGTTTTTGCTGATTCGACAGGAATTTCTCTTTCAACTGCGAACTCACTTCCTTCTGGCTCAACAGCAGTCTCACTTGTTTCTGGTTCAGCCGTGAATTCACTTTCTTCTGGCTCAACAACAGTCTCTTGAGTCCCAGTATCTGGTGCCCACTCTACTTGAATTGTGCTTGGCTGTTCATCATCTGTTTGTTCTTCAGAATCTGTCACTCTAGATTCTTCAGCTTCACACACTTCAGCCACTGGTCTTTGACTTTGATTTACCACTTGTTGCTCTTTCAAGTGGACTTAGGACTCATCTGGTATGGCTCGCATGAATCCAATTTGGCAAACCACCACACTTCACTGCCGTTGTCGTCACCAGTATGATTTGATAAGGTCCATTCCACCTGGGTTCTAAACACGATTTCCCCACGTGCTTCTTGATGAGAACCCATTCACCAGGACTCCGATCATGAGCTTGATTTCGCTGTGTTGTAGTGGCATCTTCTCCAACCTGGTGAGACACAGAACGCACCAGATCAGCCAATCCTCTGCAATAGTCAAGTACTAGATCATCAGATATACTCATCAGTTTGTTCGCTGGTATGTATGCTTGTCTCATTGCTCTTCCCATTAGGACTTCGTGAGGACTCAATCCCATTTTTTTGTCAGGAATACTATTAAGACTCATCAGTACAAGGGATAAAGCGTCAGGCCATTTCAGTGTTGTGGATGCACACACTTTCCCTAACCTGGATTTTATAGAGCCATTGATTTGCTCAACCACTCCAGATGCTTCAGGTCGATAGGCACAATGCAGCTTCTACTCAATTTTTAATGCTGCAGAAAGCATCCGAATTATCTCATTGTTAAAGTGGGTTCCTCTATCTGTCTCTAAAGTGACTGGAAATCCAAACCTAGGAATCAGGTCTCTCAAAAGCAGTTTAGCTACTGTGAGGCTATCATTTCTTCTCGTGGGATAGGCTTCCACCCAGCGAGAGAACAAGCAGGCGATAACCAGCACATACTTCAGCCCATTACATGGGGGAAGTTCGATAAAATCCAATTGGAGTCGGGTAAATGGTCCTCCTGCTCTTCCAATTCGTCCCCAACTAACAACTGTCTTTCTGCCTGGATTTTGCTGCTGACAGGTGACGCACCTCTGGCAAAGGCTCTCTGCAATGACCCTGAACTTTGGGTTATACCATGACTGCTTGAAGAGTCTGATCATTGCATCTCTTCCAATATGCGCAATTCCATGGTACACTCTGGCCATATGGGAAAGTAAAGAATCTGGCAAGACTGGTCGTCAAAATAGACCCACAATTCGTCCTCTGCTCTCCTTCTACAGCTTGAATTACTCCAATTTTCCTTTTCCTCATCACTTGCCTCTTCTTGCATCTGCCTGACTTCATCCCAAGTTTCAAATGTGGTTGTAAACATAAGATGGCATTCGGTATTTCCCCTCTCAATTGATCTGTTTAAGGCCATTAAATTTCGTGCACAGAAACGCGCTATTTGGTCGTCGTATCTGTTGCCCTTTGTCACATAATCATCTCCTGATTTATGTGCGGCACATTTGACCACTGCAAATTCTTTTGGGCAATTGCAAAGCATCCAATAATTCTTTTACAGTTTTGCTGTTTCTGATAGGGGAACCTGAAGAAGTCAGAAATTCCCTTTGCATCCATAGCTGACCAAAATCATGGACAATCCCGAACCCGTATTGGCTGTCTGTAAATATGGTTACCCTCAGACTTTTGGCAATTTTGCAAGCCCTAATCAGAGCTATCAATTCAGCAATTTGAGCGGAGTTTACCCCTTTTAGACAGGATGCTTCAAGAACTCCCTCTATGGTGCAAACAGCATAGGCAGTGAATAATTCACCTTTCTCATTTCTTAGACATGACCCATCCACAAATATCTCAGTCTGAATTTTCCAATGGAACATCCTCTATATAAGGCCTGGGTTTGGTGCACAGTTCTGTCACATCCAAACAATTGTGACCCGCTTCCTCTCTCACTTCCTCACAACGAGAATTCGGCAGTAGAGTTGCCGGATTTACAGTTGTGCACCTCACCACAGTCACATTTTCAGCACCCAGAATCACTCTCTCGTACTTAGTCGACTAGAAGTCAGGTACTGCGTCCTGGTGCGAGTTAAAAGAGTCTCAACATAATGTGGCACATACACCTTAACTGGATATCCCATCACAGTCACTTCACTTTGTTCCAGACTCACGCAAGTGGCGGCTACTGCTTTCAAACAGCCTGGTAACGCTGCAGCCACTGAATCCAAAGTAGCAGAAAAATATGCTACTAGACGTCGTGCCATTCCATGTTTCTGAGTTAGGATTGAAAGTGCACACCCATCTCTCTCACAGCAGTACAACGCAAACTCCTTTGCATAATCTGGCATTCCCAATGCAGGTGCTCGACAAAGACTGCTTCTCAATTTAGTAAAGGCTTCCATACTTTCATCATCCAGAACAATCGGATCTTTCACATCTTTTCGTGTCAGCCTTTGTAGAGGTTTTGTAATCAGTGAGAAACCACTGATCGACTGCCTACAGTATCCAACCATTCCCAAAAACATTCGTACTTCTTTCTGAGTTTTGGGCGGGCTCATTTGTTTGATCACATTAATTCTTTCTGGTGTTACTTTCCTGACTCCTTTTTCTATTTTGTGTCCTAGGTACTGGACTTCATGTATACAAAATTGTAATTTTGCTGGGGACACTGTGTCCTCCTTCCGCCAAATGGTTCAATAGGGCAACTGTGTCTGTCACACATGCCTCTCGTGTCTTTGATGCCACTAACAGGTCATCAATATATTGAACCAAAACTGAATTTCCTGGCATGACTTAAGTCTCCAGACATTTTTTCAAGATCTGATTAAAGATTGAGGGGCTCTCTGTGTACCCTTGAGGAATTCGGCACCATGCCAAAACACGGTTTCCGAACTGGAATGCAAATAAATACTGGCTTTCCGGATGTAAAGGAATTGAGAAAAATTCTTGGCACAAATCAATCACTGTGTACCATTCAGCATCACAGGGAATTTGGTAAAGGATCACTGCTGGATTTGGCACTACTGGACAACAAGGTACTACAATTTTATTAATCTTTCGTAAATCCTGCACTATTCTGTATTTTCCACTGGGCTTTTTAATTCCTATAATAGGCGAATTACAAGGACTGCTCAGTATTTCTTTCAGAATTCCCTGTTCAATCATTTGATCGATCACAGGAGCAACTCCTGCAATTACTTCTGGACTCATTTTGTACTGAGGTGTGTTTGGATATACAGCACCCTCTTTCACTGTAATCTGAATTGGATCTACATTTGTCATTAGGCCAATTTCCTTTCCTGAAAAGTCCCACACATCCGATCTTACTACACTTTTTAATTCTTCAGGCAAATTCTCTTCTGTGAGAAGTGAAAACAACTCATCCACTTCTGTCCCTTGCTTCGCTAGCATCATCTTAAATTCGACATCCTCATCAGGTGTCTGAAATGCAATACCATCCGGCGTACAATAGATGGTGCAGTTCATCTTGCATAATAAATCTCTACCTAAGAGATTTACTGGACTCGAGTCACATACCACAAACCGATGCATGTCTCTGAAGTTTCCAATATGAACTTCGATTGGATTTGTGACTGGTGTTCTAATATGCTTATTCGAGACTCCTACAACTTGGATAGTTTCTCCCGAGAGGGGTAGGTTCGGAATTTCTGCTGCTCTCACTGTAGAACGGGTAGCACCAGTATACACTAGGAATGTAACATCATTACCTTCCACTTTTCCGTCAACAAATGGACCTGACTGATCTACCGCCAAGTATGCACTCTTCCTCCCCCCTCAGGCACCATCATTGAGATGAGTCTGAATCATTCTCATTGCATTGCACCCAGTATTGCGGAACCATTTGCACACTTTGATTCTTACCAACTTGATCACCTCCGTGAAATCCAGTATTCGCACTGTACCTCTGCACTTGAGCATTCACATTATTTGGCATGGGAGCTTGTGGCACCTGTAACTGTGGAGTAACTATCTGCTGCTGCTGGTTTACACCCACCTCATTCTGCATCTGTGGAATTACATTTTGATTTACCCCATTATTGTTTTTAGCAGATCTACACTCGTTCTTCCAATGTCCATGCTTTCCGCACACGACAAGGAAATTTCTTCAAAGCTTCCTCTCTGCTCATTTTACCTCTAACTCTACCTCCACTGGGTACCTGACCATTCTGATTCGGACCATTCATCTGGTATGCTGTTTGAGTATTATTGTTTTGTTGCTACTCTGTTACTTTCACTTGCGCCCACATCATTTTCTCTTTCAACTTTTTATGTTTGGTATCAATTTCATCACTACAATATTTGGCATACCTTAGGATTTCATCAACTGTTTTGCTCTGCCAGCAAATAAAATGCTGCTGTATCATATTGCTAATCTCTGGTCTTAGTCCAAACACAAAACGGTACACAAAATGTCCCATATCTTTGTCTCCAATAGTCTCAAACCCACTGTACTGCTTGAATACCTGTAATAACCTTTCATAATAGGCATGTACTGATTCTTTTGGTTCTTGGGTCATCCTGTCAATTTTAACCCAATCTGTTTCCTTCGGAGAAATCTTCCCTTTCAAATAAGTGATTACCTGATTATACTTTTTCATTACTTCATCTGATGGTGCACCTGTTTTAGGGTCTCTAGGATATTCTTCTTTTGGCCCATCGACAGTGATCTTACACTCTGCCCATAAATCAGCTGGAACGACAATCTCAAACAATCCATCTAGATCTTTTAACAAAACCTTTGAAACCTTCACAAACCTCTCTACCTGTTTGTACCACTCAACGGGTTTTTCTCTTAATCTAGGAAAATCATTCGTGAAAGACAATATATCCTGTCTCGTCCAAGGAACATGAACATATCCACCACCTGGAACTTCTCTCATTGGACACACCCTTTCAACTTGCTCTGTCTCTTTTAACGGAAACATAGACACTCCTTTACCAGCTGCTTCGGCCTTCTTTCTCGTCCATCTATTTTTCCATCGATCTACATCTCCCCATTTCTTCAAAATATTAATCAATTCTTTTATTTGCAATCTTTTTCCAGACGCATTCAAACTTTCTAGATCCTTGTCAGTAAAGGCCATTCTGTAAGATTTCTGCAACACTTTCGATTTTTCTATGTCTACTCCTAACTCACTAGCAGCTTCTGATATTTTCTCATGAAGATTCTTCGCTCTCCAAGTAATACTTTTACACAAACACAAAAGTTCTTCATCTCGGTAAGTCCCTAATCTGTCTGGACTTATTGTGCCAATAATCATCTCTTCTAAATCTACTTTCAATTGACTCACATTTATACTTTGGGGTTGAGGTTTTGGCTTTGCCATTTCTTTTATCCAATTATTTAATTCTTCTGGTGAAGGACCTGCTGAACTCCCTGCTACTGGAGTGACATTCGGCCCTATTTTTCTTGGGTCTATTTGGATACTTCTTCTAGGGGTTCCTGTTATCATTTCACCAACTGGAAGATCTAACAATGTGTTATTCGGATCAGCCCGTCTATTCTCATTTGCTACCATCATTTCACTCCTGACACCACTTCTTGGAACCGTCAACGTATGCACCTGTGATAAATTCTGTTTTTCTCCATACAATGGAACTACGGGACCAATTGTTACCGGTACCGTCAATGCTTCTGCATTCAAACTCAACTGATTCAAATTCTGGACCTGCTCTATTCTTGCTTTATTCAACAAATTTGTTTCATTTTCTCGTATTACTTGTGGAGTTAATGGGGTTCCCATTTGTGGGGCACTTGGAGTCACCTCCCCTGAATTTTCTTCATATGGCAGAGGTCTTTTGGTCATGATATCCTCTAACTCATCATCTTCAAAATTGTTCGGATCATCCCTCAAGCTTGAAGTTTCTATATTTTTCTTTTTCTATTTACACTTGCCTCCTGTCTGATCTTCAGCACGTAAAACAGAGTGCAAACCTTCTGTTATCACAGCTCTCCTCCATCTTTCCAGCTTATCTTCCCTCCTCTCAAAAGGATATGTAAACATCATACTCCTATAACTTCTGTTACTCCTATATCTCGCTCTCTCAAATGCCTCAACTTCCCATTTCTCTAATGCTTCATACTGTGTAAATCTGGGATTCGGCTCTAATGAATTCATTCGATTTCTCAAATTCTGCAATATTCTTACATTAAATGAACCATGCTGTGGAAAAGCTATAACACCATCATCCTTTGTATACTCCATCCAATTCTCTAACCACATACACGTATGATATCCTCGCTCCAACATCATATAGGAAGCAGGCGTTTTTGGAGGTGGAATCGGAATTCCCTCTCTAGTCACAATTGGTTTATCTTTGTTAAAGAAATTCTTTATTTTCTTAAGCAACTTCATTTTTCTAACTCCTTACACTAATGTATCTCAGCAAAAACAAACAAAACAACCTTTCCGTATTTCTACTTGTTTTATTGGTCAACTATCGTCCTATACTAGCGCACCTCACACCAACCGTCCAATCACGGCTCTCTATGTACCTGCTATCTCGAACAATGCTAGCACGGCTCGCACCAATCAAAGCTCAGTACAGGCCCGCTGCTTGACCAATGCCAGCGCTGCTTTTTCTGACGTCAGTATTACTCCTTCTACCGACCCTCCCTTCACAAAATATTACGGCAATATTTTTCTGAGTTTTCTTAATCAAAATTTCAGTTAGTAACAACACAAAAACAATGCTACCTTGTCTGCTCCACTAAATAAAGAGATAGTCTTCACTTTTCAAAGAGAATTTTCTTACACTGCAAGCAATAATAACGACCAGCGTTATCTCACTTCTCTAACAAGCTCCAGGAGGACCTGGTACTCCTCTAGGGATAAAGCCAAAATTTCACAAGAGAACTTTTTGGTGTGAAAAGAGGTCTTGTTACTCTCCTGGGGATAAGGCTAGAGTTTTGGAAGTGGACCCTTCGCTATTTCAGACACTCTACTTATATACGAAATTTCCCTAATATAACACCTACAGACAAAGTACTTCTGCAGTGTGATTTCTTTACCACACTCTTCTGCCTACCTCAGGCTAAATTCTATTCCCGGGATTCCTCAGGTATCTCCGTACCTGTACTTCTAGACAACATAGAACAGGACACTAACTTTTTGTGTTAAGAACATATAATCAATAATCATTACCAAACTAATCAATAATTAAACCGTCCTCTGCTACCAAGAAACTGACCCAGCGCAAGGCAATACCTGATCAGGGATCAATACTCGATAATATCACAGAACAATGGCCCATACTCATTCACCCAAATCCCTGATGCGCTGGGGTCAATTTATGTACGTTCAATTCTCTTCCTTCTAAAATCCATGTGTGACATCACAAAATACTTATCTAACTTATGCATCAACTTTCCTTCTACTTCGTCGATGAACCAATTAGTTGAATAGTTGATGGTAATGATAATACTATCTAACCAACTATTCAGTCAGCTAAATAATCACAGACTCTCGGTAAAGTTAATAAAGCTTTATCTCAAATTAAATGATTTAAATGCTCATTGCATATGGTCACAAATGCAAACAATGAAATTCACGAAAGGAGAGAAAACATCAGCAACTTCAAATAGAGACAAACTCATCATATAAATAATGACATTGCGCATGAAGGAGTGGATAGATTAAGAGACAAAAGTTTCAGCAAAATTAAATGCGAAACATAATACATCTAACGGAGGGGATAGATGAAGAGACAATAGTTTCATCTAAATAATACATGTCAATGTACCTATGACGGATTGGATAGGTGGAGAGACAAAAGTTTCAGAGACAAAATACATTTGCAAGTAATTTTGCAAGAACGAGTCAGAATAATACAAACCTAAAGGTCTGTGGAAAACCACCCCCCCCTGGCCAAGGTGATGGTGGAGGTTCCCTGAAATAGAATCATGGAACAAAGATTTCAGAACCCAGGAGCAGGACAGGAACAGCAAGGCCTCTCTGCAAACCGACGAACAGCGACGCATTCACCCTTCTTCTCTTTCTCCCCGCAAGTCTTAACCACACCCCTAAAGACATCCCATTTATACCCTAAAACCTACATGTCCGTCCCACATTAGTTGAAACAGTTGATTGGTGAGTTTAGGAGGTGGCTCTGTCACACCACGGTGACTTCACTCATATTTTAGTCATGTTATTGTTCTACATCCTTTCCCATGTCTTAATTCTTGACTCGTTCTCACGACTTTAACACAAGATACATTTAAACATTTTTATTAATAATTTTCAGCAATATCCGCAGAAAGAGTCTTTGGTCCCACGGTCGGTCCCTCCTTTGGCAAACATTCAATATTCTCCTTCAGCATATTGGCCTTGACTCTTTATTCGTTCTTTGCAGCACTCAGCACTTCTGGCTGCTCTGTCATGATATTCTTGTTCTTATTTCAGCCCCTCCTTTATCCGGCTAAGTTAAGGGAATATGGTGTCTCATCCATCTCACTATAGCAAATGGAACATGAACATTCATTAATTATACGATAATGCACTTTTCACTGTTTACCACCCACCCTTGCACTGTTCCCTATTAGCGTTTTTCCTAGCATAGCTTTAAGCAATAGCAGCATTATTTATTATTTCAAAGCATATACAACAAGTCCTAGGCACACGCACATGTGTAAAGATAACAGTACAACACAATTAATGTTGGTCAAAGATGAAAACAATGGTGTCCTTTTGAGAATGTTCGCTTTAATTGTCGAATTTCATAGCAAGCCAGCCAACACGTGTTTCGTCAATCGGGTTTTAAACCCTTGACTTCTTCAGGGCTGGGAACAACATAGAGAAAGTCTGTGTTACAAATATGAATTCTCGAATAGGAAACAGTACAATAACACCTTCAAGAGTGATTGCATTCAAAGGTGGTCACAGCGATGGAAGGGAGCACCAGGGATAAAAGTTTGGTTTAAAAAAAGGTAAGAAAAAGGCCAAATGTAAACCTCAAAAACCCTTGTGGTGACAACGTGGACAGTCCTACTATTGTAAGTGGAAAGGAAAACCTAGGGAGGAGTGAGTGAGATTCCATAAAGTCCTTGGGTGCAGGATCACAAGTGATTACACGGTTGCGACGTGTCAATCTGGTCCGAGTGCAGCGCAAACGTTAGTGAAGTGCAGTGACAAACGGATTCTAGCACACACTTAAATTTGACTGTAAGACGTGTGTGAAAGCCTACCTGTAGAAAGGCAAGCTGATATTTAGACCTGAAAAGAAAGGAGGGCGGTCTGGTCAAAACCTATTCCTATTTACAAATATGCACTGGTATTTCAACTACCAACTACATCTAAAATCCATGTGTGACATCACAAACTACTTATCTAACTTATGCATCAACTTTCCTTCTACTTGGTCGATGAACCAATTAGTTGAATAGTTGATGGTAATGATAATACTATCTAACCAACTATTCAGTCAGCTAAATAATCACAGGCTCTCGGTAAAGTTAATAAAGCTTATCTCAAATTAAATGATTTAAATGCTCATTGCATATGGTCACAAATGCAAACAATGAAATTCACGAAAGGAGAGAAAACATCAGCAACTTCAAAAGGAACCGCAGGCTGGGCAGTGCAGTGCGGGAGAGTAGCTGAAGAGAAATATGTTGGTTTCAGCCTTTTACATTTACGGTGCTTACCTGGTTGTTCCAGTGCTAGGATGGTCTCTTTAGAGTAGAAAATCCTGACATGATTGTCTGGGGAGAAACAGACAGGGGGGCTGGCATGGTGCGCAAACGGGCGCAGACAGGCTTGCCTTTGGCCCGCCAGTGGTGCGCCCGGTATGCGCGGACACGCTGTACGATGCATCCCCGGTGGGCGTGCCGGAGGAGTGGCTTGCTCGAGTGACTAACGCGGTAAACTGAATTCAAAGCAGATAGGAAAAGAAACGTGTGGGTGGGGTCCAGCAACCCCTGACTTCAGTTCGAGGCTCCCCTCAAACTGGAGCCTACTGGTAAACCAAGCTCAAATTAACACAAAGGTGAGAAAGGCATTAAAACATAAAACAAGTACAAACTGGACTCAGCCCGTGTCGCTAAGGCCCCTTTCTGGGCTAGGTAGCCAGGCACCTCCTCGAAGATGGCGGCAAAGCTGCCCTACAAGGAAATGGAAGTAGCGTGTCCAAAAGCGCTTGGCAGCAGCACTCAGTGAACTTTACCTGTAAAGCAAACACAAAGGAATGTATCCATAAACACGAAACAGGAACTGGACAAAATGTTTAAGTAGATGTGTGATTCAGGTGTGATCGAATCTGTAGCCTCTGCTGAATGTGTTTCTCCAACTGTTTTATTTAAATAAAGTTTTACAAAAGCAAACAGAAGCCTAAAGCTTTGTGTCAACATCAGGTCCGTCAATAAGTAAATTGTGGTCGATTATCATCCATTACCACTTACACAAGATTTACTTGCCAAATTAGATTGTACCAAGTTTTTAACCACATTAGACCGGAAGTCAGCCCATCATCTAACTTAGTAAACCAGTGATACTAAAAGTGATACTGACCTTTACATGCGGCCCCCTGGTCAACAACAGCACTGGAAATCTGTTTACTCCACTCAGCAGTAACATTAAAACAAAAAAGATGTTAAATAAACAGGCAAGCATTTACCTAAAAGTTAACTGAAGTTAAAGACAGGAAGTAACTAAGGTTCCCTGCACCCCTCAACTTTAGCAAGACGTTCATTTTTAAAGATATCTTGCAGGAAAAGTGTGAAAATATGACAATGTCTCTTCAAAATTTCAAAAAGTGTCTTTCATTAATATGCTGAACCGTTTCACTACACCCCACACTGCCAACAATGCCAATAGTGACTTGAGACACACGTCAGTTGTTGTGTGCACTGTTTGGATGGCCTGTGTTCCTATTATACATGAACAATGTTAGAAATAGGGGTCTCTAGTTGGCAGTGAATTGCACCCTATCAAATTAGGGACCCTTCCTTCTAGTCAGGGTAAGGGGATTACACAGCTAAGATAACCCCTGCTCACCCCCTTGGTAGCTTGGCACGAACAGTCAGGCTTATCTCAGAGGCAATGTGTAAAGTATTTGTACAAAACACACACAGTAACACAGTGAAAACGCTACAAATGAACAGCACACCAGTTTAGAAAAATAACCAATCTTTAGCCAAGTAAAACAAGACCAAAACGCCAAAAATCCAACAGACATAAGCAAAGTTATCACTTTTCAAGAATAAGCTGCAAAATGCAGTTCCTGAAGTTGACAGCACCAACCGGGGCTATCAGTGCGTTGTGACCAATAAAATCCACAGTTCAGTCTGACCGCGATAGAGTCAAGTGCCGGTTATGGCGTCAGGATGGACCCACAAACAGTACCTTGGAAATTGAAGAGGCCTCGAAGACCTTGCAGTGAAGTGCAGCAGTGAGTCGTTGTAGGCGTCAGTACCGCAAGTCAGAGCAGAAGTCAGCGAGACCTTAAAGTCACACGCGTTGCAGATCGATCTCCGTGATGTTGAAGGATGGAGCACCAGCGTCGGCAATCGTCGGGGCTGCGATATCGTCGTGGTCAATGTGTCGTGCTCTTCACGTGCGGTGGCCACGACTTCGGTGCAGGCAGCGGCGTGGCGTTGATGCAGAAGCGCTGTTGTCGGTAGACCTGGGGCTGCGATGTGAGACGAGGTGTTGCGTCGTGCTCTTCACAAGCGGTGCCCTCCGCCATTGTGCAGGCAACAGCGTCGTTGGGCAAGGTCGGAGTCGATGGCGCCGGCGTCAGGAGAGCAGGCGCTGCGATGTGGAGCAGGGCACTGTGCAGGGTCAATGTCGGCGTGAAGCGTCGTCATCGGTGAGACCAGGGCTGTGATGTTGTCACGGTCGATATGTTGTGCTTCTCACGAGCGGGGACCATGGCTTCGGTGCAATCAGCTGCATCAATGATGATGTCGAGGATGCTTTTCTTGGAATCACAGCCCAGTAAACACCTCCAGTTGCCCAGAACTGGGATAGGCACCACTTGGCAGGTTCAGGACTCTAAGCAATGGAATCCAGGTGCTGTAGGTGAAGTCTTTGATGACCCTGATACTTCCAACAAGAGGCAAGCACACACATGGCCTTGGACAAACTTAGAAAGCAGGCTCAAGACATCAAAGGTCCAGTCCTTTCACTGACCAAGACAGAAGCAGCAACTGCAGGCCAACACAGCAAAGCCACACAGTAAGCTGGCAGTCCCTCCTCACAGTTCTTCCAGCTCTTCTTCTTGGCAGAGTCCTTAGTCCAGAAGTGTCCTAAAGATGTGGCGTTACAGGTCCAATACCTATATCCCTTTTGGCCTTTGAAGTAGGCATACTTCAAAGGACAGTCTTTGTTGTCCACAAGATCCTGTCTTGCCCTGCCTTGGCTCCAGACACACTCCATGCAGTGCGATGGGGACAGCATTGTGAGAGGACAGGCACAGCCCTATTCAGCTGTCAAAAACAACTTCTCCCACCACTCTAGCTTAGGAAGACCATCAGCCTGGTGGTAGGCCATCGGGATATGCAGGGAACATCTCAGCTCTCTTTGCATGACTGTCTAGAGTGAATGCACAAACCAGCCCCTGTCAGACTGAACCAGATGTTGCTTCCACAGGCAGGCAAAGACACATAACGGTTAAAGCCAGAAAATGCCTACTTTCTAAAAGTGTAACTGCAACAAATGATGGACGGAATGCTAAATAATTCAAACATTCTCCCCCAGTCAAGAGATCTGGGTTAAATCCATCGTTCTTTTGCCCACTACACCACCCCAATTTGGACCCAGCCATATGCAAATCGGTCTTGACCCTGTGCCTCATGGGAACAGTCCAGATCGAACTACCATGCCAGGTCCTCCCTGGACCGGAAACAAGCATCCTGGGACCGGTTTCGGGGTATGTCACCCTTCATCAGCCAGGCTAGGTTGAATCCAGTGGCACAGTGAGCAAAGAACCCACGTCTGGGCATACCCGTCCCACTTAGGGCGAAAAGTGTAACTGCAACAAATGATGGACGGAATGCTGAATGATTCAAACATTCTCCCCCAGTCAAGAGATCTGGGTTAAATCCATCGTTCTTTTGCCCACTACGCCACCCCAATTTGGACCCAGCCATATGCAAATCAGTCTTGACCCTGTGCCTCATGGGAATAGTCCAGACCGAACTGCCAAGCCAGGTTCTCCCTGGACCGGAAACAAGCTTCCTGGGACCGGTTTCAGGGAATGTCACCCTTCATCAGCCAGGCTAGCGGCATACCCGTCCCACTTAGGGCGAAAAGTGTAACTGCAACAAATGATGGACGGAATGCTGCATGATTCAAACATTCTCCCCCAGTCAAGAGATCTGGGTTAAATCCATTGTACTTTTGCCCACAACGCCACCCCAATTTGGACCCAGCCATATGCAAATCAGTCTTGACCCTGTGCCTCATGGGAACAGTCCAGAACGAACTGCCAAGCCAGGTCCTCCCTGGACCGGAAACAAGCATCCTGGGTCTGGACTGTTCCCATGAGGCACAGGGTCAAGACTGATTTGCATATGGCTGGGTCCAAACTGGGGTGGCGTAGTGGGCAAAAGAACAATGGATTTAACCCAGATCTCTTGACTGGGGGAGAATGTTTGAATCATTCAGCATTCCGTCCACCATTTGTTGCAGTTACACTTTTCGCCCTCAGTGGGATGGGTATGCCCAGACCTGGGTCCCTTGCTCACTGTGCCACTGGATTCAAGCTAGCCTGGCTGATGAAGGGTGACATACCCTGAAACCAGTCCCAGGATGCTTGTTTCCAGTCCAGGGAGGACCTGGCTTGGCAGTTCGGTCTGGACTGTTCCCATGAAGCACAGGGTCAAGACTGATTTGCATATGGCTGGATCCAAACTGTGGTGGCATAGTGGGCAAAAGAAAGATGGATTTAACCCAAATCTCTTGACTGGGGGAGAATGTTTGAATCATTCAGCATTCCGTCCATCAATTGTTGCAGTTACACTTTTTCATTTATTTTTCATTTATTTTATTTAGAAAGTTTTATATAGCGCTGACAAGACCCAAGGGTATCAGAGCGCTGTACAGTATGTACACAGGTAAATAAGAAAGGGCAGACTGACAGAACAAAATGGAGAGTCTTTTGGAAGGCACTATGGCGTATTGGTCCGAAGGTTAAAGGTGTCGAGCGAGGAGGAGATCCTTTAGATTTTTTTTTGAAGGTCACAAAGGAGGGGTTAGTTCTGTGATCTGCTGGTAGGGAGTTCCAGATTTTGGGGGCATTTTCCGAAAAGGAGCACGCCAGGGCTTTTTGTTTGTGTCTCTTTGGGGGAATGAGAAGTAGGTTGTTGGTGCTCCTCAGGTTTCTTGCCTGGCCTGCCTTGGTGAGCTTGGCTGCCAGGTAGACTGGTTTACCAGTGTGAAGGACTTTGTGGGTGAGACAAGCAGTTTTGAACTGGCAGCGAGCTTCAATGGGGAGCCATTTGAGGTTTTTCAGGGAGGGGGAGATATGATCGTGCCTTTTTGCTGCAGTGATCATCCTTGCTGCTGCGTTTAGAGTTGTTCTCATCGGGGCTAGGTGGGATTTTGCTGTGCCTATGAGTGTAGCGTTTCCGTAGTCTAGTCTGGATAGAACCAGGGCTTGCGTTGCGGTCTTGAGATCATTAGGCGGGAGGAAGGGCTTGATTTTGTTGAGTAGTTTTAATTTGTAATGGGCATTCCTTGCGGTAGCCTTTATGTGTGAGCTCATGTTCAAGTTAGGGTCCAGTAAGATGCCCAGTGACTTAGCGGAGCCGGTCAGGGTACGGTCGAAGTTTAGGGAGTCCATAAGCTTAATCCATTCTTCGACCTGGTGGGTTTGTCAGTTGTTAGAGAGGAGAAGGATTTCAGTCTTATCTTGGTTAAGTTTTAGGTGGTTGTGTGATAGCCAGTTTTGAATTTTTTTTAGAGTATTGTTGAGACGGCGTATGTCTTCTAGGGAGGAGACTTCCAGGTAGAGCTTGATGTCATCTGCGTGTAGGTGATGTTAGCTTGGTTGATTATGGTAGTGAGGGGCGCCATGTAGATATTGAAGAGAGTAGGTGAGAGGACTGAGCCCTGAGGGACACCTCTGGTAATAGTGGAGGTATCAGAGATTGCGTTGTTTATTTTGATTTATTGAGAACGGTTGTGAAAGAAAGAGGTGAACCATTTCAGCACCATGCCGTCTGCTCGGATCCGTTGTTTTAGGGTGTTGAGAAGAAGTTTATGGTCCACCGTGTCCGAAGGCCGCAAATAGGTCTAGGAGGATGAGCAGGCAGGAGCGACCATACATAAATTTGTGGATGTCGGCTATATTTAGTAAGGCTGTTTCTGTGCTGCAGCCCTTTCTGAAGCCTGATTGGTGAGAGTCCAAGAGATTGTTGGTGTCGATGTGCTGGTTGAGTTGGAGTAGGACACATTTCTCGAGGATTTTGGCCAGGAAGGGCAGGTTTGAGATTGGCCTGAAGTTGTTAAGGTCCTCAGGGTCTAAGCCTGTTTTTTTTTAGTAGTGGAGAGACTTGGCCAAGTTTTAGGCAGTCTGGCATGACCCCGGGGTTTAGCGAGCTGTTTATTATCATCGTCCAGAGGGGTGAAATGACGTGACTGAGGTTTTTTGCCATGGAGGCCGGCAGGGGGTCTGCGAAGTGGGAGGAGGGTTTTGAATTCTCAATTAGTTTGGAGATATCCATTTCTGAGAGTGGGTTAAATGCTTTCCAGCAATTAAGGGTAGAGGGGGATCCTAGGGTTTGGTTGCCCTCCTATGTCTCAAGGAGGGGGATCCCTACTTCGGAGTCAGGTGCTTGTGTGTGGCTTTCAATGGAGGACTCGATCAACATGATTTTGTCATCAAAGAATTTGGCGAATTTATCACAGCATTCTTTAGAGCCCTGAGTGGCTTTAGCGGGAGGTTTCGAAGTCTGGTTTTTTATGGTGTTGAAAAGGTTTTTTGGACAATTTATTGCATTGTCAAAGGTGCTGCGGAACAATGCTGCTTTTTCTTTGATGATGTGATTTTTGTATGTTCTGCGTTCTGCTCTGAGTCGGTGGAGGTGAGTTGAGGAAGGGTTTACTCGCCAGAGTCTTTCTGCAGCTCTGAGTTGTCGTCTTTCTGTGTTGAGGTCCTTCGTGAACCAGGATCTCGAAGGGGTGTCTCTAATCTTTTTAGTTTCAGAGGGGCTACTTGGTCTAGGATGGCTGTCATCATAGAGTTAAAGTGGGTTGTGAGTTCATCGTTAAGAGGTCGCCTGATTTTGGGGTAAGGCTAGAAATCATTTTTTTTTCCAGCACAGCTAGGGGAACTTGGCTTAGGTTTCTGGACCACTGAAGGGTTTTCTTAGTATGGATGGGGTATGATTCTTCCAGGTGTAAGTGGAACAGGATGATGCGGTGGTCTGACCAATCAACTGGGAGGATGTTGTTATTGGTTATCGCCTTCTCCTGGGCTATGATGGCGTCAAGGGTTGAGCCTCTGTTGTAGGTTTGTTCTTTGCAGTGTTGGATAAGGTTGTGCTCAAGTAAGAGTTCTTTTAAGGATTGGATTTGAGTGTTTTTCTCATCATTCCAGTGGAGGTTGAAGTCGCCTAGGATTTTGTTGTTGGCATCTGAGAGTGAGCAGTGTGTTACCAGGTCTGATAGGTGTTCGAGGAAGGGGCGAGTGTTGCCTGGGGGGTGGTAGAGAAGGTGGCAGTTTGTTGACTTATTTTTCAACCGTATAGAAGTGTTGAGATATTCAAAGGTGCTGTAAGTGGAGGAGACAGATTCCACCATCGTAATGGTATTCTTGTGTATAATGGCTAAGCCCCCGCCTTTTTGGTCGATTCTGTCTTTTTTGATGATTGAGAACCCAGGAGGAACTAGTAAGTCGAGGATCGGGTAGGATGATTCATTAAGCCAAGTCTCTGTGATGAATGCAATGTCATAGTTAAGGATGGTTTCCGCCAGTTCTGCAGCATGCTTGGAGGCAGATCTACAGTTTATAAGTAGGCAGTTGGTATTACTAGAGTTGCTGTTGAATTTCTGAGAGGTGGGTGCCCTGGGGATATCCGAGAGGTGTGCTGGCGGTCTGGCCGTTATCCTGGGTGGAACAGGGTTTCTCCCGATACCAGTGATCACCTGGATCTTGGAGGTGGGTTCTCTTTTTCTGGTTAGTGTCCATTTGTATGTTTTGGCCAGCTCTATCGCTTCGCTGTGTGACATCTTAGGAGTAGATCGAATCGGTCTGTGAGCGCGGTTTTTTAAAGGAGTAGTGATCCAGCTATTAGGCTGAGTTTCTGAGGGTTGGAGTGGAGGTCTGGTGTTGCCCGAGGGGTAGAGGGGTGAGCAGTGGGCATGGTCGGGGGGGTTTTGAGGGTCATTAGGATTTTATTGATACCTAGTATCACTTTATCGAGCTGAGTTTCCATGAGATTTAGTCTTTCCTTAAGGTCTGGTATGGGGATTTGGTATGGGGGGGGGGAGGGAACGGGGGTGAGTGGCTGCAATTTGTTGGGAGTGAAGTGTTCAAAGTATGCGGGGAGCAGGTCGGAGAGTGTAAGAGCAGGGGGCGTGTTGGTACTTTCTCTGTTAGGGGCGGTTTCGGAGGGTGCTTCAAGTGGGCGTGGCATGGGGTCAGTCCGCAGTTTGGAAGGGGGAGAGGAAGCATTGTGCCTGTTCAGAGTGGGTGCTGTTTCCCTAGTGACGTGGGTGGATGGACGGAGGGGTGTATGGTTTGGGGGTGGGGTATTGGGAGAAGAGCTGGGATGAGTGGGAGGATTGACGTAGGAGTTCGGGTCTGGGCTGATAGTTCTAATTGTGTGGTTGGTGTTCTGGGGGTGAGGGTTACTGATCTGGGTGGGTGGGAAATTTGTGTCCGGCTTCGAGTGGGAGGGGGTGTGCGTGGAAACTGTGGTCGTGATGAGGGTAGGGGCGGAGACTTGGGGGAGGCTGGTGTGGATATCCTCTTTCTAGATGGCATCTCTGAGGGGGTTTTGTTTAGGGAGGGGTTGCGTTTGAGAGAGAGTCTTGCAGAGAGTGGGGAATATGGATTCAAAGGAGCGTAGGTTGGCGTCTGTGGCTTGGATCAGTACGATACCGTTTCTATAGGTAGTGAGGGTGGCCCTGCCTTTGAACATGGGGGAGTGAGATATCGTCAGTATATGGCCGTGAGGGATGTTGGAGGTTTTGCTGATGCGTAGGTAGTTGGTGAGGGTAGAATTCCATTTCAGGGGTCAAGTGGTGTAGAAGATGAGATCGGATTTTTTCTGTCCTTTTCGCCCTAAGTTGGATGGGTATGCCCACACATGGGTCCCTTGCTCACTGTGCCACTGGATTCAAGCTAGCCTGGCTGATGATGGGTGACATACCCTGAAACCGGTCCCAGGATGCTTGTTTCCGGTCCAGGGAGGACCTGGCTTGGCAGTTCGGTCTGGACTGTTCCCATGAGGCACAGGGTCAAGACTGATTTGCATATGGCTGGGTACAAACTGGGGTGGCGTAGTGGGCAAAAGAAAGATGGATTTAACCCAGATCTCTTGACTGGGGGAGAATGTTTGAATCATTCAGCATTCCGTCCATCATTTGTTGCAGTTATACTTTCTAAAAGTGGCATTTTCAAACACAGAATTTAAAAACCAACTTCACTAAAAGATGCACTTACAAATTCTGAGTTCAGGGAGCCTAAACTCCACATCCCTATCTCTTCCCAATTGAAAGTTACATTTATAAGATGTTACAAGGCAGCTCCAATGATAACCTATGGGAGAGATTGTCCTTGCAATAGTGAAAATGGGAGAGATTGTCCTTGCAATAGTGAAATACGAAAATGGCAGTATTTCACGATCAGGACATGTAAACACACCAGTACATGTCCTGCCTTTCGCATACACTGCACTCTGCCCATGGGGCTACTTTGGGCCTACCTTAGGCGTGCCTTACATGTAGTGAAAGGAAGGTTTGGGCCTGGCAAGTGGGGGCACTTGCCAGGTCGACGTGGCAGTTTAAAACTGCACTCACAGACACTGCAGTGCCAGGCCTGAGACATGGTTACAACGCAACTCATGTGGGTGTCACAATCAGTGCTGCAGGCCCACTAGTGGCGTTTGCAGGCCCTGGGCGCACACAGTGCACTTTACTAGGGACTTACGGGTAAATCAAATATGCCAATCATGGATAACCAATTACACTGATCAGCAGTGGTAAAGTGCCCAGAGTTCTAAAACCAGCAAAAACGAAATGCAGCACAGTTAAAAAAAGCTCAGAGGCAAAAAGACATTGGAAAAACACGCCGAAGATGGCAGGTCTAACACGTGTCCCTCCCTGCAGAAAGTGGGGAGAAGGCGGAAGAACCTGGACAGACCATCAGCATTGGCGTGTTCTGTGCCAGGGCAGTGTTCCACCGTAAAGTCCATTCCCTGTAGGGAGATGGACCACCTCAACAGCCATCTGAGGGGCCTGTGGTCTGTCTGAGCCCGGAAGTGAGTCCCAAACAAGTACGGCCTTAGCTTCTTCCGCGCACAGACCACAGAAAAAGCATCCCTTTCCATTGAATTCCACCTCTGTTCCCGGGGAAGTAGCCTCCTAGTGATGTAAGCTACGGGTTGATCTAGGCACTCTTTGTTCAGCTGTGAAAGCATGGCTCCCACACCATGCTCTAAGGCATCAGTCTGCACCACAAGCTCTTTGGAGAAGTCAGGGGCCTTGAGCATGGGCGCCGTGAACATGGCCTCCTTCAGGATATCAAAAGCGGTCTGGCATGCCTCAGTACAGATCACCTGAGGTGGCTGCTTCCTTGAAGCCAGCCTAGTCAAGGGGGCAACAATGGTGCCATACCCCTTGACAAACCTCCTATAGTATACAGTGAGACCTAAGAAGGCTCTCACCTCTGTCTGGGTCTGGGGGGGTGCCCAAGCCAGAATGGTGTCAATCTTGGGTTGTAGGGGGGCCAACTGGTCGCTTCCTACCTGGTGTCCCAAGTACACCAAAGACCCCTGCCCTATCTGGCACTACCCCCCCCCCCCCCTCTTGCCACTTGCCTTGCAAATCTGACAAGACCTACAAAAAGCATCTGATTGCCAACGCATTTGGGGCCAGTAAAAGTGGGTAACAAGCCTGTCAAAGGTCTTACCCTGCCCCAAATGTCCTGCCAAAGGCAAATCACGAGCCAACCCCAGTAGGAAGGTTCTGAAGGGCAGGGGTACCACCAGCACACAGGCTACCTCAGGCACAGCAACCTTAGGCTTGCTATAAAGGAGACCATTCTCCAGTAAATCAAACGTAACCTGGCCTCTTTACCAGCTGCCTGGTCCTCAGCCTGCTGCCTAAGACCCACAAGAGTAGGGCATGCCTTCTGTTCTGCACAATACTCTTGCCTGGTGGGACCCCCTTCTTGCTGCCAATGGGTCAGCTCAGGCAAGTCTCCCAGTTCAGCTACCTCTTCCCTGTAGGTAAGGGGTGGCCCCCTCAGGTTCTTCCTCCTCCTGGACCATGGGAATTTCAGGAGCGGGTTTTCTGCACTCCCTGCCCTTCCTCTTCCTGGCAGACACCTGGGCCACTGTTTCAGGCTCCAGGTCCTCTTGATTACCATGGACCGTGTGGTCACGCAGGCCCACTCAGGCAACCCCAACATCTCCAAGTGAGACCTGAGCTCTACGCCCTGACAGAATGCTCCAGGTAGTTCCCCAGCAGACAATGGATGGGCGACCGATCCTTCTCCAAATCAGCTGCGGTCCTTTGGAACAACCTCCCTCTTGATCTCCGCCTGACAGACGACTATCTGCTGTTCAAAAAAAACCTGAAAACCACCCTGTTCCCTAGATACTGATCCTACCAAAGATCGCACTGCATTGCATTCTGTCCTAGCGCCGTGATGTCCCCCGGGATGAATGTTGCGCTCTATAAATACTCTAAAATACAAATACAATCCACAGGCATGGATTGGCTCACAGCTACTCACAAGGAACTGGAGACCCCCCGCCCCCACTCAAAGGGAACCTGAGCCACTTTACAGAAGCGCTCACTGTTGTCTACTGCCACAACTTGGTGAAGTACATCAAGGACTACTTGCTCTTCAGACATCAGGTGACACCTGACAGTAGTCACACTGGGTCTGGTGTCTCTCAGAGCCACTACCCTCTGTCCATTGATGTCACTCACTGCCTGTACTTCTTAGTGTTATCAGGAACTGGGCTTCTCTGGACCATCTCACTGTCACCTTGTGAGGCAAGGGTCCACTCAGCTGGGTCCCTGCAGCCTCCTGGGACCAATTGCTCCCCAAGTGCTACGCTACGCTAGCCATCACCCATGACAGCCCACCAGAGGGAGCTGTGCCCTCTTGGAACACTTGGGGTCCCCTCTTCTGTGACCCTCCGGATCACAAGCATAACATTTCCTGGGACCCCTCTCTCCAGGCTTCCCGAAGAGATCCATGGTTTCTTGTTACTTGGAGGATGGGAATCTTTACCCTGGGAACTAGTTTGGGGCCCTTTAGAGAACTCCTGCTGTTTACCCATGTCCCCCCACAGTTCTGTTGGGGATCCTGCCCCCCTTGGTGGAGTCTCCCATGCACAACTTCTTTTGGATCCTGCTGCTGAGCCAGCGGTCCGCCTCCTTAGCAAGCTTCCTGGGTTCAGTAAGGTTGCTGTCAATCAGGTGCTGGCGCAGCTCTGGAAAACAAGAACTAGACAAGTGCTCCCATGCAATCAAATTGTAGAGCCCCTGATAATCTGTTACGTCACTGCCCTTCACCCAACCATCTAGTGCTCTGCATCAGGAATCAACATAGTCAACCTAAGTTTGAGAACCAAGTTTAGTACTCTCCCTAAACTTTACCCTGTAAGTCTCTGTGGTGAGACCATACCTCCTGACCAGGGCTTCCTTCATCTCAGGGTACTTCATATGATCCTCTGGGAGTAAGGCCAACAAGGTGTCCCTCCCCTCTACAGTGAAGCGGCTCCACGGACCTGCCCCCCTAATCTTTCTCAGGGACCCCGTGTGACCTCAAAGCTACCTCATAGCCCCTAAACCACTGGTCAATGTCATCCCCACAACATAATCCTTCACTGCCTCCTTGGGTAGATGTACCTTTCCCTCTGAGTGCACTGAAGACACACTGCCACCATCTGTGCTGGACTTGGACTTCAAATCCAGCTCCTTTAAATTCACTTCTAGATCCAAAAACCATCCTTTTCTCTTCTATTTTGAGACTGCACAGCTCCAACTGGAGCTTCTCCTGATGCTGCTTTTTGAGCCTTTCTAGGTACATCTCATGCCTCCTGGACAGTGGCATAACGAAACTTGAGGGTGCCCCCCCTGCAAGGTAGACGGAGGGACCCGCTCCGGATTTAAACTATGGCCAGAGTACTGTGCTAAGGGGCCCCCTGTAACTTGGGCTCCCCCGCACTGTGGGGGCTGCGGGGCCTGTGTTACGCCACTGCTCCTGGCCTCACGTTCTGTCCTCCAGCTCCTCTGGGGACAGACCGTTTGATGAGACACTTCTAACTGCCCTGGAGGGCACCTTCCCTCAGACAGATCATGCTTTAAAAAAGCACTTTGGGAATTATTATCCGAAATATTACTACTGATTATTAGGCACAGACCTCTCACTAGGCCTAAATCGATCATGAACCATCAGTACATCCTCCAGCAAGTTTAAAAAAAAAAAATCTTTTTATTGACGACAACTTACACTTTACAATCATATTATCGATATAAGCATGATGGAGTACATCTGTATCGGTAAACTCGGACACAAACCCAAGCTCATACATTTTATCTGTTAACAACCTGATTGGCTGATATTACTCATGTTGCAAAATGTCGAGACTTTGCTCCACTTGCGGAGGCTCACAAATACCCCCCCCCCCTCTAATCATTCCACTTTCCCCATATCTGCAACCATTTCCTGGGACACCCTCTAGATTCATATATTGTCTTTTCCGTTAACATGCACCAGTCTATGTCTCTCTTCCATGTCACAATTGCCGGTGTCTCCTGAGCTCCCCACAGTCTGGCGATGTTCCGCTTTGCGACTATTGTTCCCAGTGTCACTCATGTTCTTTGTTTGCTATTTAGGTCAGTAGGTCCCCAAATGTTCAATAGGCATAACCTCATATTTAGTTCTATGTTGACTCCCATCACCTCCCCCATACACTTTGCCAGCTCAGACCAATATTTTTTAATATGTACACATTCCCAGATAACATGAGCAAAAGTACCCTCCTGACCACACCGCCTCCCGCACCCAGAGTCATCTCTGTAACCCATTTTCACTAGCTTTGGGGCGGTGAGGTAAGTTCTGAGCAGTATTTTTAATTGTACCAACCTCAATCTGGAGATAGCAATATCCCTGGGAGAGGCCAAGGTCTCCATTCATTCCTCGTCCTCCATATCCACTACATCTTGCTCCCAGCGGGCGCGGAGCTGGAGGAGGGGGTCAGGCAAATTATTAATTAGTTTCTTGTATGTCATTGAGATAGACTTACTCGGCATGTACTCATCCTGTATTCTGTTCTTAAGCGGAGAGAACTCAGGAAATGACTCCCCCCTTGCAATAACAGCTTGTAGTGCATGTTTTATCTGTAGATATCGAAAGTGCTCTGTACCTGCCATTTCATATTCGGTCTGTAGCTGTGCATTGGGAACCACGTCACCTGCCCTCCATAGATCACCAACCTTAGATATACCAATCGTATCCCACCGGTCAAAGCCCTTTGTGTTTCTTAGGTTGTCGAATATTTCTGTGTCCCAGAGGGGAGTGGCCTGTGTGACTCTTCCCTCCCAACCCATGCTCTCCTCCTGCAAGTTTTGATCCTCAATTTCCTCATCCTGATCTTCAGAGTGCCCACTGGCATTCCTGGCAGATACCCAGGACCCCAGAGCCTTTTGTAGCTCCTCCTTTCTGGTGAGGTCTTTGAACTGAACCTTGTGGTCACTGCAAATTTGCTTAAGTTGCTGCATATTGTAGGTCTCCAACCTGTCCTCCTCAAAACTAAATCCGCAGGAGCAACTGACAATTCTCTAGAGAGAGACATGCTTGTAGTAGAAAGTTAAAAAAGTATCCAAGCTCAAGAAGGCAAAAGAAAAAACAGTATATGGTTGCATAATGTCTGCCCTCTGCTAGTAGTGTATACCAATCACAGTATGTCAAGAACAAACACAAGTCCTATCCTCACCACTGACCACCAATGTTAGAAAGGGGGGTCTCTAGTTGGCAGTGACTTGCACCCTGCCCAAGTAGGGACCCTTCCTTCTAGTTAGGGTAAGGGGATTACACAGCTAAAATAATCCCTGCTCACCACCTTGGTAGCTTGGCACGAGCAGTCAAAAACAGGAGGTCAGAAGCAAAAAGATAGGGGAAAAACAAGCCAAAGGTGCCAGATCTAACAAACAACATTATAGTTTATTAAGTCAAACAAGGAGAAGGTTTTGTACATTGCACATCCAGAAGTCATGTATTTCAAGGTCCTCTTATATGTGAGAATAAAGAAAAAGGATTAAAAGTGAAATAAAACAATTGTCTAGGATCACACAATTTAGTAATGTGGGGAAGCAGGGATTAATCCCAGGTTTTCTGGTTTTGCGATGTGCTGTTCAGTCACTAGATGTATATGCTTTGCTTTCCCTACACCCACCTTACGCCAACTGACCCCCTCACTGAACCTCTCGCCTGCCCAACCACCACCCTGCTGGCATCAATGCAGCCCTCGGTAACATCACAGACCAAACATTTTGGCCCCCAAGAAAATGTAAGTGAGTACCCATGGAGTAGAATAAGGACAGCAGACACACCACTACATTCACCATCTCTGAGGGAGCCTTTAGATACAATAGAATACTCTTTGGGTTGACCGCCATATACTCGGCATTCCAGAAGCTCATGTACGCTCTTTTAGGAGAGAAGATGGTGGCTTTTCATGACAGCATCCTGGTGTATAATGAGTCAGAGGATGGGCACAATGACATTTTGGAGAAAGAGCAAGGTGTCATACAGGATAAGGGCATGAATCACAGTTGGATAAGTGCAAGTTTGTGGGCAGCGTAGCGAAGTATTTAAGCCACAGGGTTTCAGGAAAATGTCCAAAGCAGGACCTACTGAAGGCTATTCAGAATGTGTGCAAGCCTAATAATAAAGATCAACCGAGGTTATCTTTATTACAGATTAGTTGGGAATTTTTCTACAGTGGCAGCGCCTTTGATACTATTATTGAAGAAGATAGTTAAGTTCAGTTGAATTCGGGAATATTACAAGGCATTGTTTAATATTAAGGATGCCATTGTGAATGCATGTCTTATGTTTATTTTGAAGGTCATCAAAAAAGTATTATAACCATGAATGCAAGTGCTGTAGGACTAGGAGCAATTTTCACGCAGCTCAGGAGTGGAAAGGAGGTGATGGTAGCTTTCAGCTCTAGGGCATTAACACAGGCAGAGACCAGGTACTTGATCGAAATAGAGGTTCTTGCCTGTGCTTTGAGTGTGGAAGTTTTCAAGACATTATTTGGGGAAGGGAATTTTCCATTAGCAAAGATCCTAAACCACTGACACCTTTACTCAATGATAACAGTATAGGCACACCTCCTCATCTCTTATCAGGAATCTATCAATGTTGTAGGAAAACAATTTTTCAGTGCTGCACTTTCCAGAGAGCACCAATGTATGGACTGTTTGCTTGTTGAGGTTATCTTTGCAAAGTTTTCAGGACATATTCTTGAATGATGAAGTGTGTGTTGTAGCTTATGTTTGGAATTCTTTAGTAAATGTCAAACATGTCATTGATAAGGATGTCATGTTGCTATGTTGTTGCAGTCGTGGTAGATTCAATATCTGGCAAAGAGATCTGGTAGGCAATTTTCTGCTGGAGGCCGAAGGAGAGGGCCTTCGCTGACAAAATGGGCCACACAACAGCCTCTAAGTGAGGACGTATGGGATTCCTCCTTTCAAGCACTGACGTATGGTATTCCTCCTGGCAAGCAGTGCACAGATTAGCAAATCAAGAGCGATTTACCCAGTCTTTACTTTACTTTATTGGCACTTGTTCTAGAGCAGCGACTCACACCAGAAGGTGTATCTCGCCGCTTCACTAAATACTTCAAGCAAGAACCATTAGAACAACCACGTCTTCAAAAGTCTTTTGAACTTATCCAGTTCCGTGCATAGTCAAATTTGCAGGGGAGGTCTATTCCAATGGAATGAGGAGAGGTATGAGAATGATCTACCGCCGTATCTCGAGGTACGGATTCGGGAAATCCGTGAACAAGCTTTGTGGATCTGAGCAGCTGGGGGGGGACAGCAGTGGTAGAGCCTCCTGTGCAGATAAGTTGGGGCTTTGCTGTTTAGCGCCTTGTGTGTGAGGCTGCATAACTTAAATATGGCACGCTTCCTGACTGGTAGCCAGTGCAAGACATTCAATATGGGTGCAGAAGGGAAGCCTGAGGGGACATTGCAAATCAATCAGGCGGCTGTGTTCTCCACAACCTGTATTTTAGAGATCAGCGTGTCATTTGCCGCAACTAGCAGCCAGTTTCCATAGTCCAGGCGACACATTATCAAGGCCTGCACTAGGGTTTTTCTGGAGGCAGATGGAAACATCTATGTTACTCTATTATGTATGCACAATAATATCTACATAAAAATCTTTAAAAAAATATATTTTTGAAAATATTAATGAAAAAAGAAAATAATACGTCAATGAAAAATAAAGAAAAATATTTTTGTATCAACACAATTATTGGCTGTATATTTTTATATGTATTTTGTGTGTATTGTGGCAAGAACACTGTAGGCCTGACAATTTAGACTACATTACATTATAATTCTTGTGTTTAGCGCATTGCTTTACCCCTTGTGATTAAGTTCCCTACAGCTAGCAAGATTTCCTCATTGTTACTTAGTAGGGGTCCCCTTCTTTCAAAATTGTAAGTCTCGCAGCCTGTCTGTGAGGGGATAGCCGGTCTAGGCGAGTCCAGTGGGCCCGATTCACAGAACTAACTTACGTCAAAAACGTAAAGTTAGTACCTTTTGGTATTCACAGAATACACTTACTCATTTGGTATTCACAGAATACACTTACTCATTTTGGTATTCACAGAATACACTTACTCATACTAACTTTATGTCCGCACTTCGGGCCGGAGATTCCGGCCGTTTGTGGAGATTCCGGCCCGGAGGTGGAGATTCCGGCCGTTTGTGGAGATTCCGGCCGTTTGTGGAGATTCCGCCACCGGCCGGAATCTCCACAACCGGCCGGAATCTCCACAAACGGCCGGAATCTCCGGCCGGAATCTCCACAAACGGCCGGAATCTCCACCTCCGGGCCGGAATCTCCACCTCCGGGCCGGAATCTCCACAAACGGCCGGAATCTCCACCACCGGGCCGGAATCTCCGGCCCAGTGCGGACATAAAGTTAGTATGAGTAATGTATTCTGTGAATACCAAAATGAGTAAGTGTATTCTGTGAATACCAAAATGAGTAAGTGTATTCTGTGAATACCAAAAGGTACTAACTTTACGTTTTTGACGTAAGTTAGTTCTGTGAATCAGGCCCAGTATGTATATATTGTCTTTGACCATTTTTTCAGGGCATTTGCATATGTATAGGTATCTTTAACATTATTGTATTATTTGTTAACCCTTCCTTACATTTATTTACTTCTGACACATCTTTCTTTTCTTTTTGCTGTATTCTATCTATTTTGTTTAGAACATCAAAGAATTCTCTTTTTTTCTTTGGTGTATTAAGGTATTATCAATTTAGGAATACTTATTAACCATGGCGAATTTATTAACATTTGGTTTTAGTGATGATGACTTTGCATCAATGGTAGGAGGTACACAGCCATTCGGTCAACAATTTTCTGTCAGTAAGGATAAAAATGATAATCTAAATAAACTCCTAGCTCTTATGAAAAAAAACAAAAAGAGTAGAACTGCATGCACAGTACATGCTAGAATATCTAAGAGCGGGAGTAATTCCCCAAGGACTGCGGGTAAAAAATATTCCAGGACTATTTACTCAGCTTAAAGCCTTTTTGGAAAAATGGTCAATGATCGCGAACCGTTGTTCGCGTGATTTAATGATGTTGATCATTGAAACTGCTAAAGAAATGCTACAGACACTCATTACAGAAATTTTAGAATTAGAAAATAAGATCAAGAGTAATACAGCAGTGGATGAGGCAAAAAAAACACTAGAGGAAATAGATTTAGGGGCCGATTCCGATCTCGGTCGGAGGCGCACCTAACACTATTCGGCCGGGAAAAAAGCCAGGCGAATGCCTGTTTCCCGACCGACTCGCACATTATTCCGAACGAGCAAGTACGATGCGCACAACTGCATAGATTCCGACCCAGTCGTACTCACCCAATCCAGGTCCTGTTCTCCGACCGAGCCGGATCCGTAAACACAGAATCGAGTCGCACGGAGCCAAAATGCAGCCCCGTCCGGCCGGACAAGTACGATGCGCTTTCCGTACGCGCCGAACCCGTCGCTACGCACGGCACGTCTAAGCATCCGGGAGAGGCGCACATAAGCTCCGATTCGCGCCACAAAACGATCCACGGCTACGAGACGAACACGCCAGCCACGAGGACGAGGCGAAGCAACGACAAAGACGAACGAGACGAACCAACCATGAATCCCATCGTGCCAATCCTACCAATATTCTACATCTATTACCGGAACAGGCACGGACGCGCACGGCGCAGAAGGTAAGTCAGACACCAACCACAAAAACAAACTACACGTACCCGACATATCACACACACACACACAGAGGGATGCAGAAATTACTCACACCAGCAACAGCAGCACCATAGGGGCGGGATGGCCATCACCAATGCCACATATACACATAGGGGCCTGGATGCCAACAACTAACACCACCCCTACCCAGGGGGTGCCAGATGCCTACCACTACTACCACCTCTACCCATGGGGGGCTGGATGCCTGTCACTACTACCACCTCTACCCAGGGGGTGCCAGATGCCTAACACTACTACCACCTCTACCCATGGGGGCTGGATGCCTGTCACTACTACCACCTCTACCCAGGGTGTGCCAGATGCCTACCACTACTACCACCCCTACCCAGGGGGTGCCAGATGCCTACCACTACTACCACCTCTACCCATGGGGGGCTGGATGCCTACCACTACTACCACCTCTACCCATGGGGGCTGGATGCCTGTCACTACTACCACCTCTACCCAGGGGGTGCCAGATGCCTACCACTACTACCACCTCTACCCATGGGGGCTGGATGCCTGTCACTACTACCACCTCTACCCAGGGAGTGCCAGATGCCTACCACTACTACCACCTCTACCCATGGGGAGCTGGATGCCTGTCACTACTACCACCTCTACCCAGGGGGTGCAAAATGCCTACCACTACTACCACCTCTACCCATGGGGGCTGGATGCCTGTCACTACTACCACCTCTACCTAGGGGTGCCAGATGCCTACCACTACTACCACCTCTACCCATGGGGGGCTGGATGCCTGTCACTACTACCACCCCTACCCAGGGGGTGCCAGATGCCTACCACTACTACCACCTCTACCCATGGGGGGCCGGATGCCTACCACTACTACCACCTCTACCCATGGGGGGCTGGATGCCTACCACTACTACCACCTCTACCCATGGGGGGCTGGATGCCTACCACTACTACCACCTCTACCCAGGGGGTGCCAGATGCCTACCACTACTACCACCTCTACCCATGGGGGGCTGGATGCCTGTCACTACTACCACCTCTACCCAGGGTGCCACATATACCTATAGGGGCCTGGATGCAAACAACTAACACCACCCCTACCCAGGGGGTGCCAGATGCCTACCACTACTACCACCTCTACCCATGGGGGGCTGGATGCCTGTCACTACTACCACCTCTACCCAGGGTGTGCCAGATGCCTACCACTACTACCACCTCTACCCATGGGGGGCTGGATGCCTGTCACTACCACAAAAACAAACTACACGTACCCGACATATCACACACACACAGAGGGATGCAGAAATTACTCACACCAGCAACAGCAGCACCATAGGGGCGGGATGGCCATCACCAATGCCACATATACACATAGGGGCCTGGATGCCAACAACTAACACCACCCCTACCCAGGGGGTGCCAGATGCCTACCACTACTACCACCTCTACCCATGGGGGCTGGATGCCTGTCACTACTACCACCTCTACCCAGGGGTGCCAGATGCCTAACACTACTACCACCTCTACCCATGGGGGCTGGCTGCCTGTCACTACTACCACCTCTACCCAGGGTGTGCCAGATGCCTACCACTACTACCACCCCTACCCAGGGGTGCCAGATGCCTACCACTACTACCACCTCTACCCATGGGGGCTGGATGCCTACCACTACTACCACCTCTACCCATGGGGGGCTGGATGCCTGTCACTACTACCACCTCTACCCAGGGGTGCCAGATGCCTACCACTACTACCACCTCTACCCATGGGGGCTGGATGCCTGTCACTACTACCACCTCTACCCAGGGGGTGCCAGATGCCTACCACTACTACCACCTCTACCCATGGGGGGCTGGATGCCTGTCACTACTACCACCTCTACCCAGGGGGTGCAAAATGCCTACCACTACTACCACCTCTACCCATGGGGGGCTGGATGCCTGTCACTACTACCACCTCTACCCAGGGGGTGCCAGATGCCTACCACTACTACCACCTCTACCCATGGGGGGCTGGATGCCTGTCACTACTACCACCCCTACCCAGGGGGTGCCAGATGCCTACCACTACTACCACCTCTACCCATGGGGGGCTGGATGCCTACCACTACTACCACCTCTACCCATGGGGGGCTGGATGCCGGTCACTACTACCACCTCTACCCAGGGGTGCCAGATGCCTACCACTACTACCACCTCTACCCATGGGGGCTGGATGCCTGTCACTACTACCACCTCTACCCAGGGGTGCCAGATGCCTACCACTACTACCACCTCTACCCATGGGGGCTGGATGCCTGTCACTACTACCACCTCTACCCAGGGTGTGCCAGATGCCTACCACTACTACCACCTCTACCCATGGGGGGCTGGATGCCTGTCACTACTACCACCCCTACCCAGGGGATGCCAGATGCCTACCACTACTACCACCTCTACCCATGGGGGGTGGATGCCTGTCACTACTACCACCCCTACCCAGGGGTGCCAGATGCCTACCACTACTACCACCTCTACCCATGGGGGCTGGATGCCTGTCACTACTACCACCCCTACCCAGGGGGTGCCAGATGCCTACCACTACTACCACCTCTAGCCATGGGGGGCTGGATGCCTGTCACTACTACCACCTCTACCCAGGGGGTGCCAGATGCCTACCACTACTACCACCTCTACCCATGGGGGGCTGGATGCCTGTCACTACTACCACCTCTACCCAGGGTGTGCCAGATGCCTACCACTACTACCACCTCTACCCATGGGGGGCTGGATGCCTGTCACTACTACCACCCCTACCCAGGGGGTGCCAGATGCCTACCACTACTACCACCTCTACCCATGGGGGCTGGATGCCTGTCACTACTACCACCCCTACCCAGGGGGTGCCAGATGCCTACCACTACTACCACCTCTACCCATGGGGGCTGGATGCCCGTCACTACTACCACCCCTACCCAGGGGTGCCAGATGCCTACCACTACTACCACCCCTACCCATGGGGGCTGGATGCCTGTCACTACTACCACCCCTACCCAGGGGTGCCAGATGCCTACCACTACTACCACCTCTACCCATGGGGGCTGGATGCCTGTCACTACTACCACCCCTACCCAGGGGGTGCCAGATGCCTACCACTACTACCACCTCTACCCATGGGGGCTGGATGCCTACCACTACTACCACCTCTAGCCATGGGGGCTGGATGCCTGTCACTACTACCACCTCAACCCAGGGGGTGCCAGATGCCTACCACTACTACCACCTCTACCCATGGGGGCTGGATGCCTGTCACTACTACCACCTCTACCCAGGGTGTGCCAGATGCCTACCACTACTACTACCTCTACCCATGGGGGGCTGGATGCCTGTCACTACTACCACCCCTACCCAGGGGTGCCAGATGCCTACCACTACTACCACCTCTACCCATGGGGGGCTGGATGCCTGTCACTACTACCACCCCTACCCAGGGGTGCCAGATGCCTAACACTACTACCACCTCTACCCATGGGGGCTGGATGCCTGTCACTACTACCACCTCTACCCAGGGTGTGCCAGATGCCTACCACTACTACCACCCCTACCCAGGGGGTGCCAGATGCCTACCACTACTACCACCTCTACCCATGGGGGGCTGGATGCCTACCACTACTACCACCTCTACCCATGGGGGCTGGATGCCTGTCACTACTACCACCTCTACCCAGGGGTGCCAGATGCCTACCACTACTACCACCTCTACCCATGGGGGGCTGGATGCCTGTCACTACTACCACCTCTACCCAGGGAGTGCCAGATGCCTACCACTACTACCACCTCTACCCATGGGGAGCTGGATGCCTGTCACTACTACCACCTCTACCCAGGGGTGCAAAATGCCTACCACTACTACCACCTCTACCCATGGGGGCTGGATGCCTGTCACTACTACCACCTCTACCTAGGGGTGCCAGATGCCTACCACTACTACCACCTCTACCCATGGGGGGCTGGATGCCTGTCACTACTACCACCCCTACCCAGGGGTGCCAGATGCCTACCACTACTACCACCTCTACCCATGGGGGCCGGATGCCTACCACTACTACCACCTCTACCCATGGGGGGCTGGATGCCTACCACTACTACCACCTCTACCCATGGGGGGCTGGATGCCTACCACTACTACCACCTCTACCCAGGGGGTGCCAGATGCCTACCACTACTACCACCTCTACCCATGGGGGGCTGGATGGCGGTCACTACTACCACCTCTACCCAGGGGTGCCAGATGCCTACCACTACTACCACCTCTACCCATGGGGGCTGGATGCCTGTCACTACTACCACCTCTACCCAGGGTGCCACATATACCTATAGGGGCCTGGATGCAAACAACTAACACCACCCCTACCCAGGGGGTGCCAGATGCCTACCACTACTACCACCTCTACCCATGGGGGCTGGATGCCTGTCACTACTACCACCTCTACCCAGGGTGTGCCAGATGCCTACCACTACTACCACCTCTACCCATGGGGGCTGGATGCCTGTCACTACCACAAAAACAAACTACACGTACCCGACATATCACACACACACAGAGGGATGCAGAAATTACTCACACCAGCAACAGCAGCACCATAGGGGCGGGATGGCCATCACCAATGCCACATATACACATAGGGGCCTGGATGCCAACAACTAACACCACCCCTACCCAGGGGGTGCCAGATGCCTACCACTACTACCACCTCTACCCATGGGGGGCTGGATGCCTGTCACTACTACCACCTCTACCCAGGGGGTGCCAGATGCCTAACACTACTACCACCTCTACCCATGGGGGGCTGGCTGCCTGTCACTACTACCACCTCTACCCAGGGTGTGCCAGATGCCTACCACTACTACCACCCCTACCCAGGGGGTGCCAGATGCCTACCACTACTACCACCTCTACCCATGGGGGCTGGATGCCTACCACTACTACCACCTCTACCCATGGGGGCTGGATGCCTGTCACTACTACCACCTCTACCCAGGGGGTGCCAGATGCCTACCACTACTACCACCTCTACCCATGGGGGGCTGGATGCCTGTCACTACTACCACCTCTACCCAGGGGTGCCAGATGCCTACCACTACTACCACCTCTACCCATGGGGGCTGGATGCCTGTCACTACTACCACCTCTACCCAGGGGTGCAAAATGCCTACCACTACTACCACCTCTACCCATGGGGGCTGGATGCCTGTCACTACTACCACCTCTACCCAGGGGGTGCCAGATGCCTACCACTACTACCACCTCTACCCATGGGGGCTGGATGCCTGTCACTACTACCACCCCTACCCAGGGGGTGCCAGATGCCTACCACTACTACCACCTCTACCCATGGGGGGCTGGATGCCTACCACTACTACCACCTCTACCCATGGGGGCTGGATGCCGGTCACTACTACCACCTCTACCCAGGGGTGCCAGATGCCTACCACTACTACCACCTCTACCCATGGGGAGCTGGATGCCTGTCACTACTACCACCTCTACCCAGGGGTGCCAGATGCCTACCACTACTACCACCTCTACCCATGGGGGGCTGGATGCCTGTCACTACTACCACCTCTACCCAGGGTGTGCCAGATGCCTACCACTACTACCACCTCTACCCATGGGGGGCTGGATGCCTGTCACTACTACCACCCCTACCCAGGGGTGCCAGATGCCTACCACTACTACCACCTCTACCCATGGGGGGTGGATGCCTGTCACTACTACCACCCCTACCCAGGGGGTGCCAGATGCCTACCACTACTACCACCTCTACCCATGGGGGGCTGGATGCCTGTCACTACTACCACCCCTACCCAGGGGGTGCCAGATGCCTACCACTACTACCACCTCTAGCCATGGGGGCTGGATGCCTGTCACTACTACCACCTCTACCCAGGGGGTGCCAGATGCCTACCACTACTACCACCTCTACCCATGGGGGCTGGATGCCTGTCACTACTACCACCTCTACCCAGGGTGTGCCAGATGCCTACCACTACTACCACCTCTACCCATGGGGGCTGGATGCCTGTCACTACTACCACCCCTACCCAGGGGGTGCCAGATGCCTACCACTACTACCACCTCTACCCATGGGGGGCTGGATGCCTGTCACTACTACCACCCCTACCCAGGGGGTGCCAGATGCCTACCACTACTACCACCTCTACCCATGGGGGGCTGGATGCCCGTCACTACTACCACCCCTACCCAGGGGTGCCAGATGCCTACCACTACTACCACCCCTACCCATGGGGGGCTGGATGCCTGTCACTACTACCACCCCTACCCAGGGGTGCCAGATGCCTACCACTACTACCACCTCTACCCATGGGGGGCTGGATGCCTGTCACTACTACCACCCCTACCCAGGGGTGCCAGATGCCTACCACTACTACCACCTCTACCCATGGGGGGCTGGATGCCTACCACTACTACCACCTCTAGCCATGGGGGGCTGGATGCCTGTCACTACTACCACCTCAACCCAGGGGGTGCCAGATGCCTACCACTACTACCACCTCTACCCATGGGGGGCTGGATGCCTGTCACTACTACCACCTCTACCCAGGGTGTGCCAGATGCCTACCACTACTACTACCTCTACCCATGGGGGGCTGGATGCCTGTCACTACTACCACCCCTACCCAGGGGGTGCCAGATGCCTACCACTACTACCACCTCTACCCATGGGGGCTGGATGCCTGTCACTACTACCACCCCTACCCAGGGGGTGCCAGATGCCTACCACTACTACCACCTCTACCCATGGGGGGCTGGATGCCTACCACCAACAACACCCCCACTCATAGGATGGCTAATGCATGACACAACAAGCACACACCAACATAAAGAATGCAACAAAAAGACATCCCCCCAACACCATGACAAGCGTGTGTAGACTGTGTCAAATGCCTACAACACTGAACATGACTTTGAACATACAATGTGACCCCCTATCACATGTGTCACACATAAATGTGTGTGGCCCCCACAATGCAAGCAGACCATGACCACTGTGGCAATGGGGTCCAACCCCCATCATCACAGTGACCAAAAGGTAAGTGTGGGGTCCATAGCTGAAGCACATCTTGAACATTGTGGCAATGGGGTCTAAACCCCCATCATCACAGTGACCAAAATGTAAGTGTGGGGCCCATAGCTGAAGCACATCTTGAACATTGTGGCAATGGGGTCTAAACCCCCATCATCACAGTGACCAAAATGTAAGTGTTGACATTGAAAAAGCTGCAACTGCCAAACTGCATGGATGATTCCTGGTCACAGAACAACAAACACATCAGTGGCAAAGTAGTGCTTGTATCCCGTAGCAACATAGATTGGGGGAGGCAAACAGTGCAGTGCAAATAAGACATACCTTTGGCCATGTGCAGACAAACAACACCCATGGGGGCTGACACTGTCAACATTCATCAATGACACAATGACAGAAGTGACCATCAGAATGCAGACCCACATATTTGCACCAATGGGCACACAAATGCAGATACCCTGTGGAGACTGTAGATGTGAGGTGAACAGATACCATACCATGGCAGCAATGGGACACACAAACAATGATCATTGTGCTGACTGATGACCTAGGAGTCCCATGGACAGCAGGGGAAACCCACCAAACAACATACAGCCAATGGCACACTAAAGATATGCCAATGCAGTGGTGCAGATGCACAAACACAAACAGGCAGACCCACACTGCACATCAAACACAACAGGTGAGGGGGGGTGGGGGGGGCAGTGTCCCCAGGCAACCACACAACACATGATGAGGCCTGAATACCAATTACACAGATGCGCATACAGTGCCACACAAAGGTAACTCATGGATCCAAATCCCCTATGTGGGCAATCAGGCATTGTTAGATGAGAGGGAGCACAAATCACACATGTCACACAAGCATGTAGGAACAGCAACTGACACAGCAAGACACAGACACACCACAGCACTACCCCCAGGGTCCCCACAATGTGGTGACCCTGGGCTGCATGAAAATCCCACTGTGATGACAAAGCTAGATGTCGTTCACACTGTGAACCACAGTCATGTGTCCTGAGCAACAAACTACCATCACACCTACACAAGCACAAATCAATCAGCACGGCCAGTAAGCCAAGGCCAACATGGAGGCAGGGGTCTAGCCGGGCAACAACTCTCATCTGCAAACACTCAACACCACACACCTCGACCTCCAACAATGTGCAGCAGTGAAGCTCACATGCACTGGTGACATTGCACATGCACCCATGACAATCCCATGGGTGGTGGTGGGAACAAAGGTGCAGAAACACATCACACATGGCCACTCAACAAGACTCCTGAATGTCTGACACACTGCACACTACGCCGTACATGGACATGACGGCAATACCACACCAACCAATGGGATCCCAGCCACAGTCCCACACCAATGAAGAAGCCAAGGTCACCCACAAAGAACACACATAGACAACTACCAACATTGCAGCCCTGACCCTGAGGAATGCCAGCAGTCACACACACAACGTGTCACAATCACTGAAAGCTAACACAAACTGGAAATTACATGACAGGTGTAAACAACAAGTGCCAAGGGTAATCCTGACTGTGTCCCATCTGCGTCTGCCCACAAACTCAGCCCTGACAGCAAACACACCTATGGGTGACACCCTGATGACCAGTAATGTGCCATGCACCCACATCACAGAGAACCCAGGGAGAAGACTTTGGGGGAACATAGGTCAACTCAGCAAGCATCACAAACAGGAACATCACTAGGGATCCCAGCATGCACAGCAAAATGGAAGTGAACACACAGACATGCTCATACAACACACACCTTGGGCGCAGGCAATGTCACAGGAGTACACACTGCCATGAAGGGACTCCACTCCTGTGTGAGGAAAGCTGTGCCATATGTTGCCTCAGTAGGGCTCCATCATGTCAGCAGGACACTTGGTCACACAGTCAACAATTAGCACCAAATGAAGGCTCCCGTCACATCAGCCTGGTCATGGGAGTGTCAACGAAATCATCAGCACAGATCCAACACACATGTATAGCAAGTTGCACTGACAACACAGATGAGTCCTTCCCCATTGATGCCCAAACCTGCATGTCCAGTGGAGATGGCCACACGGTCAGGGAAGTAGACTAATTGAACAATGGCAAGCACAACAGATGTGCAGGGGTGGAAGCCACAGATGTGACATTGCTAATGTAAGTAGGAAATCCCATTGCCAAATATTGAAAACATGACACCCTCAGATGCTGCTAAGGATGACATGGATACACTACAGGATAGGACACATTGCCCGTGGACCACATGGGTTCCTGCACAGTAACACTTCATTTTCATGAGACCAAATATCACCATCACTGCAGCAAGGGCATGGTTAGCATCATCAACATCATGTACATCAGAAGCAAAACCACTAGAGAACAGAAAGTTGCTTTATTCAGCATAAGTGGGTTCAAAAGTTGAAGTCCAGTAAAAAGAAACAAAGGCCAATGGCCAGTCCATCCTGAAAGTCAAAACAGGGTGACAGTGGCAGATGTCACCCTACGCATGCCTGCACTGCTAAACACCAGGGACAATCCCCTCGGAGGGGCATACGGGGGGCAGGCCAGGCACCGCAGGGACAGGATCAGGGCTCACCAGAAGGAGGAAGGGAAGGGGTGGTGGGTGCTGGAGAGCCACTGACAACTGCAGTGGAGGTGTCTGACATGGTGTGTGCCGGCACAACTGGGGGGCATGAGTCAGATGGTGTGGGTGCCGGCACGACTGCAGTGGGCCGTGCAGATGGAGTGGACAGGTTCCCCACTGCAGTGCCCAAGTCAGACCGGGTGGTAGTGGACTCCACTGCAGTGCCTACCTCCAGGGGAGGAGAATGGGGATCAGGTAAGGTGGGCAGGACAGAGGGGGAGGACACCGTCTCCACACCAGTGGCACAGACATGCGCAGCGGGGGGTGTGGTGCCGGAAGAGCAAGTGGCAGGTTGAGAAGGCCTGATCATTTTGGGGATGGTGTATCTGTGGGTGGGGGAACCTGGGGCAGGGTGTGGTGGGGGCACCTATGGAGTGGGGGCCTGAGGGATGGAGGAAGGAGACTTGGTGCCTGAGCTGCAGGGCGGCGGCGGGGTCTTGCTCTTCCGGGTCTGGGGGGACTTGCGGATGGGGGCGTCAGTCGGTCTGCGCCTGGGGGAGGGTGTCCGGGGGCGAGGAGCACTCCGCTCCGTGTGGGTGGGCTTCCTCTTCCCCCTGAATGCTGTATCAGCTGGATCGGAGGGGAAGAGGCCAAGGTCACTGAGGAAGACCCGCTGTGTCTTTGGGGTTGCAGGTGAGGCAAGGGAAGGGGCTTTAGAGGGAGAGGTAACTGAGGACTGCGCAGTGCTCGTGGATGCGTGTGTATGTGCCTGGGCCCCATCCCCTGTGAGTGTGGTTTCAGTCCCCCTGACTGTGCGTGCGTGTGCGTCTTGATTTTGGCGTGTGTGTCTGTGTGCTGCTTGTGTCTGTGCTGGTGTGTGCCTGTGCCGGTGTGTGTGTGCTTGGGACAGGTAAGGTGCTGGGGAGTGTGGATGGGGCAGAGGCAGGAGGGGTGAGGGACTGTTGGAGGAGGGACACTGCTGCCGTCAGGGAGGAGTCCATGGACCTATTGCCCCTCTGTAGGGCAGACATGCCCGATGAGATGCCCTCCATGAACGACACCAGCTGAGTCAACAGAGTGGTGTGTGCATGGAGGACACTCAGCATCGCTGTCTGCCCTACATGGAGCTGGCGAAGGAGGTACACAGACTCCTCACTCAGGGCAGCAGGGGATACAGGGGCAGGGGGTGCGGTGCCTGGCCCGAAGGAGACACGCTCCCGAACATGGGAGCCTCCACGGACCTCGGGAATGGGAGCCGATGGGAGGGCGGTGGTGGTGGTGGTGGTGGTGGTGGTGGTGGTGGTGGTGGTGGTGGTGGTGGTGGCGGCGGGGACAGCAACACTAGCTGGGGTGTGGTGGCTGCTGACACCCGCATCCACAAGGGAGTCATCCTCCGAGCTGCTGTGGTCCTCAGCTGAGGTGGATGCTGCTGAGGACTCCTCGGTGTGGCTCCCCTCGCCCTCCGTGCCACTGGGTCCCTCCGAACACTCCTCGGCTGCTGACCCAGTCTGGCTCTGTGGCTCCTCCTGGTCCGTGGAGCTGTCTCCTCCTGTGGCCGTGGATGTATCTGCAAACAATAGGGAAACAGACAGACATCAGTCACCTGCACCGAACGCACACACCACAGTAAGAACAGCACATTACAGAGCAAGCCCTGGCATCCTTAGTTGAACATTGCCAAAAGTGCCCAAACAGAATAGGAGAAGCCAATTGTCAGTCTGATGGTCAACCATGGCACTCACATCCCTCCTGGCCTTGCACCCATCTGTCTGGTGTCTGTTGGATGGCAATACCCCAGTGTGGACACATGCACCACCTACACAGTAGTTGGACAGTGCAGGGAACACGGTGAAGCATGTGAACATGCACACATCACAACTCTTGCCACTGAGTCAGTACAGGTGTCCGGATGAAAGGGATGCCCAGAGTCAAATATGAAATGCATGTGATGCATACCAGCGACAGACACCATGATGCACCCATGTCCTGATAGCATTGCCACAATGGTGTGCATGTAGCACATGTCACTCCCCTGCAGGATCACGCATAGTAAGTTTCATGCCATGGCACAGGCATGCCTGCTAAGTCATACATCACTGTCTCCAGTCACATGGGCAGGGCAGCCAGACAACAACAGTCTGCACTGTGTCACAATAGTAGGTCATGGGGAATGCAAGTCCTGGAGCTGAACAAGTGCACATGTACATCCCCCACACACCACATCATCTGAACCCTTATCTGTCCACGTCATACCAATTGGACATATGTGAGACCTGTAACACAACCCTCTGAACCTGAGCACATCACAATCTGCTGTGAATGGGAAACAGCTGCCTGAACTTCACATTCGCATACCCCAGTCTGCACGGTCAGGTGATCAAACACCTATGTGTCACACAAGTATCGTCTCCTATGGTCACATCTCCGGTGGCATGCTGAGCCCCAACCGAGAAACACCCCAGCAGTCCTGACAACGAGCCACAGCACACTGATACAGAGGCAGACACCTGAGGGGCCATATCACTGAGCACAACGTGTCAGCTGATACACGGGAGTGGGAGTACAGAGTGTATTGTATGGCCTGGAGTAGGCATGACTGTCCTGCCGCACGTGAATGAGGGATGAGCCCTGGACAGTAGGCAGGTGGCTAAGTATGTGTGACACACGTAATATACACACTCCTGGGGCCCAAACATTGTTCACACCCGCAGCATGGGTGTGTGCCAGATACCCCAGGCACATGTGGTGGATCAGCTCAGCAATTGGACCACATATCAAAGTAACACGCAGATTACATGTCAGAACACAGGCATTGTGTAAGCAATGGACCCACCCATGATGCCCACCACAGAGTTAGGGGAACAAATGCTGTCCCCCACCTTGAGCTAAGCAAAATGCAAGGACACAGTACCCAAGTGACACAATTCCCTGACTGTAAGGGCCACACCTGGGTATCAGATGAGGAGTGGGCAGTGCACAATTGAGGGACATGGGTCCTGGACCACATGACTGATGTACTGTGGACGTTTAACCAGGCCAGAGGAGGGCACATAGCATGGCAGACAAAGTTCACAATGCAGTCATGGACTCACCCCCTCCTTGCTGCTCTCTGGCCTTCAGCTGCCCATCCAGATCAGGGAAGACCACCGCCAGGATCCTGAGCATGTGGGGGTCAGCGTCCGGTGTCCGCCCCTCCTGCGAGGAGGCGACAGCTTCAGCTGGACCCGTGCGATCCTCCAGGTCCAGCCCCGAAGGTCCTGCCACCTCTTCTGGCAGTTGCGGATCCGGCGCTTGTAGACCCCCACGGATCTCACTGCCCGGACGATGGTCAGCCATATCTGCTGCTTCTGGTGGGCATCAACCTGTGAGGATGACAAAGTGAGAATGCCATTACTACACATGCAACATATCCGTGCATTACACAGTTGGATATACATGTCTCAATCACAGGGGCACATGATGTACACAGGCAGTGCAACGATGGCTATGGACAGTTTGCCAGCAGTTACTACATGGTATCATTGCCTGGGAAGTAAAACCTTGTTTAAATGCACTGTCACTGCACTATACCTGTTCAGTGCATGTAACTACACACTATGAGGGGTGACAACTACTCAGTGAGCCTGCTAGCCAGTGGTGTGCAGACTGTAAGCCTTGCTAGTCAGACAACATGCACATTTAGTAAGGCAGTGGACAGCACACTCACCTGCTCCCCTGCTTTCCCATACAGCTTGCTGTACTGTGGAAGGAGGCTGTCCAGCAGGGCCTGGTTCTCCTCAGTGCTGAAGGCTGGGGCTCTCTCCACAGTACGTGCCATTGCAGGGTCCAGAGGGTGCAGATACAGCAGCAGTGGTGGTGGCAGATGTCGTCCTGGAGCATGTAGTGCAGGCAAGTGAGCTCTCAGGGGAACAGCCAGCATTATATGTGTGCTGCAGAGGCAGATACTGTCCCATGTGTCCAAAGTGATCGGTCCAAGTCGTTTGCATCTTCTGAATCTGGCCAATCCATGGAATTGCACCACTTACACACGCCCACAGCATCCTTCAAAAGTTCAACTTCATGACACCCATGAATTTGCAACATTGTTGTGGGTGACCAACTGAATATACAGCATCAGACTCGTTCAAGATTTGAAAACGCGTCCGTTGCCAGGCCAGGCCATAGCCAATGGGTGCGCACCGATCGGTCCATTGCTCTACAACGCGTACCCGGGATACAACGCGTACCCGCACACATTGAATGCAATGGGCCGGCCGGGCACACCGATCGGTCCATTGCAGTTCACCGCGTACCCGCTCACAACAGATGCAATGGGCCGGCCGGGCACACCGATCGGTCCATAGCCCTACAACGCGTACCCGGGATACAACGCGTACCCGCACACATTGAATGCAATGGGCCGGCCGGGCACACCGATCGGTCCATTGCTGTACAACGCGTACCCGGGATACAACGCGTACCCGCACACATTGAATGCAATGGGCCGGCCGGGCACACCGATCGGTCCATTGCTGTACAACGCGTACCCGGCATACAACGCGTACCCGCATACATTGAATGCAATGGGCCGGCCGAGCACACCGATCGGTCCATTGCTCTACAACGCGTACCCGCACACATTGAATGCAATGGGCCGTCCGGGCAAACCGATCGGTCCATTGCTCTACAACGCGTACCCGGGATACAACGCGTACCCGCACACATTGAATCCAATGGGCCGGCCGGGCACACCGATCGGTCCATTGCTCTACAACGCGTACCCGGGATACAACGCGTACCGCACACATTGAATGCAATGGCCAATGTGTGCGCACCGATCGGTCCATTGCTGTCCAACGCGTATTGCGAATACAACGCGTACCCGCTCACATTGAATGCAATGGCCAATGTGTGCGCACCGATCGGTCCATTGCTGTCCAACGCGTATTGCGAATACAACGCGTACCCGCTCACATTGAATGCAATGGCCAATGTGTGCGCACCGATCGGTCCATTGCTGTCCAACGCGTCCCTGTACAAGTCACTGGCATATGTCACCATGCCTGTCACAGGTGAACATATGCCAGCCACATATACTTCCCAGGGAGTGAGGGGCATACCTACAACACCACAGCCTGTCCACACTGTATCCTAAGGCATGTAAGGCTGCATTACCTATTCCGTGTATGGGGGTGAACATGTTGTTCTGTGGGTGTCACTTGGGGGCAGCCACTCCCAGGCTGTGCACGTGTTCATGGGGACAGAATCCTTGGTGTGTCGTGCACATGACCACTGTGATGTGCAACTGTTCATTTCTGAGCATGTGGCATGGTCACATTTCACGGTGGTGTATGTGTATGTCATGTCACATACCCAGAGTCCCATGTGGGACGGTATGTACGTCCCAGGGTGACCCATTGCCACAATAGTGATGGTCCTCCACAGTCTGTGTGCATGTTGTGTTTACGTCTCTGATTCCATGTGCACAATGGGAGACAGTCTCCACATCCACGTTGTTTGTGCATGGACTTTGATGTTGTGCGTGTGTGTGTCACAGACGTCCATGTCTGTCCTGCCGAGGCAAGAGGGACCACTACCTGTGGGGGTCAAGGTTGTTTTGCTGTGGTGTATTCATGATACACCATGTCATGCCAGTGTCCATGTGGCAATACAGGGTCCCTGGGAATCTACCTGTCGATGAGCTGTGATGCCTGGGGCACATCTGTCCTCACATGTCACTGTGGGGTGTGTTTGGAACGTGGCAGCAGGAGATGGGAACTGTGACACGGCCTCATGATATCCCATGGCACAACCTGGGACTTGTTGATGCCAGTTGTTGAACTGTGATGTTAGATGTTGGCCATGTAGGTGCCATACATGTCCTTACGGAACTGCACACATCATGTACTTGTGCCTCATAATGATGTATCATGTGATATTGAGTATGGTCAATGCCACATATGTGGGGTGACTGACAATCTTTCTTTCTTCACCTATGCACTGCAGGGCACCAGCTGTCCATAGACCATTCCCTGACCTTGCAACCATGGTGGAACGGGACTGCATCCGACGGTACCGCTTCACCAGGCCGCTGATTGAGGTATTGACGGTGCGGTTGGCCCCACATTTGCAAGCTGGCCGGACATACCCTACAGCGCTGACCCCCAAGGTGAAGGTGATGGCAGCCCTACACTTCTTTGCCACCGGTACCTTTCAACACACTGTGGCGACTGCTGGTGGGATGTCACAGACCATGTTCAGCCGTGTGCTCCGCGATGTTTTGGAGGCTATGTTGATATACCTGAACCAGTACATCCATTTCCCTAGACTCCAACAACTCACTGACGTGAAGAGTGACTTCTACGCCCTGGGGAGGATGCTGCATGTCATTGGCTCCATTGATGGGACACATGTGGCTTTGGTACCACCACAGGCCCAAGAGCAGGCATACAGGAACCGCAAACACTACCACTCGGTCAATGCACTGGTGGTATGTATTGCAGATATGAGCATCTCACACGTCTGTGCCCGTTTCCCAGGTTCTGCACACGATGCCTACGTGATGAGGAGTAGTCGCATCCCGAGGATGATGTCACAGATGCGGAACCAGCGTGCCTGGCTTGTTGGTGTGTACTGACTTTGTACCATTGTGTGTGTTCTGCAATGTAGTGTTCCACCCTCTTTTCCAACTCAGCTAATGTGCAATTGTCTGTATGTAGGTGACTCCGGATACCCCAACATGCCGTGGTTGCTGACGCCCCTCAGGAACCCTGTGACACCAGCCCAGATGCGCTACAATGAGGCACATGGTCGGACCAGGAGAGTGATCGAGCGGACATTTGGTCTCCTGAAGAGCCGCTTCCGCTGCCTAGATAAGACAGGAGGGGCCCTCCCATATGCCCCAGCAAAGGTGTGCAAGATTGTCATCGTCTGCTGCATGCGACACAACCTGGCAGTGCGGAAGGAGTTGCCTCTCATCCTGGATGACGATGACCAACATCCGCCACCTGTGGATGATCCTGGCCTGGACCACGATGCCAGTGATGATGATGATGATGGTGATGTCCGCACACAGTTCATCACCAACTTCTTCAGCTGAATGTGAGTATCCGGAGATGTCATGTCAATGATGTGAGTATGCATGATATGTGTTGGTGGTGCTCTGGTGCTGTTTGAGTGTGTCCATGTGCTACATGACTGTATGCGTGTAGCGATGTGTCCTTACAGGTAGTCTGTACTCCCCAACCGTGTTGACATGCTAACTTGGTTCTGGGTGGGTATCTTGTGACATGTATTGGGCATGAGTATTGCAGTTCTGTCCTGTTCTTCAGTGCTTTTGACTGTCTCATTTCTGTCCTTCACAGGGTACTTTCAGAGTTGTTTGGTCAACTGTGATCCCCGACACCGTGATTAAACTTCCAGGGTGGTAGCTGTCGTTTCTCTACAGGTGATGTGCGCCACACCCATGGACTTCCTTCCTTCTACACTTGTTGACTGTGTGCCCGCTGCCAGGTGGGATTACCTTGCATCTGTAGTGGTTACAACATGTTGCAAATGTGTAATAAACCTGTGCTTCACTTTGTGATGTGCGTTGTCTCTGGTCACACATCTGACTGACATTTGCTTACTGCACCAGTGGGCTAGTTGACAAAGACTGTGAATAGGTGTTGTGTCTGTGCATTGCACCGTATTTCCTGGCAACATCAGTGTAGGCGATGAGTCAGATGGCCTTGGTGTGTATATGTTGTGTAGCCCTGGTGGTGTGTCTCCCTCATATGTGTCACGTTGCCATGACTCACATGCCTGTGTTGTACTTGCTGTAGCAGTTAGCATGCACAGTGTAATTTCGCAGGTCATCATCTCCATGACAGAAACCACGTTGGAATCACAACAGAGGCAGGTATGGTGTATTAGTGTGTTTATTGTCATACATGTGTGTGTATAGTGCACAGGATGGTGGGTGCTGTACATTGTGATTTAAATCCAAAGTTCCTAGATGATTTGGAAGTCCTGGTAGCAGAAATGTCCTGAGTAAAGTCCACAGTCATCTGATACATTGGTCCAACTTGTACTCCCCATGTCATGTGGGGGAGTTGTGTTGCATTCAACAGGGTGAACAGTTTGCGCCCAAAGGTGATTGTCCAGAACAGGTTTTGGCTTCCTGGGGGTTGCGCATGGCCATCGGCCTCTCAGTTGCCCTTCCTCGGACGACCCCTCTTCTTTGGGGGGGGGGACCCTCAAGTGCAGGCTGCTGCGGTGCAGGGGACTCTCCGCCAGAGTCATCCTCCCTCTCTGTGGCAGTTGCAGTTGTTTCAGCACCAGATGTTGTGGGCACACAGGGAGGTGTTGACTGGTTGCTGCTCATCTGGCGGAGGCATTGTAATATGTCCCTATGCACCACCGTCATTTCTTGCAGTGTGTCCCACTTGGACTCCATGCGGGACATGTGTAAGTCCAAGCGGGCATGATGGGCAGCCTGCTGCTGTCGTATGTCCCTGAGGAGCCCCACTACCTGGCTGAGCTCTCCGGTGCTGGACTGGTACGCATCGGCTATGCGTACCAGTTGTGGGTCATCATGCAGTCCAGACCCCTCTGCGATCAGCGACCTATGTCTCCCACCCCTCCCACCACCCCTGGCGACACGTGCAGTACCTGAGGTGGCACGCACAGGTGACCCTGGGCCCCCTTGGGGGTTGTTGGTGGTGTTGGTGTCCATAGCCCCACGTTGGTCCAGGGTCCGTGTGCTGGTGGTGGTGGTGCTCCTTGGTCTGTCTGTGTCGGCAGGGGTGGTTTGTGTGTTGACAGTCGTTGGAGGGGTGGGTGCAGGGGGTGCAGCTGGTGGTCCTGCTGGTGCTGCATGATGACTTGCTCCAGAGGTGCCAGGTAGGTCTTCGTCATCCGAGGAGGGCAGAGGCTGTTCCACACCAGTGAGCTCCGTTTCCCCTTGAGCCTGGGACGGGGACTCCTCAGCGTCTGCTGCTGTGTCCCCATCATCACCTGTTTTTGGGAGACACACACAATGTATGTTATGTTTCTGCAGGCATCAATGGTTGACACACCTGACAGTTGTGACTGTACCTCTGGATGCAGGCCTGTACATTGCATTGTCCTAAGTTGTCACAGTCAGAGGTTGATATTGGTGTAGCACATTGTCCTGCATACTTTGGGCATTTCAATATGAATGTTGGGGTGTGTACATGGTCTGTATTGGTTGTATTTGGTTGACATCCGGCCCTCCTTCCCACCCAGCCAGATATTCCACCATGGAACGTGCTTCCATTGCAGGGAGTGCAAGTTGTCTTTCAGGATGTCAGTCAGTGGTGTCCTGCTGTTGGTTGGTGCACAGTTGCCAGCAGGGCCTTGTGCTCCCCACAGCAGTACCCAGTGTCAGCCATCTTGTCAGTTCTTTTCCACTCCCTGTGATGTGCGCATGGTTCAGGGTGGTGTTGATGGGACAGTTGTGGGGGTGACCAATATCTGTGACTGCCACTCCCATCATGCTATTGCCTCCAACCCCCTTCCCAGCATGCCCATGCTTCCTTCCTTTTGACTCTGCTTCCCTGTGGGGTTGTGTGCCTGTGCTGACAAGATGGCTGACAGTGTTATCCTGGGGTTAGTTTGGCTACAAGTCCCATGTGTGTCCCTGTGCTTCACACAGCATGACCCAGGGTTGTGGTTCTTTGTGGGATATTTGATTAGAGTGTGAGGCAATGCATTCTCCCAGGTGAGTTGTGTGGAGTTTGTGTTAGGGGTGTGTGTGAGTGGAGCTGCTGGTGACTATGGTCAGTGCTGTCAGTCCTCCTTCCCACCCAGCCAGATATTCCACCATGGAACGTGCTTCCATTGCAGGGAGTGCAAGTTGTCTTTCAGGATGTCAGTCAGTGGTGTCCTGCTGTTAGTTGGTGCACAGTTGCCAGCAGGGCATTGTGCTCCCCACAGCAGTACCCAGTGTCAGCCATCTTGTCAGTTCTTTTCCACTCCCTGTGATGTGCGCATGGTTCAGGGTGGTGTTGATGGGACAGTTATGGGGGTGACCAATATCTGTGACTGCCACTCCCATCATGCTATTGCCTCCAACCCCCTTCCCAGCATGCCCATGCTTCCTTCCTTTTGACTCTGCTTCCCTGTGGGGTTGTGTGCCTGTGCTGACAAGATGGCTGACAGTGTTATCCTGGGGTTAGTTTGGCTACAAGTCCCATGTGTGTCCCTGTGCTTCACACAGCATGACCCAGGGTTGTGGTTCTTTGTGGGATATTTGATTAGAGTGTGAGGCAATGCATTCTCCCAGGTGAGTTGTGTGGAGTTTGTGTTAGGGGTGTGTGTGAGTGGAGCTGCTGGTGACTATGGTCAGTGCTGTCAGTCCTCCTTCCCACCCAACCAGATATTCCACCATGGAACGTGCTTCCATTGCAGGGAGTGCAAGTTGTCTTTCAGGATGTCAGTCAGTGGTGTCCTGCTGTTGGTTGGTGCACAGTTGCCAGCAGGGCCTTGTGCTCCCCACAGCAGTACCCAGTGTCAGCCATCTTGTCAGTTCTTTTCCACTCCCTGTGATGTGCGCATGGTTCAGGGTGGTGTTGATGGGAGAGTTGTGGGGGTGACCAATATCTGTGACTACCACTCCCATCATGCTATTGCCTCCACCCCACTTCCCAGCATGCCCATACTTACTTGCTTTTGAGTGGACTTCACTGTGTGTGAGTGTGACAGCAATGGCAAGATGGCTGACAGTGGTGTCCTGCTGTTGGTTGGTGCCCAGTTCCCAGCAGGGCCTTGTGCTCCCCACAACTGAGCACCATTGTCAGACATCTTTGAAGTGGCTTTTCACTCCCTGTGATGTGCGCATGGTTCAGGGTGGTGTTGATGGGCCAATTGTGAGGCTGACCAATATCTGTGACTACCACTCCCATCATGCTATTGCCTCCACCCCACTTCCCAGCATGCCCATACTTACTTGCTTTTGAGTGGACTTCACTGTGTGTGAGTGTGACAGCAATGGCAAGATGGCTGACAGTGGTGTCCTGCTGTTGGTTGGTGCCCAGTTCCCAGCAGGGCCTTGTGCTCCCCACAACATAGCACCACTGTCAGACATCTTTGAAGTGGCTTTTCACTCCCTGTGATGTGCGCATGGTTCAGGGTGGTGTTGATGGGACAATTGTGAGGCTGACCAATATCTGTGACTACCACTCCCATCATGCTATTGCCTCCACCCCACTTCCCAGCATGCCCATACTTACTTGCTTTTGAGTGGACTTCACTGTGTGTGAGTGTGAGAGCAATGGCAAGATGGCTGACAGTGGTGTCCTGCTGTTGGTTGGTGCCCAGTTCCCAGCAGGGCCATGTGCTCCCCACAACTGAGCACCAGTGTCAGCCATCTTTGAAGTGGCTTTTCACTCCCTGTGAGGTGTGCATGCTTGGGTGTGAGCTTGCTGGGCCATGTGGGTGGGGGATGTTGGGCTGTGACTACCACTCCCATCATGCTATTGCCTCCACCCCCCTTCCCAGCATGCCCATGCTTCCTTCCTTTTGACTCTGCTTCCCTGTGGAGTTGTGTGCTTGTGCTGACAAGATGGCTGACCGTGTTATCCTGGGGTTAGTTTGGCTACAAGTCCCATGTGTGCCCCTGTGCTTCACACAGCATAACCCAGGGTGGTGGTTCTTTGTGGGATATTTAATTAGAGTGTGTGGCAATGCATTCTCCCAGGTGAGTTGTGTGGAGTTTGTGTTAAGGGTGTGTGTGAGAAAAGCAGCTGGTAACTATGGTCAGTGCTGTCAGTCCTCCTTCCCACCCAGCCAGATATCCCACCATGGAACGTGCTTCCATTGCAGGGAGTGCGAGTTGTCTTTCAGGATGTCAGTCAGTGGTGTCCTGCTGTTGGTTGGTGCACAGTTGCCAGCAGGGCCTTGTGCTCCCCACAGCAGTAGCCAGTGTCAGCCATCTTGTCAGTTGTTTTCCACTCCCTGTGATGTGAGCATGGTTCATTGTGGTGTTGATGGGCGTATTGTGAGGGTGGGCAATATCTGTGACTACAACTCCCATCATGCTATTGGCTACACTGACTTGATCAGCATACACAGAATTCCTTCCTTTCAGTGAGCTTCCCTGTGAGGTGGTGTTGTAGTGGTGGCTACATATCTGACTGTGTTTGTTGGTTAGATTTGTGCCACTGCCTAGCTGTATTTGTTGTTGGGTTTGTACATGTCATGACACAGTTACATATCACTATGAGATGGCATGTATTGTGTTTATCTGACTGACATACACATCTTGGGATGATTATCTTGTGGTTGGTGTGTATTTGCTGAGGGTGCATGGTTTGACTATCCCCTTGATAGTGATGTGTGTGTATTGTCGCACAATATTGTGTACATTTGTTGTGTACTCACCAGGCTCTGGGATGTTTTCTAGTCCTTATACGCTCACTGGTGGTAGGATGGCCCGCATCTTCTCCTCCCAGGGCCTGAGGTATACTGGTTTGGCAGGAGGGCCACTGCCGGTGTGTTGGCTCAAGAGGTAGTCCTTCTTAAGCAGGTCCCTGACCCTCCTGCGCACGTCATACCACCTGTTCTGGATGTCTTCCTTTGTGCGCAAACATGGTGATTGTGCGTTCACCCTGTCGACGATCCTCTCCCACATCTTGGTTTTCTGCGACATGGGGGTCTGTTGGACCAGTGTACCAAACAGCTGTGGCTCTACCCGGAGGATCTCATCTACCAGGACTTCCAATTCACTATCTAGGAACTTTGGATTCTTCTTTGGGGGCATGGTGATGGGTGGTGGTGGTGAGTGATGTGTGTGTTGGGGTGTGCAAGTGAGGGTGTGTGAGTGTGTGTTTTGCTGGGTGTATGTGAGGGTGCTATTTGTTGAGGTGCTGATGGTGTGTGGCTTGTGTGATGGATGAGCTGTGGGTGGGTGTGTGGTTGCTGTCTGTTGAGTGCTGGCAGGTCATTAGAATTTGCAAAGGATCATGGTAGGGATTTGTGTCCTTTTTATGGGTGGAGTTGTGGGTGTGTCTTTGTTCCCTGTTCCCCCCAGTATTTATTGGCTTTGTAATTGCTTGTTTGGCCTTTTTTTGTGTGTTTTTCCCTTTGTACTTTTTGTGCATGTAGGAGACGTTCTTCTGACCGAGTCGGACCCTGCAGTTGTCTCGTGCGAGCTTCTCCGATTCGTTCACGCTGTGTTTGTGCTGTTTTCTGTGCTGCGTACGCGTCGGTCGCGGTGTATTGGGTTGCTTCGGCTCGCAGTTTTGTATGCGTGTCGGTCGTACGGCTTGGGCTCCGTGCGACTCGGTCGTGTTTTCCACGCGTTGCATCGTACTTGGCGGGTCGGATTTCGCGGGTACGTTTCGTTCGGGATTCTTCCTGGTGCGTGTCGGTCGGTTCGATTCGCGTGGTTTTCCGGCCGGATAGCTATTTTCCGCGCGGTTCGGTCGTTCGTATTGTGTTCCGTACGAGTCGGTCGGATTTTGCACGCATTTCATCGTACTTTGCGGGTCGTGCTGCACCGGTACGTGTCGGTTGGACTAAATTCCGGCTCCGAGTCGGTCGGTACGTTTTCCGGCCCGAATCGGAATCGGCCCCTTAGATTTGAAATCATATACAGAATACCTGCATAAAAGAAAAACGGAGAAACTAAAGAAAGATATTCGTTTCTCAACCAAAGAAAACACATCCATATCTGTCTGAGCATTATTACTCTCAACAGGAAGGCATGTTACAAGATCAACCTGAATATAGACGATATAACAGAAAGGTTACAACATTTTCAGTAACCTCCGATTCTGATAATGATAGTCCATCAAACCAGTTTGAAAACAGAAATAATCGACACATAGTAAGACCATATCAAACCCCTCAGCCCTCTTTTTTAGGGAGAGGCAACCCTCGCAGAAGCAATTGGAGGCCTCAATATCAACCGAGGTATCGAGGAAACCAGATGAATCAAAATCAATTCCTGGTAACTCGCAATGCTCAATATTGGCGAGACTAGAAGAAATTCCAATTTTCAATCCGAGTACCTCTGATCTAACTCCAGCGACCCATTCATTGCTATGCAAAGGCTTAAGTTTTGTTCCTCATTCAGGGTTCAATAAATTTGAACTATTTAGTGATCTTACAGCATTTTTTCGTAAAATTAGATTAAAATTGTTTTTTTCAAAACAAACTACGAGACCTATACAGGTGAATAAATCAGGTCTTAAACCTATATCTAATTTTACACCCACGGCAGAGCAAGTTCCACCAGAAGCTATTGTATTCGAACAGGTGGTTTATCAAAAAATGCTTGCAGCAACTAAATATGTACAACATACCCCCTATAACATTCAACTTGATGAATATCAAGCCTTAAGCTCCCTCAGAAACAACACCGACATCACAATTAAGAGTTGTGACAAAGGTGGGGGAATTGCCATTATGAATACAACAGATTATGTGAGAAAAATGGATGAGATGCTTCAAGACACTAATTTTTACTCTAAAATTACGAGAAATCCCACAGAAAAAATTAGAACCAAAATTCGAACTATTACATCTAAAGCATTAAGAGATGGCGACATTTGTGATGAGGAATACGACTATCTCAATGTACAGAATCCTAAAATGGCTTGTCTATACGGTGCTCCAAAAATACATAAAAATGAGAAGGACCCTCCGTACAGACCAATCGTATCTACGATAGGTTCTGTTACAGAACCATTATCCAAATATTTGGATGCCATCCTGAGACCCCACATTGACAAAACTCCAGCTTATGTCCAAGACACACGGCACATAATAAACCTTATAGAGGATGTCCCTTTTAATCCACAACAGCAATGGCTAGTAACACTAGATATAGAAAGTCTCTATAGCAACATACCAACACAAGGGGCTTTATGTGCAGTAGAATGGTTTATTGACATTATGAACATTGACTGCAATAAACAATTTATCATCAAATGCCTAAAGATAGTACTTGAAGATAACATTTTTGAGTTTAATGGCCATTTGTTTCAACAATCAAAAGGAGTATGTATGGGCGCTTCATGCGCACCAACTGTGGCAAACATCTATATGGCTAAATTCGAGTACACACACATTTACAATGAGGTAGCACCATTTTTTGAATCAATTTGGAAATGGTCGCGCTTCATTGACGACATTTTCTTTATCTGGACAGATAATGAGGAAAACCTAAATGAATTCCTGACATGGTTAAACCTCTGTGATCATAATCTACGGTTTACATCTAACATCAATAATAACCAGATCGAATTTTTAGATATAGTCATCAAACATGTTGAAGGTAAACTTGCAGTAGACTTATTCATCAAATCTACAGCACGGAATAAGCTTTTACATTATGGGAGTTTTCACCCTAAATCCCAGATAAACAGTATCCCCTTTGGACAGTTCCTTCGGTTGCGGAGGAACTGTACTACTGTTGCAGACTTTGATATCAGAGCCAATGAGATGAGGAACAAGTTTCTGGCAAGAGGATATCCGCGGAAACTTATAAAGAACTCTTACAAAAGAGCTAGGTTTTTTCATAGACAACATCTCTTAACAAGTCACAACAAGCAGAAAACCTCAGATTTAGTGTTCGTGACTAGACATTCAATGATGAATGCTAAAATAAGGCAGATCATCTCTTCCTGTTGGTCCATATTAAATGTGGATAAAGAACTTGGAGAAAAAATCCCTAAACCGTTATTTACTTATCGCAAAAATAAAAATCTGAAGGATCTCATTGTCAGATCACGTATGCCCCCAGATAAACTGCCAATACAGAGAAGTATTGTGGGGAATAATCCGGTTATAGGAAATTTTAAATGTGGAACATGTAAAATTTGCCCTCTAGCAATAGAGAATGACACGATAAACTTTAACGGCCAAATTATCACAGCAAAGCATATGACTAACTGTAAAACCAAAAATGTAATATATCTTTTGCTGTGCCCATGTGGCTTAGGGTACATTGGCGAAACAGGTCGGAGCTTTAACACACGACTCACAGAGCATCGCTCTGCGATTCGAACAAAAAGATGACAGCACCCATAGTAGAACACTATGTTCAATTAAAGCACACTGAAAATGACATAAAATGGTTCGTTTTAGAACCAATCTTGCCAAAAGCTTACCAGAACAACGAATTAGTTCGTAAAAAACGTGAGGTATATTGGATATTTATGTTGGACACGGTTAAAAAGGCCTAAATTCAGAGATACCTTGGGCACAGGTCCATGATACATATACACACTAGTGGATTGAGGGTCTCTGATAGAAAATAAAAGACGTGTTTTCTGTAAAAATCTTTATGAAAATAGGATATGACATTGAAAAGTACTAGCCGATACTGTGCCCTTGAAAGTATATGAAAGATGTGTCTTTGAAATAATTTTCTAGAATAGTCTTCCAGAAATAAAATTAGACATCTGTCCTGTCATCCTGAGTTGCCATTTGGCTGTTTGGTTTAATGAATAAATAACAAAACAGGCTTTAAGATAAGTGGAATATATTACAATATATGAGGTATTCTAACATCGGTTCTCCGAAAGGAAAAATACAGGTACTGGCGAGTACTTAGATGAAGATTGTATATAATTTATACTAACTATCGTATTGTCCCTAAAGAGCAGTCAGTTGAGATAGCCAGGTGAAATGGATGTTGTCCGCTTTAATAAACTACCCCTATGCCCTAAAGTATATGGTAATTGACTGATACAGTGCGCATAATATCAAATGAAGATTGTTTACGGAACCAACTGCCTGCTCCACCTTGTAATGGACGATATATTTTTTTATAACATCAAGTCCCATCTCTATGTCTCATAGGCACAGCACGTGATGGGTGCTGTGCGCATGACGTCACACGTAGCGTGATTAGAGAGCGCATCACTTGTTTAAATAGAACATTGGAACAGCATTACGCCCTCCTCTACGGAAGCGAGAGGGCGTCTGACACGCGAACGGAAGCACATTCACTAACGGTAAGAATGAGATTGGGCCGTACGCCTTTACGGATTAAGGAATAGTACCATATCTCAAACTAAGGATGTTAGTTAAGAGCAGGAACGGGTGGGGGTGCCATAAGAATAGAAAGCATAAGTCACGGTGCCGAATCCTGTGAGCCTCAAATAAACCAAAGGGCCAGTTTAGCATAATTTGACTACAGTCATAGATACAACTGGATGATTGTTTCTGGTGTTAATAACAGCAGGCCATTGCTAGAAGTTCGCTTGTGCGTACATATAAACTAATGTTAAGACACAGTAACATACCGCTAGTAAACAAATGAGTACATATAGGCAGTTCCATATTAACTACATTTTAGAAATATTGTCTCTATCGTTTCCAGAACCCATATCCTCAATGGCAGAATCTACTGATAAAAAAGTCTAAAACAATAATTCACTCGGAGTATCGATCTACCATAAGCATATCCTGTAAGTATATGGAGAAAGAAGTTTAGGGAGGGTTAGAAAGAGAAAGAAAGAAAGAAAAAAATCAAGCCCCTAATAAAAATATCGGATGATTTCATCTATTTCAGGAAAAAGATGACAAAATTGTGCCTATTTTGAAACAATTACCTCTGGATAAATACAACACAATTGATGAGTATACTGGAATTAGAGATACTGACAAGAAAATAACGTATAAAATGAGATAATACCATTCACTCAAACAGCAGTATTGGTCACCTTATGTGCGGATGGGGGGACATAGATATTTACTAATATCTTCTCTGTGTCTGTTCCATTATATTTACCATCTATACAAAGACTTCCTTTTGGATGATGCTACCTACCCGTAGAGATATGATATCTGGCTCTGGTTGAATCAAACAGCACTGAGCAAGTTCTGCGGACAATAGGTATTTAGCACTAATTCATAGAACTTTAGACACATTTTTTTTTTTAATTAGCGTTTCTCGTCACTTCTAGAATCGTGTTAGTCACATGGGATGTATCGCTTTTCCTATTCTTTAAAATTCAAAACTCTTATCTGGTTATTCTCATCTTTTGGGACACATGGTGTCTACACCTATATTTGAAATTTATGGGTTTCATTAAAAATATCGGTATATCTTTTATCTGTTTCTTCTATTTCTTTAATCTTTCACTTCATTGATGTGTTGATAGGAAGGACTTTTTATAAGTGAACAGATCAACAATCAAAATATTTGGGTAACACGTAAATGTAAGTTGTACCCATCTATAGTTGCGAATATATATGCACTTTAACCCTGACTATATGGTCTCAGATATTTAATAAAAAGAAGAAGCAATTTATGCTCAAATATATATCATTATCAAATGATCAGGCCGTTAATGTTTGTTATATTCACTTTTACGTATTTTAGTGATTGATTGTATTTTATTCTTGCACCTTTTTAGAGTAAATAGAGACGATTCCACCTGACGAAGGCTGTAACGCCGAAACGCGCGTCGTGTTTTTCCTTTTCATCGACCGCCTTTGAAATGTTCATTTGTTCGTTCTCTAGGCTTTTAATGGAATGATTTGTGATGTATAGTGTTGTAATGTTGTGTTTATGAATTACATCTATGTTACTCTATTATGTATGCACAATAATATCTACATAAAAATCTTTAAAAAAATACATTTTTGAAAATATTAATGAAAAAGATAAAATACTACGTCAATGAAAAATAAAGAAAAATATTTTTGTATCAACACAATTATTGGCTGTATATTTATATATGTATTTTGTGTGTATTGTGGCAAGAACACTGTAGGCCTGACAATTTAGACTACATTACATTATATTATAATTCTTGTGTTTAGCGCATTGCTTTACCCCTTGTGATTAAGTTCCCTACAGCTAGCAAGATTTCCTCATTGTTACTTAGTAGGGGTCCCCTTCTTTCAAAATTGGCAGATGGAAACCACAGAAAACTTCTCCTTAACACGCGCATGGTGGCAAAGCAGGAACCACAAGTTGTGCTAACCTGATCTTTCATTGATAGTATCTGGTCCAGCTTTATGCCAAGGTTTTTTACTGCCTGCCTCAGACACTGGACCAAACCTAGTTCAGCGGGCCACCAGTCTGCCGAACAGAGCTCCTGAGCTTTTCCAAATAACAGTATCTCAGTTTTGTCCCTGTTTAGTTGCATGTCATCCAGTTTGCAATTTTCTGCATGCAATCGGAGAATTGGGATTTGACCTTGTCAGGATCATCAAAGGAAATGACAAGCTGGGTATTGTCCGCGTTCGATATAATTTCAAATCCACATTCATTCACAATTTGCGCACGGGGGGCTATATAGATATTGAATAGTGTGAAACTCAAAGATGAATCCGCAGAACACCTTTGTTAAATGGCATTGTACACGAATTGAAGGAATCCAATGACATTGTTTGAGTTCAATTTTCTAGAAAGTCCAATAGCCAGTGTAGCGCTTTGCCATAAATGCCCACGTCATACAACTTGCGAATTAGTATAGCACAGGGATCTCCAACCTTTTCTGTAATGAGAACTACTTGTGCTCAATGCAACTCATTGAGAGCTACTAATATTATTAGCATTGTAATAGTGGCCACTATATGCAAGGGTTCTAGCAGTTTACTACAAGCGATCACCTCAGTGCATCAGGCATGGCTGCCAGCAGTAATGTAAAAAATACTTTGTTAGTATGAAATGCCTCTACATGGGGAAGCCATAGCTGCAATGCCTCTGCTACCAAGGTAATAACATTTGTTAAAAGTCTCCTCAATGAACATGATTAATCACTCAAATATCAGCTTTAAATATATTTTGGAAATTCATCATTTTCCTTAAAATATCAGTTCATGAGTTCTGAAAATAAACACTTTTTTAAAATAAATCTTTTTATTGTAATAGAAAACACATGACAGTTTTGGCCGTTACATTCAGCATTTGGCATCGCATGGCCATCAATCATCAGGTCATTTTCACCCCTCTTATTGTTCAAGCTACTCATCGCCCTCCACTCAGTCTCTTGAGGCGGAGCTTTCCTGTATTCGCACTTATTCCTCTTCCAACTGAACAATTCTGCTAACAGGTGCGCAAAGCATTCCCCTACTTTCATTCCAACTCCCCCAGGATCTTTGTCTATTTATGTGGGTATCCTCTACCCTCGTATATCACCCTTTCCGCTTGCATGCACCAATCCATATCTGCCTTCCAATCTCTCAATGTAGGCACTGAGACAGCCCTCCATTCCCTGGCTATGTTACATTTAGCCACCATGAGGCCTAGTGTGAACCATAGTCGTTCCCCTGCTGTTAAGTCTGTGGACTCCCAAATATTCAATAAGCATCATTGAGCCGAGGCCGCTATAGTTTCTTTACATAGTGCTATCATACAGGAAATCACCGCCATCCAATACTCCTGAATCACCGGGATGTCCCACCACATGTCAAAAAATGTGCCCTCAAGGCCACGGCCCTTGGGACATTGTGGCGACTCAAGTCTACCCATTTTAACCAGTGTTGTGCATGCATATGTCCTATGCAGAATATTTTGTGGCACCAGTCTAAAACGAAAGCGTATGGCCACCTCTCTAGGGGATGCCATCACCTCCTGCCACTCGTCATCTTCCAATTGCCCCAGGTCTCCCATCCACTTATCACGTACCCTCGCCAGGGTGTCAGGGGAGTTATGCAATATTTACCGATAAGTTAGGAATATTGCTTTTCCCTGCATAAAATCATCCAGTAGTCTATCTTCTAACGGGGAGGCTTCAGGGAGGTCTGGCCCTTTCGGAATAGCCTCTTCAGCACGTGTCGGATCTGGAGGTAGCGAAAGGTTTCTGCGGGTGCTAACTTGTATTCCTCTGAAGATCGGCAAAGGATTTTACCTCCCCCATAGCCCATAGGTCTCCAACACGTGAGAGGCCTATAAGGTCCCATCTATCAAATCCCTGGTGTTTCGCTAGGAGGCCCAACTGTGCTGTGTCCCACAGCGGTGAGGCTTGGGTAATCTTACTGTGCCATCCCAGTGCCGCTGTTGCCGTATGCCAGATTTTGACAGTCACTGAGGATGGGGCAATCGACGGTGTACCTTGTTTCCCCCTATAAATAGCTCTGAGGTAGCCCCCTGGTAGCATATTTTGCCTGTCCATTCTGGAGGCCGGTTCATCTTCAATCAATCAATCAATCACGGCATTTATAGAGCGCGCTACTCACCCGGGAGGGTCTCAAGGCGCTGGGGGAGGGGGTAAGTTACTGCTCGAACAGCCAGGTCTTGAGCTGCTTCCTGAAGGAGAGATGGTCCTGGGTTCGCCGAAGGTGAGTGGGGAGGGAGTTCCAGGTCTTGGCTGCCAGGTAGGAGAAGGATCTTCCTCCGGCGGTGGCTCTGCGGATGCGTGGTACGGTGGCGAGGGCGTGGCTGGTTGATCGTAGCTGGCGGGTGGGCGTGTAGAAGGTCATGCGGTCGTTGAGGTACTTGGGGCCCAGGTCGTGGAGGGCCTTGTGTGCGTGGGTGAGGAGTCTGAACGTGATTCTCTTGCTGACGGGGAGCCAGTGCAGGTCTTTCAGGTGTCCGGTGATGTGGCTGTGTCGGGGGATGTCCAGGATGAGTCGTGCGGAGGCGTTCTGGATGCGCTGGAGTCTTTTTTGAAGTTTGGCTGTGGTTCCGGCGTAGAGGGTGTTCCCATAGTCCAGTCGGCTGGTGACGAGTGCCTGGGTGACGGTCTTCCTGGTTTCAGTGGGGATCCATCTGAAGATCTTGCGGAGCATGCGCAGGGTGTTGAAGCACGAAGATGAGACGGCGTTGACTTGTCTGGTCATCGACAGGGAGGAGTCCAGGATGAAGCCCAGGTTGCGTGCGTGGTCCGTTGGCTTGGGCGCGGTGCCCAGGGCCGGGGGCCACCAAGAGTCGTCCCAGGCGGAGGGTGATGAGCCCAGGATGAGGACTTCCGTCTTGTCTGAGTTCAGTTTAAGGCGGCTGTTCCTCATCCAGTCGGCGACGTCTCTCATCCCGTCGTGTAGGTTGGCTCTGGCGGTGGTGGGGTCTTGTGGTAGATGGACCCAGTGGTTAACTACTGTGAGTTGTACGGCCTTATAATAGTATTGAAGTGCAGGGGGTGCAATTCCTCCTTCATACCAGCCCTTCGTCAGTTTTTGTAAAGCTATTCTCGGGTCCCCCCATCCCAAAAGAGCGTTTGCACCACCGCTTCTACTGCACGAAAATATGTAAGTGGGACTAGGTATGGTGTATTATGGAGGACATATAAAAAACTAGGTAATGCCATCATTTTATAGAGGAATGCCTTTCCCAACAGTGACAGGGGTAAAGTCTTCCAGTGCTGTACATCTTCCTGGAGTCATCGCAGGAGGGGTTCTAAATTGCGTTCGTGGAAAACCGTAGGGTCCCTGGTAACATATATACCCAGATACTGAAATTCCTCTGTCAGCACCCGCGCTGCACAAGACCTAGGGAGTTGTGGCGCCTTGTCATGAAGGACGTATATCAATGATTTATCCCAATTTATGGTATAACCCGAATATTGTTGGCATAGGTCAAAGATATGGAGTATCCTGTGCAGTGTGGGATAAGGGCTCGCCATGTAAAGGAGGATGTCGTCTGCATACAGGGAGATCCTATCTCCCCAGTCTTCAGACCATTTCAGCCCCCTGATGAGCGAGTCTCCCGGTACCCATACCGCCAGTGGTTCCAAAACCAAGGCAAAGATCAGCGAGGAGAGGGGGCAACCCTGTCTCGTGCCCCTTTGTAACTTAAAGACCACCGATCTACCTCCATTCACCATCACTTGTGCTAAGGGGTACGTATATAAGAGACGTATCCATGCCAAAAAATTCGGCCTGAACCCTTGCCTCTCCAGGAATGCGAACAGAAAGGGCCGTTCTATCATATCAAAATCCATTCTAGCATCCAATGACACCACCACGGCATCTTCTTGAACATACTCCCTCGTCCCAACATCCCGTGCAGGCATCTCAAATTAAGGGCTGTATTCCTACCAGGCATAAAGCCTGATTGACCGGGATGGATATATGTACCTATCACTTGGGACAATCAAGTTGCTAACAATTTGGCCAAGATTTTGACCTCTTCATTCAGCAGAGAGATCAGCTTATAAGACGTACAGCGTTCCTGTGGCTTTCCTGTTTTATGTATTACTACAATGTTAGCAAGCCTCTGGTCTTTCGGCAGCCTCCCAATCTCCAGACTCTCCTGAAACATCTTCACCAGATAAGGGCCAATCTTAGATGCTGTTAGTTTATACAGTGCAATCGGGAGGCCGTTTGGGCCCATTGCTTTCCCGGTATTTAATTACCAAATGGCTTGAGCCACCTCACTGGTCAGTAAGGTTCGCTTCCAGTTTATCTCTGTAAGTTGTCGTTAAGGATGGCATTTTAAGGGTGGCTAATTAAGTCCCGCGCTTCACCCGCGGTGGCTTGTGTCGACGGAGTGTACAGCTTCGTGTAATACACTGCGAAGGCATCAGCAATGCCATGCCTGTCTAAAATAAAACATTTTGATCTCAAATACACACTCTCAATATTGGCATACGTAAATTATAAGTAAGTTAGTAGGGTTGGCTACACACAGGAGAGCTACTTCAAGGTAGCTGGAAATCTACCAGCAGCTCACAAGCTACTCGTTGGAGAAGCCTGGTATAGCATGAAAGACAGTGTTGAACGCCGCTGACAAGTCCAACAGTACCAACATGACTGGGATACCAGCGTTCAGGGACAATCTGACGGTATCCGTGACTGCAACCAGCGCAGTCTCTGTGCTGTGCAGTGCTCTGAAACCTGATTGTGAGGGATCCAGAATCACATGCTCTTCCAGGAAAGTAGCTAGCTGTCTATTTATATGGCTTTCTAGACTTTTCCCTAAGAGAGGAAGCAGCGAGATGGGACGATAGTTGGAGAGGTTTTCCGGGTTGGCATTTGGTTTCTTTAAAATAGGAGAAACCTGAGCCAATTTCCAGGCTACCGGAATGTTTGCAGAGTTCAAGGAGAGGATGTATAGGGCCAAAATGGACGGTGCAACTGAGTTATTATTATTATTTCTCACTTGCAGAGCGCGCGTGGCGACCCAAATGCATCCCAGTGCTGAGTAAGAGGCAGCAAACCATCAGACCCAGTAAAAGCACCTAAGTGACCAGATTATTTAAAAAGCCAAGTTTTAATTGCTTTCCCGAAACGTAGTTCATTTTCTGTCCTCCAAATAGCTAGTGGCAGAGTTCCAAAGCTTTGCTACATTAAAACCAAAGGAATGTCCACCTCTTCTTGATTTTTTGATCGCTGGAGTGGAAGCTAAATGCAGATTCGAAAACCATAGTGATCCGTTCGGAGTATAAGGCGTGACCAGTTGTTGCAGAATAAGCAGACCGTGGCCTTGTAGAGCCTGATGAGCAATACAAAGTGATTTAAATTCCACGCTTTGGTTAATGGGAAGCCAATGGAGGTTTTTCAGGCCTTGCCAAATTGACTGATCTCAGGAGACCAAGCAATGTGCGTGCGGCCCCATTCTGCACAACCTGCAGTTTCCGGAAAACTCCTCTTGGGGACGCCAGATATACAAGTTACAATAGTCCAAATGAGACAAGACCAAGGCTTGAACCACCACATGTCTTGAGGTTTGGGGGAGCAAGGGTATAATCTTGTGCAGCAATCATACGATTCCAAAACCGCTGGCTGCCGCTTTTATGGCCTGGGCTTCCATTGTCAGTGTGTCTTCAAGCCACATCCCTAAGCTTTTTTTGACAGTCTTAGGAGTTGGAGGGGGCTTATGCTGGTAGGCCAGCCTTGATCTTGTTGGATTTTGGACTTATTCCCAAGAATCATTAGTCCTGTTTTTGCTCCATTGAGTTTCAAACAAGATTTGTTCATCCAGCTGGCTACCTGCTCCTGACAAGGACCTAGATTGGATGTTAAAGTCTCAGAGTCTGAAGCAAAAGAGACCACCAGCTGGGTGTCATCTGCATATGAGACTAAAGTAATCCCAAAAGGAGCCACAGATTAGATTTAGACTAGATTATTTAGATAAGCGAGCAGTGATCCTAGGCAGGCATACGTCTGATGGAGAACCAGATTTGGCGAGAGCCAGTAACCCCTGTATTTGCTACAGGGTGCATGTTTATTTTTATTTTTTATAATTTTATTTTCATTTTCACAATACAAAAACATCATGCATTTCAACAGTATACATTGTACCTTCCATAGTCGAAATATAGTGCACACCCCGTACAGGTTAGAAATGTCAGCTTACATTTACCCCAACTCTGCAATGCCACCATAGAAACCATGCCATACCCTTAAGCAGCTTCCGCACACCTCCACTATTATAGGTAACATATCCAGTAAGAAGTATACCGGGTAAATCACAGTTGTGCCCACAGCGTCCGACAAATACAGATTTCTCAACCCACCCCGGTCCGATCAGTCTCATTCGGTGATACTATATCCGCTACCGCACCCAGCATATACTGACGATACGGGCCCCAGATATCCTTCGGAGCACAACGTACCGGCATCAAGGCATTATAGTTGTCTGATTGAATTGAGCAATATGCTAAATCTTTCTCCCATTCCTTAATAGTGGGCAGGGGACCTCTCATCCATCTCATTGCCACCCGCCTTTTCGCCAGTAAGAGGCCAAGGGCAGCTAGCTTACGCACTCCCTTCGGTACTTGTTGAACAAACCCCAATAACGCAACCAGTGGCGTCTCTGACAACACACAATCTAACATTTTAGAGAGGATCCCAAAGACTGCTCCCCAGACAGCACGAACCCCCGGGCAATCCCAAGCCAAGTGTGTAAAATTAGCATTTGGGGCAGCACATCTCATGCATTTGTCATCCTCCCGTAGTCCATATCTATAGAGCCTTGCGGGCGTATAGTATGTTCTGTGTATGTATTTAAAATGTAGCAAACAGTGCCTGCCATTCAAGGAGACGGACTTAACTGAGGCGAAGCACCAGGTCCATTGAGCATCAGTAATTACAATACCTAATTCCTCCTCCCAATCTAACTGAAATTTTTGTTTGTTCTGGGAACGAGGGCCTTGGAATAGAGTGTAGTTATCCCGCGTTGCAGGGATTGTGACTGTAACAGGTACGTAAGTGCCGGCATCTCCTCCGGTACACCCATGCCGACTCCCAGCAAATCACGGAGGGCACTGCGCAATCTGTGATAATTAAATGCGTCTAGCGCCGACACTCCCTGCGCCTGTGCAGTCACCCGCGCCCAAGTTTTGGCAGCCCTGTCCGCAAACAGATCTCCCATACAATGAATCTTTAACTTCCCCAGGGTGTCCATTATCGTTTTATCCTCTTTATGTGGCAGCCAATCACACCACCCGATCGGGAGCGTAGGAGAGTAAATCAATGGTAGCTGATGTCTACGGGCTATTTTAGTAAACTGGTGCCCGGTGCAGTTGACTGGATCTATAGTGCGCAAGGAGATCCGCGCTGCCCCCGTCAGCAGGCGGGGCAAGGCGGCAGGTGATACCATATTGTATTCGAGAAGGTGATGTGGTGTATACATGGGGTCATGCAGCCATACATGTGCATGCACTGCCTGAGCTGCTCTGTAATATCGTTCCATGTCTGGGGCATTTAATCCCCCCTCCGAATAAGGTTTTCTTAGAGCTTCCCACTTTACCCGCGGCTGCTTCCCAGCCCAGACCAAGCGGCTCAGCAATGTGCGCAGAGTATTAAAAAAGGACTGTGGCAAACCAATAGGTATGTTGACGAACAGAAACAAAAAACGGGGCAACACCACCATCTTAGACAGTGCAACACGCCCTACCAATGATAGTGGTAACTTTATCCATTTTTCTAACGCATCCGACAATTTCTGTACTGCGCACCCATAATTTTCAGACAGTATCACCTCGGCATCTGTATGTATCTTAATGCCCAGGTACCTCACCGGGTCTGCGGTCCACTCTAGTGGGTAAGGCGACTGCACCGGCGCAGTGACAGGGGTCAACAGAAAAATCAGGGATTTACGCCAGTTGATAACAAGCCCCGAGTGCCTGCCAAAGCGCTCCACCTCCTGCAGCATCGGGGTTAGATTTTGTTGTGGGTTCCGAATATACAACAAAGTATCATCCGCATAGGCGGCAATGGTAAGATTATAATTTGGGGACCGTATACCCCTATATGCGTGATATTCCCGCATCGCGCACATTAAGGGCTCTGCCACCAGGGCGTATAGCAGGGGGGAGAGGGGGCACCCTTGTCTCGTGCCCCTAGAGATGCGTATATTCCGTGACGTCAGACCCTCAATCCTCACCTTAGCTATTGGGTCGGTATAGAGCACTTTTATTAAATGCAGGAAGACATCCCCCACTCCCACTTTACGCAGGACAGCATACAAAAACCTCCAATCAACTGAGTCGAACGCCTTTTCGATATCAATAAACAGGGCCGCCGCCTCTGTCTGTGGATGGATTCGCGCTATGGTTCCAAACAATGTCCGAAGATTGCTGGACAATGACCTACCCGGGACGAACCCCGTTTGTTCCGGCCCGATCAGTCGAGGCAGCAGGGGGGCCAGAATATTCGCCAACACCTTCGCGAACAGTTTCGTGTCGATGTTCAGGAGGGAAAGCGGTCTGTAAGAGGAACAGTCTTCCGGGGGCTTCCCAGGCTTCAGTAATACGACTATGATGGCCTCCCGCATTGATGGGGGCATTATCCCCGTTTTTGCCATCTCTTCGAAGAGATTGACCAGGTGAGGGAGCAACTTATCTATATAAGCCTTATAAAATGCCACCGTCAGGCCATCCGCCCCCGGGGCCTTCTCGCTAGGCATATCCTTCAACACCGCTGTAATTTCAGTAGGCCTGAGTGGACCAATAAGCCTCTCCCTATCGCTATTGGCCAACCATGTCATAGTTATGTGAGCGAGGTAGTCATCGTCAGACTCCTGAGTCGCTGCATCCCTGGAGGTGTATAGCCCAGAATAGTATTCTGCGAAAGCATCCAGTATGGCTAGAGTGCCATCCACCAGAGCCCGCTCTGCATTATATACCTGCGCTATGTAAGTATCTTCTCTGGAAGGCCTAACAGTCGCTGCTAGCGTAGCGCTAGGCCGGTCCCCCTCAGAATAGGATCGGGCTACTGCATACTTCCCCAAGTGTCTGACCTCCTCTTCCACCAACTCCTGATATTCACTAATTTTGGAACAAATCTGTGCTAGTACTGTACGGAGCGTGTCCTCGACTTTAGAGATCTGTGTGCGTATTGATTTGAGTACCCCCGCATGCTTGGAGATAGTTATCCCTCGTATGTAAGTTTTAAAAGTTTCCCACACTACACCCATAGTGGGAACACTGCCCAGATTTGTGAAAAAGAATTCATCTATCGCCTCGCCTAATTCCGCACGGAAAACTGCATCCAATAAAGAATACTGCGGGAACCGCCATGTATGTCTGGGGGAACCAACCATAGGGAGTTCCAGGACAAGACTAACTGGGGAGTGGTCCGATAGCGTCCTGGCCAAGTGCTGACATTCTCTAATGGAAGGGATTAATGATAAGGAGGAAAACCAATAGTCGATTCTTGTATGAGTGTCATGCGCAGCCACGTAATGGGTATATCCCCTGCCCTGGGGGTCCAACTGGCGCCAAACGTCCCTCAGCCCCTCAACACCAACAATATGCGCCACTGCGCTAGCAGCTCGTGAAAGGGGTCGTGGCGGGCCCTTCGATCTGTCCAAATTGGTATCTTGAATGCAATTAAAGTCCCCCCCCACAAAATTGGTAAGTGTGAGTGTTTCATAATCCTAACATGTAAGGAGTGATAAAATTGTGGGTCATCATAATTCGGCCCATAGACCCCTACCAAGAGTAAACTAAAATGGTCTTTGCGACAACGCGCCATCACAAAACGGCCCCCTGATTCAACATCAACCGCTTGTATATGTATACCTGAATTCCTACGTACCCAGATTAGCACCCCCCGGGCATGCGTCATGAACCCAGCTGCAATACACTGGCCTTTCATGCGTCTTTGGGATAACAGACCAGTCTGCGTGGAGAGGTGTGTCTCCTGCAGGATAGCCACATCTGTGTCGTGTCGAAGCAAATAAGCCACCACTTTGCGTAACTTCCTTTGATTATTGAGACCTGACATTCCAGGATAGGAAGCGGACTATAACTGGACCATCCCTGGCATTGGTCATGAGCTAAGTCGTCTATGGAGGCTGACGTGTGTAAATGGTGTGCCTGAATCTTTCCATAGGTTTGTGGTATCTTTATGAAAGCATTTTTCTAGCCTGCAATGCAACATTAAACATCCCCCCCCCGCCCTCCCACACCATATCTGACAACTTGAATATGGCAACCTCCGTCCCCTCCCACCCCACCCCACCCCCTCCCCATTTTTACTGCCTGCCAACCGGGCAAGGACCCCAAATACAAAACCCATGTGGAACACACCCTGGGGCAGTGGCCGAAAGGCCCTCAATCGTAAGTGAGGGGCCGACATTGCCCAAGACATATTGTGCCTTCAAGACTTATCTTAAGACTACGCAGTGGTAGAGCAGATCCTACTGGAGACATATAGACATAACAAAAGAGCTGCCCCCGTGGCCCCATATCCAAAAGGAAGGAACAACTAAGAACATGCCATTATGAACGGAGTGCAACATCCAAGTTATGACGGTGAAGAGGACAATAACTCCACACGCGACTCTATGTCCTTATCTATTCCAGCCAATGAGACACCGCCTTCCGCCTGCTCCGGCGGAGGCCTATTCGCCCTCTCAGCGCTGTACTTTTTGAGTTCCTTTGCAGCACACTCGGATCGGCATAGAATTTGGCTTTACCATCAAAGTTCACCTTCAGGCGTGCCGGATATAACATCGCATAGTCCAACTGTAATTCTCGCAACTTACGTTTTACCGGACCAAACTTCTTACGAGCCTCCTGAACTAACTGAGCAAAATCTGGAAAAAGGGACAACACTGAACCTTCATATTGGAGAGTTTTCAGTTCTCTGGCACGCCTCAATGCAACATCCCTGTCCCGGTAATTCAGTAGACGAATTATCACCGGGCGCGGAGGCGCGCCTGGCGGAGGTCGCGGTCCGAGCGAGCGTTGTGCCCGCTCGACTATAAAAACGTCGGAGAATGTATCGCGTCCCATGAGCTGCACCAAAAGCTTCTCAATGAAGGATTCCATGGGGCCAGTGGAGGTTGTCTCAGCAAGACCCAAGAGGCGAACATTATTACGCCTTGAGCGCGCCTCCAGGTCTTCGGCCTTGTCTCTCATCGTCAATAGAAGCTTCTCCACCTGTTTTTGTGCTGTCCCCAACTCCATCTGGGTATTCTCGGCATCTGAGATTCTGCGTTCCGCCAAGTCGATGCGCTCCGCATGCTTATCTACCCTTTCCGCCATCCTGTCCAGGCGGTATGTGAGGGAGTCCATTTTAGCGTCAATGGAGGTAAGACTGCGCTGCATCGCCCCCAGGATTTGTCTGATATCTCCATCCGGGTCATTGTGGTCAGCGGCGCGGTCAGCCACACCCGCATCGGAATCCTCCTCCCTGTGCCTGGAAGATTTGCGCTGGTCAAAGTGGAGCTTGGACTGTGTTTTGTCCGTTTTCCCCATGGCCCCCGCAGCCTGAAGCAATCCGCAATGAGCACTGGGGCGCCAATATACCTCAAGCCCCATTGTCAATGACACATACACTCCCTTATGGCCGTTGGTGAATCTAGCAAGCGTCCTGGGGAGACCTACAAAGTACCAAGCCAGTGCCTGATAGTTTGCACAGTGCCCGAGTTCGGAGCAGAGACCAGTCCTTTCCGCCGACACACACTCAAGCGGCTTACTGCATCCAGGCGCCTCAGGCTCACTCAGCCCGGCTGTTCGGCGACGCGCAGCTTCCATGGAATATGCACAGAGTACTTACGGTGCAGGAGAGCACTCCCGAGTCGCATCCTGCCGAACTATCAATCTGCCCGCGCACAACGGGATCGTGCACTACCGTTCTCCCGGTGCGCAGGCAGTCCGCTCCGGCCCCACCACGCACTCCGCGAGGTCCGCTCGAGACAGGCTGAGGGCAGGCCAGTGAGGGGCACCGATATCTTCGCGGGAACTTCCCCGCACGCAGATCCAGGCTGCGCCACGGGCCGCACCGCTGCAGCACCCAACTCTCTCGTCGCACCTGACTCACCGGGCCGGGTCAGCAACACCGGCCACCCTCCGCATCCACGCCCGGTCAGCCCCACTTCACTGCCCAGGAGTCCGTCCAAGCCGCCGGGGACATCAGAGGCAGCGGCCCACTCCGCCGCAGGCACCGACACACGCCACGAGGCGCTCCAGGCAGCAGCGGTCACGCGCTGGTAGGCCCAATATCGCCGCTCGGCCAAACTCCGAGCACGCCGCAAGCAGCTGTTTCAGACCTTGAACGGAGGTGTGCCACCAGTTACTCTGCCGCTACCACACAGGATTAAGCCATCTACTGCCTTGATGGCGCCAAATAATGAAGGATGTTACGGGCGGCTGCCGGAGCTCGCTCAGGCTGCGGCCATCTTAGAGCCAGGCAAGCCACGCCCCCTACAGGGTACATGGTTCCAATTTCTCTAGAAAAAGGTGGCATTTGGAGAAGGCAATTTAAAATCGACAGCCATCTCCAGCTGCCCCTGATTAGTAGGGAAGTTCTTATAGATTATATTGATTTTTTCTCCAAAGAAGTTAGCCAGCGAATCGCAAAAAACTTGTGATGCAGGAATAACCTGGTTACAAGCTCAGGGTTTAGTGAATTCGTTGAGGGCTTTAATTCCGGCCTATTATGTGAGATACCTATACAGTATGATATACAATCTATTAACCACGACGATGTTATTCTTTTTGATTTTTCTCCCCCAGAGTGTGACTACAGGGGGTCTCTCCTTGTCTCTCGCCAGTTTTAACATTGTTTAGGGGTAAACTCGGTAAGTGACGAGACACTAAGTGTTCATGTGTTTGAGTGAAAAGATGCGTTTTATGGTGCACACACACATTTGATCTACACCTACTCTTTGAGTAGGAGAATCTGTTTTCATATAGCAACGTCTGATGATGCCTAATAGAGGAGTGCACTCAGGGTATTCGACCCGGAATTGTGGTGGATTGATGTTTTGGTGAAACATTACAGTACACAGAACTACGAGGGTGAACTAACTTTAGTGACCCCTTGTTCATTTGTTTTCTTGTCCCCTTTCTCTCCTATGTAGTACAACAGTAGAGTACACTCTAGGGGAAACCTCGGTTCTAGAACAACGGGTTCTGACACCCCCTCATTTCGGGAAACGAGGTGTGATATATATCCTGGGACCGGTAGAATCCTGAAGAAGGCCGGCGTGACCCTGTACTAGGGGCACAAACTTACGGCTGAAACATGTCAATGAATTGGCAGTAAGGAGGGGTGTATGGAGCCCATAACATCTCCCAATCACCACCATCCTTCACGTTTTTAATCCTGGCCGGAGGGTCCAGGAATAAATTGTATGTACAGCGACACCTCCGAGCTAGTTTTAACTTACACTGCACTTTCACTTCCGGTGATCCAAGTCACTTAGGTGCACATGCATCAAACTAAGAAATAGCTATTCCTAAATAGCGAAAAATAAGGAATCGCTATTTAGGAATCGCTATTTCCAATGCATGACAATGTTAGCGAATAATTACCGAATCGGTAAAATTCGCAATCGCAAATTGCGATACAGCCGCCGAGACGCGCTATTTTCGAAAAGCCTATTTGCAACCTCGCTATTAGCGAAATCGCTATTAGCGAGGTCGCTTTTGATGCATGGTGATGACATCACAACCAGGAAGTCATCCAGCCCATGCTTCATTCAGTGAGAGTGAGAGGAGGAGGCTGAGTGCAGGAGCAGAACAGGACATCCAACTACTTTGCTTGCAGACCTGTCCCTTGCTAAAAATGGATACATCAACATCAGGGGAGAGTACACCAGCCAGGAAACGCAAGCTGAAGTTTAGTGAGAGGGAAATTGAAATCCTCATAGAGGAGGTAGTCATTAGCCATGACAAGCTATTTGGCAAACTGTCACTCAAGGTCCCAGAGGCACAGAAGCGAAAAATCTGGCTCAGGATCCAGAATAAAGTGAATGCAGTGGGGGTCACCCACTGCTCAATAGACGACCTAAAAAAGCGTTGGTACGACCTGCGCAGCCGTGCCAAAGAGAGGATTGCTGAGAGGCTGAAGGAGGCCAAGAAGACCGGAGGGGGACCAGCAACACAGCCTGGGAACACACCCATGGATGACCTGGTGGAGTCCACACTCCAGCCTGAAGCTGTGTGGGGAGTGACCCAGCTGGACACATCCGGAGCGCCCAGCACATCTCAAGGTAAGATGCATGCAAGTGACCATTACAAGAGACATATCAAAATGTGCACATCACCTCAGTTCAGCACAAGTGTACAGCAAGCAACTCCAGTCCACATTTTCCACCCACACCCAAATGCATTATGGGAGACACAGGCAGGTTAGGCAGGTTCTTAGGCAAACACACAATAAGAAGTTAAAACACGTGAACAATGTGTGACAGTCAATTTATTGAGAGCCAAAGTATGCTTAATGTGACACGACATAACCCTTCAAAATAAATTAAACATTGCACTGGTTAACATCACAGATGCAGCAGAAGGAGAGGCGGAGGACAGTGACTGCGGGGACACCCAGGATACTCCGGCTGTGGCTGACACTGAAACACCTGTGGTCCCACAAACAACAGCCCGTGCCCCCACTACACGCAGGGCCACAGTTCCACCACTGCAGACCATGGAAACTGAGGATGAGCCAGAAACAACACCAGAAACAAGCCAGCCTCAAGGTACCCCCACGACAACACCCCAAGCACAGGTCCGGCACAGCACAGTCCAAAGACGGAGGCGCAGAGCAAGGTCACGCTTCACACCGCAGGAGGACCAATCTACAAATGTCTGGGGTGGGCTGGAGGCCCAGATGCTCCGGGTGCAGCGCCTGCAGGCCAAAAACATGAGGTTAGTGCAGGCCCAAATCATCTAGATGGCAAGTAACATCGCTGTAATGAGTGATTGCGTGAGGGAACTCACTACAGCTGTGGTGGAGGGCAACAGGCAGTCAAATGCGACCATGCAGGAGCTGACCAGGGTGATGCAGGAGGGCCAGGTGACACAGAGGAGACTGCATCGCCAGTTGATGCAGCGCTTACAAGGCTATACCCAATGGAACAATCGCCTGAGCACCAACACTGCACTGCTGTCCCGTAGGTCAGTCTCCATGCAGATAGAGATGACCCATTGTTGTGGGGATGTGGCCAAGACACTGGGCCAGGTAACCAATGCCGTGGAACAAATGCAGTCTGCCACTGTTGGGGCTAGAAATGTGACGGGGAAGAGGGGAGTGAGGAGGCCTCACGCTTCAGTAGCCTGTCAGTGCCAGTCAACACTTGCAGGAGGCGCGCCACTCGAAGCACAACACCCTCCGTAGCCTCCATGAGGATGGAGATGAAGCAGGCGAAAGGTGTCTGGGGGTGCGTGGTAGGAAAAGATAGACAGGCATGTCCAGAGCCAATCAACCATGGTGAGGTAACCATTGGCACTGACATTACTAGTGACTGAGTTTCAAGTCCTATGATTATGTCATTGTATTATTTTTCAAGAATGCAATCCCTGTGCTACTTGGCACCTGATATGTGTGCTTCAACACTACAACATGATTTAATTATGATAAATATAGTACAGTTCAGAAATGCTGTGTCTTGTCTCATCGTTACTCACCTTTGAAATAATGCTGTGTGATTTCTGCACGTCTCCTTCGCCCTTCTGCTGAGCTTGCCCCATGGGCTGGTCTTAGTTGTGGCCCCTGCTGGTTGTCCTCCTCTGGTTCACTGTCGGTCAGTTCAATGGGTATGCCCCTCCTGGTAGCAATATTGTGCAACATGGCACATGCAGCCACAATTCTGCAGCAGGTGTCGGGCCGGTACTGCAACGCACCGCCAGTCTTGTGGATGCAGCGGAAGCGACTTTTCATCAGCCCAAAGGTGTGTTCGATGACATTTCGTGTGGCGATGTGCGCTGCATTGTACCTCTGCTCATTTGAGGTGGCTGGGTTGAGTTAAGGCGTCATTATGTAGTTTCGCACAGCATATGCACTGTCACCTACAGGGTAGTGAGCAAAGGGTTAGTAACAGTGATGCATTGCCATTTGGCCATTGTGTGTGAGGAATCATATGAGTTTACCAAGCAGATGTCCTTCGCCAAAATCACCCCTGAGCAGACGGGTGTGTATGCCACTGTGTCTGAATATATAGGAATCATGTGTGCTCCCAGGGTATTGAGCCACAATGTCTGTGATGATATGGTTGGCGTTGCAGACTACTTGTATGTTGAGTGAGTGATAGGATTTACGGTTCCTAAAAATGTATTCATTCGCTGCTGGGGGACAAATGGCAACATGCGTACCATCTATGCATCCTATTACGTGTGGGAACCGGGCTACCTGGTAGAAGTCCTGTTTGGTCTTATTCAATTCCTGTGGGGAAGCTAATGTGGTTATGGATCCTTGTCATCATGGCATTCAGGAAAGAATTAAAGATACGTGAAAGGGAACTTTGTGACACCCCTCCAGCAACAGCTACTACCCCCTGGAAACTGCCGGACGCAAGTAGGTGTAGGCAACATACGACCTGCACATGAGTGGGGATGGCATGGGTCCTACGAGTGTGGCGCTGCATTAGGGGTTCCGATTCTGCTATTAGGCCAAGGATCAGGTCACCATTCAGCCTGTACTTGTCGTAGATTTCTTCATCTGTTTGTCCTAACAATGTGATGCGCACTCTGAAGATGCGCTCCTGTATTCTCCTTCTTCGCTGTGCTGCTGCCTGGAGCCTCATCCTCCTCGCCATCAGGTAAAGCGCTGCCATTGTGAAAGGTTCAGAGGCCTCCTGGGTTGGTTTAAGTAGGTTTCTGATGATTTGCACCTGTATGGCATTTTCACTCATGGTTACCACCTGATTGTGATCCTCCTTAAATTGCACTTGCTAAATAGCAAATTTCGTAAAAAACGCTATTAGCGATTTTTCATGCATTTGTTTGCGATTCCTTAATAGCGAATCGCTATTTGGGATTCGCTATTAAGGGTTTCGCTATTATGGATTCGCAAAGTATGTCTCCGCAAATTTTGCGAATCCTTAATTTAGCGAATTCATGGTTTTTCTCAGATTTTGGTTCATGCATTGGGATTAGCTAAATTGCGCTCGCAAACAGGCTTTATTTGCGATTCGCTAATTTTGCGAGCGCAATTTAGCTTGATGCATGTGCCTATTTATACATTAATTGTTTCTCTTATGTGTTGTGTTTTGTCTTTCCCTACCCTATTGCTCCACCCCAGGCGTTGGCTGCGCGGGGGTGTTTTGAAGCAGCCCTATGATGAAGCATGTCACACAACTGTGTGAGTGAGGGCAGTATTAGGACACACAGCACATGCCACCACATATAAAGATATTTTACCACTCCCTACTCCTTCTGGTGTTTAAAAGTGTTTATTGGGGGTCCGGAGTAGGGTGGTCCGTTACCCTCACCCCTCCTCTTCTGTGTGTATAATAAGGCCTATGAAGGAACTCTGAAACCAAAAACTCTCAATTGATTTATCAATTCTTGATTATTGAGCTTTATACGTGAAACCTTAATGACATCAAATATAGTCTGGGTGTCACAGAGAGGCTGAGTGCCAAGGTTGGTAAGTACAGAATTAATTTGATAAAGTTCTAAAGATGAATATCACTGACTTACCAATGTACTCGCTTTGCTAGTCGGAGAGGCAGGGGTTCTGGCGTCTGGCAATGTTTGGGCAAGTAGTGGTCTAGGCGTTTGCTCCTAGTCGGAGGCGTTGTTTTTGGTAAAAAAAAAAAAAAAGACAAGGGATGGAGACCAGTGATAAATCTGAGACCTTTGAATCGATTTGTAAGTTATCGCCATTTCAAAATGGAGGGAATTCACATGTTGAGAGACATTTTGCAAAAGTCGGATTGAATGATAACATTGGATCTAAATGATGCCTATTTTACAGTTCCCAGAAACAAGGGGAGTCGGAGGTCTCTTCAATTCAGGTGGCAAGAGAGTTTCAGTGTCTTCTTTTTGGCCTTTCGTCAGCACCATGGTGTTTCACGAAGGTCTTAAAACCAAGATAGCCTTTCAATGGTGAAAAATGAAATTGGCAGTATTTCACTATCAGGACATGTTACACACACCAGTACATGTCCTACCTTTCACATACACTGCACCCTGCTCAGGAGGGTACCATGGGCCTACCATAGGGGTGCCCTATATGTAAGAAAAGGGAAGGTTAGGGCCTGGCAAGTGGGTGCACTTGCCAAGTCGACATGGCAGTTAAACTGCACGCAGGCACCGCGGTGGCAGGCCTGAGACATCTTTTCAGGGCTACTCATGTGGGTGGCACTATCAGTGCTGCACGCCCACTAGTAGCATTTGATTTACCAGCCCTGGCACACTCAGTGCACTTTACTAGGGACCTACTGGTAAATCAAATATGCCAATCATGGATAACCAATCACAATAACAATTTATACAGAGATGCACTTTAGCACTGATCAGCAGTGGTAAAGTGCCCAGAGTCCTATATCCAACAAACACAGGTCAGGAAAAAATAGGAGGAAGAAACAAAAGGTTTGGGGATAACCCTGCAAAAAGGGCCATTTCCAACACAACCCCCTTCCAGCCTAGAGCCAGGGTAGACAAATCAATACCTCGATGGGCTTCCCGGCTTGGGGCGACAGAACATGGAACCTGGCCCGAACAGCAGGGGTCTATTCCTGTTCTATGCCTTCCTGAACCCAGTTGGATCCATCTATCCATAATCTCAGGACCCACTAAGCTAAACCATGGGGGATCCTTCTCCTCACCTGGGGACACCATCAGTGCAGCGCCTAAGCCTACCTTGCTCACAGATGTGTCCAAGCAACCAGACAACACACACAAGGCCAACACAGTAGTGTGGCCCAGGCCACCCCCGGGGTGTGACTCCTGCCCCCCTCCCAGGGGCAATTCTGTCCACCAGGACAGCCAGTCACAGTGGCCACTGACTGCTGTCAGTGATGAGAGACAGGCCTCATGCCATTCAGGACTCTCTAACCTCTGTGGCATCAGAAGGTGGGGGGCAGTAGCCCCAGGTGCCAGGCACCTTTTCTCCACTCTCCCTCCTGCCAAGTCAGGTATGGCATCCTGACACTGGCCCACCAGCCCAGGGTCTGTACCCTGCGACTGGACAAGAGACTGTGGTGGGCTCTCCCACACCCGGTCTTCCTCCCTGGGTCTCTGCACCCTCCCACCTGGAGGGTACCCCCAGAAGACAACTTGGTAGGGGCACTGTTAGCAGTAGCCCCTTCCTCCAGGTCAGAGGGGACACCCTGAACCTGGTCCTCCAACCCAGGGTATGTACCCTTAGGCTGGCCCTATGCCTGGCAACCCAGGGCACCGGGCGAGTACACCAACCCCCCCCTTAGGGAAACACACTCCTCATGAGTTGTACAAGAGTCTGCCTGGCACAGGTCTCCAGCCTCCTGTCCACTTGACAGAGCATGAAGACTCCCCAGGCCAGAAGTGGCCTCACCAGGGTCAGTCTTGGGGTGCTCTGACCTCAGAGCGGGTAATCCCTGACCCACTGGCCCGCTCACTGGGGACTGTCTCCCCCTCTTACACCTTTCTCTGGACTCATGCACCCTCCCAACTGGAGCAGTGCTGCCAGACACCAGACCTGGTGGAACGCTAGTTACAGCAGTCTCCCCCAGTTCACCTAATACTTTGGGATCCCCCTCAGGAAATGGCCTCCCGGTACAGACTAGGCCCCCCTCCTGGTGTTCCCTTATGGAACCAACCAGGTCCTGGAACTGGGTTTCGGGCACCTTGGGACACAGCCCACTCCCACTCCTTCTCCTCTGAGACAGGACGTGGGACCCTACACCCCTCCCACTACACTGGGACCTATCTGGGCTACCACAAACCTTCCCTACCTCACTTGGTTGGGAAAAACCTGAGCCACCCCCTTCAGGATCACTCCCAAAAGCTTCGTCAGACCCTCTGAAATCCACCAAAAGGTCTGCCTCCAGCGCAAGCTCCCTGGAATCAGAGAACTCACACTCCACCGGGTGTTGGCATAGCTCTGGAAAACAGGGACTTAAAATATGCTCTCCAACAATTGCATCACACAGCCCCCCACAGTTGTTAACCAAGCTACCCTTTGCCTCACCATCCAGTACCTCACACAAGTACCCCACATCACTCTCCTGAGACTGGCAAGACAGTGTCTGACAGTCCCGGTCACTCAACCCACACTCTTCTGGGCGGTCTCCACACTCACACACCAGGACTCCTACCATGGGGGAACCCCTCTCCCTGCACCTCTCATCTACAGTCAGTAGAGTGTCACTCCCACCACTAGGATTATGATCCCCGGTGTCAGTTCCCCAATCCACTTCAGGGACACTGCACACCACTTGAGCTACCTCATAAACCTGAACCCCCTGGTGTATGTTAACCCCCTCCCTCAAGTCAAGTGCCACATCTCCGGGTGGGTGTACTTCTCCCTCAGCACTAGATAACACAATTTTGCTGCCAACATCTGAGCTGGACTCCACCTCCACCTCCAGCCCAGCCAAGCTCACTTCCTGAGCTACACACATCTCTTTTTGCTTGGTTGAGACACTCAGGGCCTCAAGCCTCGCGAGCTCCTCATCTAGCTCTTTCATTCTCAGCTCATATGCCAAGATCAATTTCTTTTCTTCCAAGGCATAAGCTCTCCTGCTCTCCTCTGCCTTGGCCTGGATTTCCATTTCCATCGGCTTGGTTTTGATCCTCAGGACTTCTAGCTCCTGATCTCTAACCCTTTGGTTTTCCTCCAACTCCTCTGGGGAAAAACGTCTAGCGGAATGGTTGCTGCCAGCCCTGGAGGCTGCTCTTCCCACAGGCAGATCCTGTGACCTGAAACCATCCTAGTGCATCCTCATCCACCTCTGCATCATCTGTCTCCCCAGCCTCTTTGGCCTCCCACCAGGCCCTTAAGGCCTTCTGTAGCTCCTCCTTCCTGGAGCTGCTCTTCATGTGACATCCAAAGTTCCTGCAGAACTGCTTGAGTTGACCTACTTTGTAACCACTTAACATTTCAATATCAAACTCCAGTTCTGCAACATCACTTGCTGGTTTACCCTTCTGAGAAATGATGCGTGGATACTTTAAGGGTTACTCAAAAATAGAACCAAAAACAAAACACAGTATGTGGTTGCGTAGTGGTCTGCACTAAACTAGTGATGTACACCAATCACTGTGGGTCAAGTACAGGTTCAAATCCTCACCGCTGACCACCAATGTTAGAAATGGGGGTCTCTAGTTGGCAGAGGTAGGTACCTTTGTCCAAATAGGGACCCTTGCTTCTAGTCAGGGTAAGGGGGGATACAAACTTTAGATAACCCCTCCTCATCCCCTTGGTAGCTTGGCACGAGCAGACAGGGTTATCCCAAAGGCAATGTGTAAAGTATTTGTACCAACACTCACAGTAATACAGTGAAAACACCACAAAAGGACACCACACCAGTTTAGAAAAATAAAATCTTTATCTAAACTAAACAAGACCAAAACGACAAAAATCCAACATACACAGTTAAAAATATGACTTTCAAAAGGTTTCAAGGACTTGATTCATAGAAAACTATGGATGCGTGACTTTTCACCAAAGTACCTGTAGATGCGTGAAAGTTCCAAAAGCCAAACAGCCGCAGAATCAGAAAACAAAGAGATGAGACACTCCTGAGACCTTGGGGAGGCGATGCGACAGTCCCGCTGCACGCAGAGGAAGGGTTGCATCGAATCCGGTCTGTATGGGGAGTGATGCGTCGATTCTTCGTGACGGTTCCGGTCCGCAGGTGATGCGGACGAACTTGCCGCACAGGCACGATGCGTGGAAAACCGGGATGCGTCGGCGATCGAAGTGTCGCGTCGAGCGGCGGTCCTCGTCAGCCGCGATCCCTTGATGCGTCGATTTTAGCAATTCTTCACATTTCCTCTTTCTTCCAGCTCTCAAACACCAGCAACAACCTCCAGAGGCCCAAAACTGGCACAGGCACCACTTGGCAGGCTAGAACTCACAGCAGCAGAGTTCAGGGGAGCTGGGGGTGAAGTCTTTGTGTCCCTGAGACTTCAGAACAGGAGGCCAGCTCACTTCAGGCCCTTGGAGATCTCCTTCAAGCAGGGGACACAGCACACAGCAAAGTCCTTCTCCTTTCCTTGGCAGAAACAGCAACTGCAGGCCAACCCCAGACACACAGCAAGGGCACTACTTCTCCTCAGTCTCTCCAGCTCTTCTCCTTGGCAAAGGTTCCTCTTGAATTCCAGGAATGATCTAAAGTCTGGGGTTTTGGGTCTGATACTTAAACCCCAAAATGTCTTTGTTCTCTTTGTGCAAGGGGCTCTGAGCCCAGTTCAAACCGGTTCTGGGGGGCACTCTGCAAGTGCACAACAACATCCATTGTCAGTGTGAGCCTTGGCTCCAGACACACCACAGGGGGGCGGAGCCAGCATTGTGGAAGACAGGCACAGCCCTATTCAGGTATAGGTGCTACTCCTCCCACCACTCCAAATGCAGATCAGGCCTATTCAGCCTAGTGCCGACTCATCCAGACTCCTGAAGCCACTGCACCTCCCCAGCCCCTGTCACTCCAAAGCCAGACAGTCAATCCACAAACAGGCAGAGGCGCACAGGATGGTTGAACAAGAAAATAGCCACTTTCTAAAAGTGGTATTTTTAAACACACAATTTATAAACCATCTTTACTAAAAGATGTGTTATTAAAGCCTGAGTTCAGGGATACCAAACTCCATTTTCTATCTTATCCCTATGGGAAGATATGCTTGTAAAATGTTACAAAGCATTCCCCATTCTGTCCTATGGGGCAAGATAGCCTTTCAATAGTGAAAAATGAAATTGGCAGTATTTCACTATCAGGACATGTTACACACACCAGTACATGCCCTACCTTTCACATACACTGCACCCTGCCCAGGAGGGTACCTTGGGCCTACCATAGGGGTGCCCTATATGTAAGAAAAGGGAAGGTTAGGGCCTGGCAAGTGGGTGCACTTGCCAAGTCGACATGGCAGTTAAACTGCGCGCACGCACCGCGGTGGCAGGCCTGATACACCTTTTCAGGGCTACTCATGTGGGTGGCACAATCAGTGCTGCAAGCCCACTTGTAGCATTTGATTTACCAGCCCTGGCACACTCAGTGCACTTTACTGGGGACCTACTGGTAAATCAAATATGCCAATCATGGATAACCAATCACAATGACAATTTACACAGGGAGCATATGCACTTTAGCACTGATCAGCAGTGGTAAAGTGCCCAGAGTCCTATAGAAAACAAACACAGGTCAGGAAAAAATAGGAGGAAAAAGCAAAAGGTTTGGGGATAACCCTGCAAAAAGGGCCATTTCCAACACCATAAAATGCTGATTCTCATAGCTCTACCGAATAGAGAATCGTGATTTTATTAAGACAAGGTGGCTAGCATTAGCCCTCCCTCCCCCCCAGATGCATAAAGGGAATGGGGTCAGGTTGTTGGAACAGGTTGCTGGTTGAGCGTATATAAAGAAATTAGATTTGCTGTAGAAGAGAATTGTTATCAAAGATAAGATTGTATATTTTTTCCACGATTTAAGTTTTGAATTTAGATATGTTACAGGTTATGTTTTTTATTGCAGATTTATAGAGAATGTTTTTGGACACTACATAAGAACAAGCATTTGCAATGCAATAGGTCTCGCATTTGCGAGAGTTTGAGCTATTTTTATTGTAAATGACATTGCCTTTTATTTATGTTTTGGTTTTTGAAACAAAAATAAAAGCCATTGTCATTTACAATGCCAATAGGTCAAACTCGCGTAAATGCGAGACCTATTGCATTGCAAATGCTTGTTGTTACCGAAGCCCTTTCCACAGCGCATACTGGCTCCTTTAACGTTACTCACAAAAACAAACAAGTACAGGTAAAGCACGAGATGGCTTCGTGTAACCAAAAGCACAATGCTCCAGCACTGGAATTATAATCAACATAGTGGCAGAACTTAAATCCCAATGGCAGGAGTCAGGAGGCCTCACAAGGAACATATTAACCTGTAATAATGTGCTAGAATCTGTTGGAGGAATATGGTTAAAGACCAGTGTGCACACTGATGAGAGGCATGTGAGTCCAGGACAGTGTCTCCTATGAATGAGCAGTGCGGACCCTGAGTAACAGTCTCTTAATCATGCAGTTTTGCCATCTGCACTAGTCCTGTTATCATCAGCGCTATTCTTATTGTTGTCATCGGCACTAGTCTCGTTGTCATCGGCACTAGTCTCATTGTTATCATCAGCGCTATTTTCGTTGTCATTAGTGTTGTCATCAGCACTAGTCTCATTGTTGTCATCAGCGCTATTCTCACTGTTCTCGTTAGCACTAGTCCCACTGTTATCATCAGAGCTATAGTCATTGGTATCATCAGCGATATTCTCATTGTTGTCATGGGCACTAGTCCCATGGTTATCAATGCTATTCTCATTGTTGTCATGGGCACTAGCCCCATTGTTATCATCAGTGCTATTCTCATTGTCATGGGCACTAGTCCCATTGTTATCATCAGTGCTATTCTCATTGTTGGCATCGGCACTAGTCCCATTGTTATCATCAGTGCTATTCTCATTGTTGGCATCGGCACTAGTCCCATTGGTATCATCAGTGCTATTCTCATTGTTGGCATCGGCACTAGTCCCATTGGTATCATCAGCGCTATTCTCATTGTTGGCATCGGCACTAGTCCCATTGTTATCATCAGCGCTATTCTCATTGTTGGCATCGGCACTAGTCCCATTGTTATCATCAGTGCTATTCTTATTGTTGGGATCAGCACTAGTCCCATTGTTATCATCAGTGCTATTCTCATTGTTGGCATCGGCACTAGTCCCATTGGTATCATCAGCGCTATTCTCATTGTTGGCATCGGCACTAGTCCCATTGTTATCATCAGCGCTATTCTCATTGTTGGCATCGGCACTAGTCCCATTGTTATCATCAGTGCTATTCTCATTGTTGTCAGGAGCACTAGTCCCATGGTTATCAGCGCTATTCTCATTGTTGTCATGGGCACTAGTCCCATTGTTATCATCAGCGCTATTCTCATTGTTGTCATGGGCACTAGTCCCATGGTTATCAGCGCTATTCTCATTGTTGTCATGGGCACTAGTCCCATTGTTATCATCAGTGCTATTCTCATTGTTGGCATCGGCACTAGTCCCATTGTTATCATCAGTGCTATTCTCATTGTTGGCATCGGCACTAGTCCCATTGTTATCATCAGTGCTATTCTCATTGTCATGGGCACTAGTTCGTGTTATCATCAGTGCTATTCTCATTGTTGGCATCGGCACTAGTCCCATTGGTATCATCAGCGCTATTCTCATTGTTGGCATCGGCACTAGTCCCATTGTTATCATCAGCGCTATTCTCATTGTTGGCATCGGCACTAGTCCCATTGTTATCATCAGTGCTATTCTCATTGTTGTCAGGAGCTCTAGTCCCATGGTTATCAGCGCTATTCTCATTGTTGTCATGGGCACTAGTCCCATTGTTATCACCAGCGCTATTCTCATTGTTGTCATGGGCACTAGTCCCATGGTAATCAGCGCTATTCTCATTGTTGTCATGGGCACTAGTCCCATTGTTATCATCAGCGCTATTCTCATTGTTGTCATGGGCACTAGTCCCATGGTTATCAGCGCTATTCTCATTGTTGTCATGGGCACTAGTCCCATTGTTATCATCAGTGCTATTCTCATTGTTGGCATCGGCACTAGTCCCATTGTTATCATCAGTGCTATTCTCATTGTCATGGGCACTAGTTCGTGTTATCATCAGTGCTATTCTCATTGTTTGCGTCGGCACTAGTCCCATTGTTATCATCAGTGCTATTCTCATTGTTGGCATCGGCACTAGTCCCATTGTTATCATCAGTGCTATTCTCATTGTTGGCATCGGCACTAGTCCCATTGGTATCATCATCGCTATTCTCATTGTTGTCATGGGCACTAGTCCCATTGGTATCATCAGCGCTATTCTCATTGTTGTCATGGGCACTAGTCCCATGGTTATCAGTGCTATTCTCATTGTTGGCATCGGCACTAGTCCCATTGGTATCATCAGTGCTATTCTCATTGTTGGCATCGGCACTAGTCCCATTGGTATCATCAGCGCCATTCTCATTGTTGTCATGGGCACTAGTCCCATTGGTATCATCAGTGCTATTCTCATTGTTGGCATCGGCACTAGTCCCATTGTTATCATCAGTGCTATTCTCATTGTTGGCATCGGCACTAGTCCCATTGTTATCATCAGTGCTATTCTCATTGTCATGGGCACTAGTTCCATTGTTATCATCAGTGCTATTCTCATTGTTTGCGTCGGCACTAGTCCCATTGTTATCATCAGTGCTATTCTCATTGTTGGCATCGGCACTAGTCCCATTGTTATCATCAGTGCTATTCTCATTGTTGGCATCGGCACTAGTCCCATTGGTATCATCATCGCTATTCTCATTGTTGTCATGGGCACTAGTCCCATTGGTATCATCAGCGCTATTCTCATTGTTGTCATGGGCACTAGTCCCATGGTTATCAGCGCTATTCTCATTGTTGGCATCGGCACTAGTCCCATTGGTATCATCATCGCTATTCTCATTGTTGTCATGGGCACTAGTCCCATTGGTATCATCAGCGCTATTCTCATTGTTGTCATGGGCACTAGTCCCATGGTTATCAGTGCTATTCTCATTGTTGGCATCGGCACTAGTCCCATTGGTATCATCAGTGCTATTCTCATTGTTGGCATCGGCACTAGTCCCATTGGTATCATCAGCGCCATTCTCATTGTTGTCATGGGCACTAGTCCCATTGGTATCATCAGTGCTATTCTCATTGTTGGCATCGGCACTAGTCCCATTGGTATCATCATCGCTATTCTCATTGTTGTCATGGGCACTAGTCCCATTGGTATCATCAGCGCTATTCTCATTGTTGTCATGGGCACTAGTCCCATGGTTATCAGTGCTATTCTCATTGTTGGCATCGGCACTAGTCCCATTGGTATCATCAGTGCTATTCTCATTGTTGGCATCGGCACTAGTCCCATTGGTATCATCAGCGCTATTCTCATTGTTGTCATGGGCACTAGTCCCATTGGTATCATCAGCGCTATTCTCATTGTTGGCATCGGCACTAGTCCCATTGGTATCATCAGTGTTATTCTCATTGTTGGCATCGGCACTAGTCCCATTGGTATCATCAGCGCTATTCTCATTGTTGTCATGGGCACTAGTCCCATGGTTATCAGTGCTATTCTCATTGTTGGCATCGGCACTAGTCCCATTGGGATCATCAGTGCTATTCTCATTGTTGGCATCGGCACTGTTCCTCAGTGAAAAATCTAAGAAAGTTTCAAAAGAGCAACCTGTGCCCGACAGGCACTTCAAACTTAGCAGTCTGTCAGGCAGTACATCGAAGAGCAGAGCCCTCCACCGCTGCAAGTAGCTGAACTGAATGCCCAAAGGAACATTTTGCGTGCGTGGTGTACATTTATCTGGAGTTCGCCACCAAACCTGTTACACTGTAATCAAACATTCCTCCGTACATCCACGCCAAAGACAGTCAGCAGAAAACACGGGAGTTCTGCATCACAGAAGTCCGAGGAGCGGCCTAAAGATGGGGCAGACATTTTTATACTGTGTGAACATAGTGCAATGCATAATACTTCAATACTTCAACACTTTTAAAAGCAGCTGAGAAACTTATTTCAGATACTATCTGGAAAAAACCAGTGGTGCGCGCGCACCACAGAGGAGCGGGGGAGCGCGGCAGCGAGGCGAACGCGCGCTGCTGCGCGTGCTAGCCACCAGTGGGAATGGGAGGAGCAAAGGTGGGACATGCGCCCGCCTTTGCCCAATCGCGTGCTGTATTTATTAAAAAAAACACGCGAAAGCCAATAACAGCAGGCGAAAGCAAAACCACACGCACGAGCGGGTGGTTAGCTTTCTAAAGCCCGTACAAGAGGTCTCGCGCTGCGCGAGCAGTGCTAAGCACTGCAACGCTAGGCGCGAGACCTAAAAAGCGGACTGGATTAAAAGAGAGCATATCCAAAAGAGGGAGAACGTTGGGCGGTGGGGGGGGTTTAGGGACTGAATGTTCTGGATTTTCTTTATGAGTCATACAATGTTCTGGTTTGGAACTCCGAAGTGTTTGCTGCTTGGAAGTAGTAAATAAAAGTCAATGCATAATGCTATCCTCCTTGTCTTTAATAAAATCATGATTCTCTGTTTACTAAAGCTATGAGGATCAGCTTTTCCTGCCGGTTACAAAAACGATTGCATTACGCTAGAACACCAACATATTCTAGAACCACCTTGTCTGTTAGACTCTACCGCCTATGCTCAAATATTATGGCTATACGAGAACTCTCTGTAAGCTCATTGTTCTGAAGGCCCATTATGTGTTAAGACTGTCTGCATGTGTTAGTACCGCCGGAAATTCTCTGCCTGCACAAAACGTTGTTCTGAGAGAAATCCCTCTCCTGGCAATATCTACTGTCTGTGCTAGAACCAAATATCTACATTGACTCTGCCTATGCTTGGGACCATATCCATGACAAGGCACGTGCCAGTGCCAGAAAAACCTACCATGCAAGAGTACTTGCATGTTCAGGAGCCATCTTTGCATGTCGGTGACCCCTTTATATCCAAGAATCTTCAAATAATTCATTTTTGTTCCAGACGATTCTAGGCAAGAACCTCCTTCCTGTACTAGACTTTTCTGTCCTTGCTAAAGCTGAATTGACTAAAGCCCTGCTTGTGGCAAAAGCCAAAGCTTGCTTTACAACCAGAGAACTGAGACTCCAGTAAAAATGCCTGTGCATTTAAAGCACTGATTAGAACATTTATCTGTACAAGAGTTTGGTTTGTGTTACAATCCCTGCCTAGCTCCATCACTGTCTGTGCTAGAACTCGCTGCCTGTGCTAGACTCATCCGTTTATTATAGGATTCCATATCCTTGCAAGAACACATGCCTCTCATAGAGCCATATGAGCATGGAAACACTTCATTTCTGTGCTACACCCCCTTCATGTTCAGGCATATCTTGTTAGAACCCATGGTTTGAGTAGCACACTTTTGGCTGTGCTTGAACCTCATTCCTGTATTATGTATTATTTTACACTTAATTGAACATTTACTTTTGCTAAAAGCCTGCTTGCACTAGTACCTAACCATCGACTTGACCCACCTGTACATGCTCAATTCAACTCTGGCTTTGGTAGAACCACATGCTGTGCTAGTATTTCCTGCATGTGTTAGCACCCATACGTTTGCTATAACTGAGTGCCTATGATGCACGACCCACCTCTGTGTTAAAGTCTTCTGCCTGCACTCCAGCTCGCTACCTGGTGGTCTGCACTTCGGGATGGAGGGTCTCCCTTGCACATTTGCGCTGCCCACTATCTCTTGAAATGATCAAATGCACACACCCTGGCACTTGCTTCTAACATGGACTGAAAAGACTGTGACTGCTGACTTCTTCTAGTGAGTTTTAATAAAAGTGAAAGGAATTTTAATTTGAAAAAAGCAGATAAGCAGCATTTGATAGATTACAAAGGAAGAAATACAGTAAAGGCTAGGCCACGCCTGGCTTGCTACCTGGGGGTGCTCCCTTTTGTGTGTGTGACAACAGCATTATTTTGTGCTAGACTCCAATGCTATGCAAGAACCTCCTTACATGCACTAGAATGTCCTTCACTTCAATCATCACTTTTCTAGAATTAAACATCTCTCCTTGTGCTGTTATCTGTTATTGGGCTAGAATTCCTATGCCTTTACTAGAGTACTATTCTAAAACATTCCGTCTGTGCTAAGCCCCTTGGCCTGTGCCAAAACTCCCTTGGCAGCATAAGAACCTTTGTCTGAGCTAAAACTCCTCTCTTTACTTGACTCACTTCTAGAATGATTTATCTATGCTAGAGTCCCTGCCCAGACTAAATCCTCTACCTTTTCTATCAGCCTTTTTTTTTTTTTTTGCTGAAGCTTCTCTGATTGCCCTAGAACGCTGGTCCCACGGTTATGGGTAAAGAACCTTCTGTCATATGTCCCTTACAGACGTGCATAGGTGGAGACCTGGATAGGTGCAGTCTTCGTAGTGGTAGTAAGAAGAGCATGACAACTTTACTAGAGGTGTTGAGGTTGTGAAGTGACCGATATCCACGAGAACGAGGTATGGTTAATCCAGTCGAGGATTTACTGAAGTTACAGAAACAAAAGATGAACAGCGGCAGAAGGCCCAGGAGACAGGACCAACTGACTCACACTTTTAACAATAAACAAGGTGCATTCTAAAACAGAACACTTGGGCAACCTATTAGGAATCAGCTTCTAGATACATTCCAAAGAATGTAAAAACAATCCATAACTACACAGATACCACAGGCTGAAGGGTCACGGTGTCAATGAAAAGATGTTCAACGAACTCAGTAACATGGAAGGCTGTAAAAGGAAACTTCAGCTGCCACATAGATGACAATTTCCAGGAGCATTCAGAGTTCCTAGTATGTCTGACTGCGAGACAAAAAAATATGTTCAATATTTCAGGCTCTGGACATTTCAATTTCCTTGCTTTAAACAGTCATGTTCATCAACTAGACAGTGCATGCACTTGTGGGAAGACATATTGTTAGCTTACAGTGGACTTCGAACCCACCCACTGCTTACCATTGGTGGGCTTTGTTATTCTCATTTGCCTGCTTCTTATTCGTCAGCTTGTGTGGGCTTTCCTTCCACTTCTTATGTTTGTCCCTTCCTGGAGAGTGAACAATACTTGTGTCCTTCCGCTGCTTTCCAAGCACTAATATTTTTATTAGTTCAGGCACTCAATAAGAGTGCATATGTTTTCCAGCTGTCTCCCTCGTTTTCCAGCTGCATAAAAGGCTATTTTTTTTATTTTTTAGCCATGCTGCACAGCATCAGGAATACTGTGCAAGTTGGCTTAAAACCATTGGCAAAGTCAGTAGGTCCTAAAGGCGAGACCTATAGGCTTTGCCAAAGCTTGTATCTGTTTTGCCTCCATCCAGCGGCAGGGTACATATAACATTACAGTAGCACTTACAGTTAGTTACCATGCAAAAAGATGTACAGACTTTGAAGCACGAGCCCTTTCCAACCATCCCCCAAGGCAATCTCCACCTCCTTGTCCCTGAATAGAGATTATTCACCATTGATTTACAATACTTCCCACTTCCAAATCTCAGATCGGGTTTTATGTATCCCTTCCACATTTTGGTGTGAGCGCCGGTCATGTTGGGGATATTTATGTTGTAGTTTCAAAGACAGAGGGCTTGAGTTCTTTTATCAGAGCTCTCTCTCCCTCGGCCAATTCCCACTCAAATATGTCTCTGTTCCATGCCTGGAAAGTGGGTCATTTGCTAGCCAACCATCTGATAGTGATACATCGCTTTGCTAGCAGTAATCCCAGTAATACACACCTATAGTTGACCTTCCCATCCCCGGGACAGGGGACAACACTTAGAAGACAATGCTTAATTTGCAACTGTAATCTAATGCCTAATACCTTCCCCAGCCATTGTAGTATTTATGTCAAGTATTGCTCCACCTTAGTGTAGGGTCTTGCGAGTTAGAAATGATGGAACCCTTTTAGCTCCGGATGGACTCCGTAGAACTGTGACATAGTTAAGAGCGGAATGACATGAAGGATGGTTTAGAATGTTGAGTTTGCAGGTACACGCAGACGAATAAAGAGGTGTAATACTATGCTCCATTTGTGGCGTAGTCCTTTGCTGGTACCAAGGCTGGGGAGGACACTCCAACTGGTGACGAGTTAGGGTATAAGTAACCTGAAGATTAACAGTGCTCTTCCAGAGACTTTGCCACGGTCCAAGCAAACTGCTCGTGCATGCCAAGTGTGTTGCAGTCGAAGTGCAAAACTGACGCTTAACACATGTGGAGTCTGAGAGCAAACCCAGCCGCTGTACGGAAGTTAAAAACTACAAAAGCATTGCAAAGAAATCTTCATATCAATGACTGAGAACCTGCTGGTCAGACCGTATGTTAAGGTACCGCGCTGCTACACAATATACAGTCATATGAAATCCAGGCCGTGAAAGCTAAAGGCAGACACAACCAGGTTTTCAAAGAGCAGCTATTGATAATCACAAAAAAAGTGCCACATAACGTTACAATTAGAAAGTGGTGGAGACAAAGAGCGCACAAAGAGCCGCCAAAGGATAAAACAGTTACTCATCCGGTACGACCTCAGCGCCAGGTTGTATTTGACAAGTGCGCAACAATCACCACAGTCTTCAACATCTTCGGAATAGTGAAATGTTTTAGCTGGCTGAGAAGGAAGTCACATTTCCAGCTATCATTAAAGATGATCCCGAGGACAGCATGTCGTAAGGTTTCATTGCTGAGTCACATAAATTAAGCCACAGATATCCACATGTGGTGTCAGTAAGTTCCACCCTGGTCTACAATGCTGGTTTCCTGAAACCATTACCACCGTTCGATATTGCCAAAAAGCAAAATATTGGTGATAGATGGACCGCTTTGATAAAGACATTTGATGATTTAATTGATACTCTTGAAGAGACTGATACGAAAAACATAATCAAGTATCTCAAAAATCATGCTGGTTTTGGTGTAAAAAGTCATAAAGAGAATGCTGCAAACTGATGAAGAAGTCACATATCATCAGATTAAAGAAGTGTTGAATCTCACGTTTATTCCAATGCCAAATGTTGATTACAAAAGATGCATCTTCACCCAGGAACGCCTGAAAGTTGGTGAAACCATTGATAAATTTGTGGAGAGACTTGACACACTAATCAGACATTGGAAGTTCAATACATTTAATGAAGAAGCTATGTGCTTGAGAATTATTGATGGATGCTTGTCAGATTCATTCAGACGAGAAATGCGGAGAGAAACTCTTAGTCTGGAGCGAGTGTTAATGGCTGCCAGAGCTGAAGAGCGTGCCAATAGACAAGCTGCCGACATGGAGGCCGGAGGTGCCCAGAATGAATCAGTCATGAGTGTGAAATGTCAACTGAAGCAAGACTGAAGAACACAAGGTGATGTCAGCCTGTAAAAAGAAGTTGTGTTTTAGATGTGGATTTTCGTTTCCACATGAAGGTAAATGTCCCGCTCTTGGACAAATCTGTAAAGGCTGTGGGAAGGAGAACCATTTTGTGACAGTCTGCAAAGCCAAGAGAAATGCAAGTGCGTCACGGCACAAAAACAAAATGGCTGCCGAAACGTTCCCGAAGCAACGTTCTACGCACACACACAAGGCCCAGCAGCGACATCAGCTAAGACAAATCGACACCGAACGACGTCAATCGTCATCCAAATCACTGTCAAACAGTTCTTCTGTATCCATATCAAGTGAGAATGAAGAAAATTATTGTGCCATGTTGATGTTTACCTCAGAAAAGTGTGCTCATGTTGGTTTGGCTGCTTGTGAAGAAAAATGTCGGTCAAAGAAAGATCAACATGCCAAAGCACCAAAGTCATTCAAACAGTGTTCGAAGATCACACTGAAAGTAAATGGTTGTTCGAAACCTTTTTTTTTTTTTTAACAAAATGTTATTGTTTACAAAACAAGCCTATGCATTTGACATCCATTACTATACAGGCGATTCAAGTTCTGTGTATCACAAATTCAGGCTAACAATCTCCTCCCCCCAACTCTCGCCTCCCCTCTCCCCTTCTCTGGCATGTCCCGGCAGGTATTACTACTAGATAGACAATAGTGTATCAACATCGTTCCTTATCATGCCACGGCGAGTATATATAGGGGGATAAACCATTACTAATTACTATTGTCTCCGGGGAACTGAAGACAACCATATGTTCATATTCTGGAGGTAGTTATTCCATTATTCCGAGTCCGTTCTATCCGGGGACTGGGCTCTCAAGGCGTATCTAGCTGCTCCTCGGATACTGGGTCAATTGGTTGCTTCATTTCCACTACAAACGCTTCCCATGCCCTGGCATTCCCAAGGGATCCCTGGCCCCGCCTGGCATCATTTAGTCGTACTGCCCCTTCATAATCCGCCCAACGTAGAAGTTCCCTCCTCCAACTCTCCACAGTGGGACCTCTCTGTGCTTTCCAGTTTCGGGCAATCTCTCTCTTTGCAAGGAGAAGCGCCAGGTCCTGAAAGCCGCTCGTTACTTTATTCTTGGGTGTGTGCGGGAACCAGTGGAGTAGGCAATGCCCTGGCATTCAAGGGACCTCCCTCCCTATCACCTCCAACAAAGTGTCTGTCACGTCTTCCAGAATGTATTCAACTCCGGGCAGCTCCAAAACATGTGGAGTAACTCAGCTCCCAATTCGCCACAACAGGGGCATTTAGCCTCTGCCGTCGCGAAGTATCGGTTTATCCTCCTGGCGTGAGATATGCCCTATGAAGCACATAGAAATAAATCAGTTTAAATAGAGCATTCCTGGAGACTTTAGGAGCTCGGCATAGGATTCCCTCCCAGGCTTCCTCCTCTATGGGGGTCTCCAAGTCTTCCTCCCAATGAGTCCGCAAGTTAGCTTGTGGGGGCAGTCCCTCTCTGTGGAGCCTCCGATAAAGACAAGTGATTGCCTAGTATGTGCCTGCAGAAGACACCACATATTGGCATCCCTCCGCCAGTGGGGGCTCCGATAACCCCGCCCCCCCAGTGTTTTTGGATTACAGTGGTGAGTGCTCTGTGTAGTAGGAAGTGCCCATGTGGTAGCTCATATCTCTCCCTGAATCCCTTGAATGGTAATAGTGTGCCTTCCTTGTATAGTGTTCCTATTGTGGTCACCCCAGCAGTCGTCCACTCTCTTAGTCCATTCCAGTTGCCCCTATGCTGGAGATCCGCTAGAAACTCCAACACTAACTCTGGTGCGTACGGTCTCTTAATTTTAGATCGCTGGAGACACCTAGTCCAGCATTTTTGAAGTACCTGAAACTCCAAGGTCCCACCCGGACTCGCAGAAGGAAGTCGTAGTATCAATCGTGCCAGTTTTCGGAGGTCCGGGACACTGGGTCCCAGGTTTCCTGCTCGTCGACTCCTACCTGCTACCCATTGTGTGAGCCACTGAAGTTGGGCCGACAGGTAATAGTTTCGAAGTCCGGAAGGGATAGCCCGCCTCTGTAGTAGGCCTCTGCAGCTTGGAAAGTGCCACCCTACGTCTGCCTGACCCCCAAATGAAACCTATGGTTACCGATCTTAGATCGTGGAACGTATTCGCTGGGATCCACACCGGTAGGGTCGCGAAGAAGTATAGCAGTCGTGGTAATGCCACCATTTTTAATAGTATCTCTAAGGGTGTTAGTTAATGGTCGATTTTAAGCTGCACAATTAATTGCTGGGAGCAGAAGGAGAAACCAGGGAGACAAAAATACAATGTGAAAACATAAAATTGGGTTTGATAATTACATATATTTGTTATAAATAACTTCATATATTTAGACATGTATAAGAGTAGCACTGCGTTACATTAAATGGCATGTAACCTGTGGGATACTGTGCACAAGTGCTCGTGAAAATGGTGATGACGCAAGTGACATGTGAGGAAGTATGTACAGTGACACGAAAAAGGCGCAACAAAAAACATTTGATGGAGAATAATACCACTCAGGCAGAAGAAAATCTACGCCTATGTCTCACGGCTACTTTCAACTGGATGAAGATTAACCATCTGAAGTGTAATTCTGAAAAAACAGAAATACTATCTCTAGGGAAAGGGAATTCCTTCTCTCCCAAGACCTGGTGGCCAGTTGACGCCACCCCCCGGCCCAACACTGTCAACTCTGTCCGAAACTTAGGAATTAAATTTGATGCCACTCTCTCCTTTAAACAACAATCACTGGCAGTTGCTGGTACCTGTTTTCACATTATAAAAACACTTAAAAAATCTTTGACCTGCTTCCCATTTCTGCCAGACAGACAGTCGCTGTGGCCCTAATCACGTCCAGACTGGACTACTGCAACAGTCTGTATGCAGGTACAAATAAGTCAGTTTTCCACAGGCTTCAGATGGTCCAACATGCAGCTGCACGTTTAGTGTTGAAATGGCCTAGGAAGTCGTCTGCATCAGCAGCTCTAGAAACACTTCACTGGCTGCCAATTCACAAAAGAGTCCTTTTCAAGGTACTGATAATCACTTTCAGGACAGTACATTCCACAGGCCCCCACTATCTCCAAACCAAATTCAGGCATTATGTACCCACTCGGAACCTTAGGTCGTCCAACGCCAATTTGCTGAAGGTTCCAGCGTTCAGACTTGTTTCAAAAGGAGGGAAATCACTTGCAGTAATAGGGTCTAAGGCCTGGAACAAACTCCCATACAAGCTTCGTCAAATCCAATCTGAGACTCTCTTCAGGAAAGCCCTAAAAACTTGGATTTTCGCAACATCTGACGCCATATGCAGAACTCTAATCTAATACCTACTCTTCGCGTCCCCTAGTCATTTGGTATGGGTCCATCAGCCAGGTTCTTTTTGTTGCCGCTTAGCGCCATGATGCTCCTTGGAGTGACAGTTGCACTTTATAAGTGCTCAATTACATTACATTTTACATTACATGGTGAGATTTACATAGTAGAGATACCCAAACAATAAATGCTAATATATAAAAGGGAGGTCAAGTTGGGTATCCTCGAGGAATTAGCTCCGAAATTTTCGCTGTAAACGTCAACGTGTTTCGGCCAGTTGGAGTGTTTAGGCCATCATCAGGACCAGGATATTCTTACTTCTATAGCAGTGCTGTGGGTAAAAATGTCTACACTCAATGGTGGACCGAGTGGAGTAAGAAGGAAGGGGAGAAAAGTTAAGAATTAAGAAAAAGAATTATGGATGAGCCCAAGGGGGGGGAAGGCGAGGACAGATTAGATCGCGGCGGACACGTAAAAAGGTAGGAAGATTACCGCGTGACTAGGCTCAAGGAAAGGGCAGGTAGGCAGCCGGTAGTCCCTGCCTGTGTTCAAGGAAGCGCAATGCCGCAGTGGCTGCCAGGTAAAATCACTTGCGACTTACGCGAAGATCGCGACAGGAGTCCCAATCGTGGTTGTGCGGGGTCCCTTAATAATCCAGGCTAAATCAGGACACCTCTACCTAAAGTAAGAGAGGGAAATTGAGTAAGCCGGTCAAGGTAGGCAGTAAAACAGAAGGGTAAAGAGGGATGGACTCACAGGTCTGGGAGGGTCAGACGTGGAAACGTTGTGAGGTCTCTGGAGGGGGGTCCAGAGAAGGTCCAATGGTTACTGCATGGATCCGCAGTAAGGCAACAGCTGCTGGGAGTGGTCTTCTGGGAAGGAAGGGAGGCGCATATGTAAATGAGCACCAAGGCAAGCAAGGGTCAGTAAAGTCAGGAGGGGGAGGGCCAAGCTGAAGCACTGATGGGGTGAGCACATGGTGAGGTGAATGACCCCGAACACTGGTGGGAGAGGGGTCCAAAGTGGCGAGACTACCGTGGTCAAAGAGTGATGGAAAGAGGAATGGTCTCAGGAGGTAAAGGAGCCGGGAAGAGGCCCGGTCTCCTAAGTGAACGAGCAAGGCTTGGTCTCATCAGCTAGATGGTATGGACGGGAGGATAGGCGAGGCACAGTCATCTTAGAGGTTGAGCAGTTAAGACGATGACGTGCCCGGAGAAAAAAGGAGAGATTATAAGAAGGTATAACGGGCGGGCTACGGGTAAGGACCCCGGCCAATGGCAAGGATTAGCCTGATGAAGATTAAAATCAAATCACCCTGGTATGGTGACCACGGTGACAGAGGGAAAGCCAGAGTAGAATGAAAGGAAAGTCGGGCGGGCAACGGGTCAGGTACCCGGCCGCTGCAAGGGAGAGTCGAGGTAGATCAAAAAAGTGGGGGCAAGGCAACTAGAGTTAGCAGCTCAATGGGGAACTGAAAAGGTGGCCCCGGTGTAGATAGACTCGGTAACCTGCATGTGAATGCCAGAGGAAATTAAAGGAAAGGATAGAAAGACCAAGGCCCTAACCGAGAAACTCATCCCCCGTGGATACCCTAAGAAATTGGTAACCAGAGGCCGGAAACGGGCATGGTACAATCACCGGGAGATTTTGCTCACACTAAAGGAAATGAGGAGAAACACACGTATCCCTTTTGTCTCCACTTTCTCCCCCACCAGCAATAAGATCACCAAAATTATAAAAAGAAATTGGAACACGCTTGCCCCCCTAGGAATATTCACATGAACCGCCATTGTTCTCCTATCGCAGGGGCAAAAACCTGTCAGACCACCTGGTACATGCCATCACTTGGCCCAAGATCAATGCCAGAGAAGAATCAATCACGAGCTCCTGGGGCCTACCACCCATAGTGGGCCACTACAAATATCAAAGATGCGTCGCATGTTCAACCACACTGAACACCAAACAATTCGAATTCTATGGACAGAACTACCCGCTAAGAACTTTTACCAACTGCAGATCACACAACGTTATATACGCTATACGTTGCCCCTGTGACCTCTTCTACATCGGTCAGACGACTCAGATGATCAAGGACAGGATCATCCAACATCGCAGCCGAATAAGATGTGGCGTATTAAACGCACCACTTGTGCCTCACTTCCAAGAGCATAACCACAAGGAGACAGACTTCACTTGGATGGTCATCAATCAACCTATCCTACCACCGAGGGGTGGTGATATACAGAGACTTCTAAACAGATGCGAATGCCGCTGGATAGCGCGTTGCAATACAATTGAGCAAGGCCTAAACACCCTAGACGAGTGGAACAGTGCACTGACATGATTCTTCAGGTCTCAACACATTGTCATTCCCATAACATTTCTTTTGATCTGTGTGCACACTGGCTGTCTGTCTAGTGTTATACTCTTCATGCTATATACACTGACAGCAGTCCTAATGCCATCAACAGTCTTAGCACACAGACACACCACCATACCTTCAATCCTCTGCCTCTTTGCATACTTTCTGAACCACCTGTATGGAATCACAACTGTAAAATTCTATGCGTACGCCACACAATATCCTGCTTATTTTAATGTTCATGCAATGTTGGTATTTACTTCAAAAGACTGCATGCATTGGTAATAATATGCTAACAATTGGAATTGTAATTATATGGACTGAACGCCCACTTGTAATATCTTACATTGTTATGATTTTCACATTCATTGTTTAATTCCAATATGCAATGCAAATTGGTAATCGATGTTTTGCTTCCCCCAAAAACGTTCATGAGAGGGCCTTGGTCTTTCTTTTCTTTCCTTTAATTTCCTCAGCATTCACATGCAGGTTACCGGTCTAGTCTATCTAAACGTGCACACGCATTCACGTATCACGTGACCCGACCGCCTTTAACCTTCCGAAGCGCATTGCTGCCAGTGTTCGGCCCAGACTTATGCCGGCTCCCAACACGTATTGGATTTATTCCCTCAACGCTGACTGCATGCTTAATTGAAGTAAGTCGCGCTATGTAGTTCTTAGTCGCATGCGCTGCCTTCGTTCTGATTTCACATCGGATGTGCCTCCAAGTTTTGTGGTACCGCGCTTGTTAAATGTAGTTTCTCGCGCTCCCCGTGTTGCTGGTTCGGTTTCCAGGCACGCTCACCTCCCGCATTATGATACACCGGGGCCACCCTTTCAGTTCCCCATTGAGCTGCTAACTCTAGTTGCCTTGCCCCCACTTTTTTGATCTACCTCGACTCACCCTTGCAGCGGCCGGGTACCTGACCCGTTGCCCGCCCGCCCGACTCTCCTTTCATTCTACTCTGGCTTTTCCTCTGTCACCGTGGTCACCATACCAGGGTGATTTGATTTTAATCCTCATCGGGCTAATCCTTGCCATTGGCCGCGGTCCTTACCAGTAGCCCGCCCGTTCTACCTTCTTATAATCTCTCCTTTTTTCTCCGGGCACGTCATCGTCTTAACCGCCCAACCTCTAAGATGACCGTGCCTCGCCTATCCTACCGTCCATACCATCTAGCTGATGAGACAAAGCCTTGCTCGTTCACTTAGGAGACCGGGCCTCTTCCCGGCTCCTTTTCCTCCTGAGACCATTCCTCTTTCCATCACTCTTTGACCATGGTAGTCTCGCCACTTTGGAGCCCTCTCCCACCAGTGTACGGGGTCATTCACCTCACCATGTGCTCACCCCATCAGTGCTTCAGGTTGGCCCTCCCCCTCCTAACTTTCCGGACCCTTGCTGGCCTTGGCGCTCATTTACCTATGCGCCTCCCTTCCTTCCCAGAAGACCACTCCCAGCAGCTGTTGCCTTACTGCGGATCCATGCAGTAACGCTTGGACCGTCTCTGGACCCCCCTCCAGGGACCTCCCGACGTTTCCACGTCTGACCCTTCCAGACCTGTGAGTCCATCCCTTTTTACCCCTCTGTTTTTGCCGCCTACCTTGACCAGCTTACTCAATTTCCCTCTCTTACTTTAGGTAGAGGTTTCCTGATTTAGCCTGGATTATTAAGGGACCCCGCACAACCACAATTGGGACTCCTGTCGCGATCTTCGCGTAAGTCACAAGTGATTTTACCTGGCAGCCACTGCGGCATTGAGCTTCCTTGAACACAGGCAGGGACTACCGGCTGCCTAGCTGCCCTTTCCTTGAGCCTAGTCACGCGGTAATCTTCCTACCTTTTTACGTGTCCGCCGTGATCTAATCTGTCCTCACCTTCCCCCTTGGGCTCATCCATAATTCTTTTTCTTAATTCTTAACTTTTTCCCCCCTTCCTTCTTACTCCACTCGGTCCACCATTGAGTGTACACATTTTTACCCACAGCACTGCTATAGAAGTAAGAGTAACCTGGTCCTGATGATGGCCTAAACACTCCAACAGGCCGATACGCCATCAACTTTTACAGCGAAAATGTCAGCGCTAATTCCTCGAGGATACCCAACTTGACCTTCCTTGTATATATTAGCATTTATTGTTTGGGTAGCTCTACTATGTAAATCTCACCATCAACTGTTTTTTGTTGCGCCTTTTTCGTGTCGCTGTACATACTTTCTCACGTGTCACTTGTGTCGTCACCATTTTCACGAGCACTTGTGCACAGTATTCCACAGGTTACATGCCATTTAATATAACGCAGTGCTACTCTTATACGTCTAAATATATGAAGTTATTTATAACAAATATATGTAATTATCAAACCCAATTTTATGTTGTCACATTGTATTTTTGTCTCCCTGGTTTCTCCTTCTGCTCCCAGCAATTAATTGTGCTGCTTAAAATTGACCATTAACTAACACCCTTAGAGACATTGTTGTATGTTACAGATGTTCACCCTAGTCTCTATAGGGTTTATGGGCTACCTCCTGTAGTCTGATACTGCCTACCATTTTTAATAGGGCAATTCTACCTATCACAGATAGAAGCAAGGAAGCTCAGTATTCCATGCCTTCCCAATGTTACCCTCCAAGTTATCGGATGGGTCGTGGTATACCCTTACCCCAAGATACGAAAGACATCTGGGTTCCCATTTTACATCATTTATTTTGGCTGGGCAGGCCCTGTTAGTCAGCATCGGGAACAAAGACGATTTCTTCCAATTGACCCGTAAGCCCGAGACCCTCCCGAGGTATTTGAGCAATTCCTTTGCTCCGGCATAATTCTCTCTCACGGACTGGAGGAAGAGTAGGAGATTGTCTGCATATAATGCTATATTGTGGCGTTCTCCGAGCACCTCCAATCCGCTGTAGTGGGACCCCGTCCTAGCATGGCAAGCCAAGGGTTCCATGGCCAGTGCAAACAGGAGGGGCGACTAGGGGCACCCCTGCTGCGTGCCTCTATTCACTCGGTGGCTATCAGAAATAATCCACCCAGTTTTCATCCTGGCCACCGAGTGTGTATAGAGCATCCTGGTCCAATCTACGAACCCCTGCCCTAGGACAAACCACAGCATGACCCTATAAAGGTAGGGCCACTTTAAGCTATCGAAGGCCTTCTCCAGATCTACTGCAAAGACTGTGGCCTCCTCTCTGTCATAGGAACTCGCCTCTAATACACGCAGGAGTCTCCGCACATTGATGGCCGTGGAACGGTCAGGTATAAACCCGGCCTGATCCCTATGCACCAGGGTCACCATATACGGGAGTAGCCGCATGGCTAGGATTTTACTCAAGATCTTGTAGTCTATATTTAGCATTGACAGTGGGCGGTATGCTGTTTTTTCAAAGGCGGATTTGCCTGGCTTTAGTAGGGGCACCACTAATGCCTCCCTTGTGGTGGCAGGGAGGGTACCCCCCTCTCTTGCCAGTTGTATAACGTCACTAATCGGGGACCCAGTTCCTCCAAGTACGTCAAATAAAACTCCACGGGAGTCAATCTGTTCCTGGATTCTTGTTCCTGGCCATGGCTTTAATGGCGGTCCTAACTTCTGGGAGCGTGATGTCTCCGCCCAAAGCATCTGCGTCAGCAGTCGGTAGAGTTGCATCGGAGCTGCATCTGCCTCTGATCACTGCCTTAAAGGCATCCCATCTATTTGGGGGGTTCGAGCCTGTTCCCTCATTCTCCATAATTTATTGGGTGATGGCAGTCCGTATCGTGGCCTGGTAGACTGGGTCCTCGCGGGATTCTGGTTTTAGCCGCCAGGTCAGGATACAGGGCTGAAGTTTCGACCATCTCAGCCCTATCAGTAGAGGGTTATGTTCGGAGATTGTTCTTGCTAGGTACTCACTGAGCGTCATCAGTTTGTGTACGTCTGGAGAGCATAATATGGCATCTAACCGAACGTGTAAGTCGTGCAAGTGCGAGAATAATGAGTAATCTCTTTCCTCCGGGTGGAGCACTCGCCACAAATCAACAAGGCCCCATTGGGACTGCCATTCTTTGAGGGCTTTAGTTGTCCTCCATGTTGGGGAGTCTTTCAAAGGTGGATGTGACCGGTCAAGTGCTACGTCTCCGATACAGTTATAGTAGCCCCCTAGGAGTATCGAGCCCACGAGGACTGGTGCTAATACTCTAGTGAGTGTCGCCAGGAATGACACTTGATCTATATTCGGTCCATAGAGACTCCCTATGGTGACATCTGGGCCATCTAGCCTACCAGTGACCACTACATAGCACCCCTCAGAGTCCACCCTTTGCCCAGTGTGTTGGAATGGGACCCCTGGCCTAATCCAAATCATTACCCCTCTAGCAAAAGCAGAATAGTCCACGTACAAGGCATTCCCCCCCCACCTACGTTGTACCGCAGCCCCTTCCTTTGCCTTAAGGTGTCTTTTACAGTAGTGCAATTTGAACTCCCCTACGCATGAGATATGCGTTTACTTTGTGTCTTTTGGACATGGTGTTCATCCCCCTTACATTCCAGGATAAGATTTTATACTTTAGGGTGGGCGCCATGTGTCAGTCGTTTGCCGCACTTCCCAAGGGCTTTGTGTAATTCCGCCCACTCTAACACCATGTGGTGTCTCCATGTTCCACTTGCCCCGCCGGGCACGCCAAGCTCCCAACAAAAGTTTAACTAAAAAACTGGAACCCCACCTCCCACTCCCCAGAACAGGCATACAAACAATCCCAATCCAAACAAGTTACCAACTAGTGTCTCTTCACGGGTGTGCCCGTGCAACTGTAAACTAGGCAAGCTAGGGCAACTCACTACTGGTTCAGAGCCCTCCAACTCAAATCCCTCCACCTCTATATACCTCAGGAGAATAGTCCTTTAACTCACACAGGAGTTGGAGAAACAGCAGTTCCCGGATGGGCCTCTTAGTTCCTTCTGTAATGTTGGCAAAGTTGACCGGCACATAGTTTGTACTCACTGACCCATCCTTAAATGATGTTGCCTGCCGTGCCGGGAGTGACCTTAGGTAGCTCCACCTCCAAGTCTTCTGCCGAGCTAGTGGCCTTGTTGTCGTCGGAGTTCTGGTTCCCCTGTTCGCTGTTCGAGTTGCATGGGCTCGCACCTGCGTTGCGGAGCTCGGACACCGCTTCCAATACACTACTACGTTCTCTTCTGGTTTCTGCAATTGATGGTGCTCTTTTCTTGCTGATTCTGCTGATGCGGTGTTGAGGGGGGGGGAGTTCTGGGACCCCCTCCCTGACTCAGACTACTGCACCAATTCCGGGCTTCCTGTAGTGACAGAAAGAATTGAACTCCCGAAGGCGTGGCCACCCTCAGCTGGGCTGGGAATATCATTCCATACAGAATGTTCAGCTGGCGTAGGTGTTTCCTGACCGCCAGAAAGGTTGCCCTCTGTTTCTGCACTTCTCTGGAGGAGTCCGGGAATATCATAACCCTGCCGTTCTGAATCTGGAGATCCCGTCTAATCCGGGCCGGTGTCAGGTTATGATCCCGGTCTGTGTAGTGGAGGAGTCTGGCCACTATGGGACGGGGAGGCGCTCCTGGGGTTCACTGACACAACATCGATGTCACAAACATCGATGTAAAAAATATTGATGAAAAAATATAACTACAAAAATATCGACTAAAAAATATAGATGTAAAAAATATCGATTTATATTTATATATATATATATATATATAAAATAAAATATATATTAATTATATTAAATATTAAAATTAATTTTAACAAAATAAATTAAATTTAATATACATTTTAACAATATATAACAAATAAACTTAATTTAAAAAAGATAAACACACAAACATAATAATTTATACATATATATATTTACATTAAAACAATTAATAAACTATCATTTTTTATTTATTTGTAAAACTTTAAATTATATAAAAATAAAATATAATACGGGTCCGTGGCTGTTTATTGGGGCAGCCGACAACGTGAGTAACGGATTCGCACTGTTGGGGAGCGTGTTGTAGCCATGGTACTACACGAACTTACCTGTTTCCTCACAAGCGACCCACACAGGGTTTGAATGACAGACTACCAGGCCCATGATGCATCTAACGGGCGGAGAGTGAGCTGCCGGCCCACAAGGGCGTGTCCTAATTAATTTAATAAATTGAGGGATTGACCTTGCAGGACTGTCTGTTCATCTTTGTGTTAGCTGCCAAGAAGAAGGGCGTAAGGCCCGAAACGCGTCGCAGCATGAACTGTTTTGTGGCTGGCTGCAGTGGCTCCCTGGTGCGATATGAATCTGAAACGAGTGCTTCCCACAAAAGGCAAACCTTACAATTCATTTAATTCGGCCTGCCGGGTCGAGGGTAAGCACCACCGCGATATTGCCAGCGGGTCCGTGGCTGTTTATTGGGGCAGCCGACAACGTGAGTAACGGATTCGCACTGTTGGGGAGCGTGTTGTAGCCATGGTACTACACGAACTTACCTGTTTCCTCACAAGCGACCCACACAGGGTTTGAATGACAGACTACCAGGCCCATGATGCATCTAACGGGCGGAGAGTGAGCTGCCGGCCCACAAGGGCGTGTCCTAATTAATTTAATAAATTGAGGGATTGACCTTGCAGGACTGTCTGTTCATCTTTGTGTTAGCTGCCAAGAAGAAGGGCGTAAGGCCCGAAACGCGTCACAGCATGAACTGTTTTGTGGCTGGCTGCAGCGGCTCCCTGGTGCGATATGAATCTGAAACGAGTGCTTCCCACAAAAGGCAAACCTTACAATTCATTTAATTCGGCCTGCCGGGTCGAGGGTAAGCACCACCGCGATATTGCCAGCGGGTCCGTGGCTGTTTATTGGGGCAGCCGACAACGTGAGTAACGGATTCGCACTGTTGGGGAGCGTGTTGTAGCCATGGTACTACACGAACTTACCTGTTTCCTCACAAGCGACCCACACAGGGTTTGAATGACAGACTACCAGGCCCATGATGCATCTAACGGGCGGAGAGTGAGCTGCCGGCCCACAAGGGCGTGTCCTAATTAATTTAATAAATTGAGGGATTGACCTTGCAGGACTGTCTGTTTATCTTTGTGTTAGCTGCCAAGAAGAAGGGCGTAAGGCCCGAAACGCGTCGCAGCATGAACTGTTTTGTGGCTGGCTGCAGCGGCTCCCTGGTGCGATATGAATCTGAAACGAGTGCTTCCCACAAAAAGGCAAACCTTACAATTTATATATATATATATATATCTCAATAATTTAAAATAAGAAAAAAAACATTCTATAATAAATTAAAACATTAAACTAATAAAAAAATATTTAAATTTAAATTTCCCAATACAGTCAGTGCAAAAGTAGGGAAAGTGTTGGATAGCGGAGAGGTAAAAATTATTATTCCCACTCCAATAACTACAACAATAGGGAAAGTGTTGGATAGTGAAAGGGTAAAAATTACTATTCCAACTCCAATGAGTGCAACAGTAGGGTAAATGTTGGATAGCGGAGGGATTAAATTTACTATTCCCACTCCAGTGAGTGCAACAGTAGGGAAAGTGTTGGATAGCAGAGGGGTAAAAATTACTATTCTCACTCCAATGAGTACAACAGTAGGGAAAGTGTTGGATAGTGAAGGGGTAAAAATTACTATTCCCACTCCAGTGAGTGCAACAGTAGGGTAAGTGTTGGATAGCGGAGGGATTAAATTTACTATTCCAACTCCATTGAGTGCAACAGTAGGGAAAGTGTTGGATAGTAGAGGGATAAAAATTACTATTCCCACTCCAGTGAGCGCAACAGTAGGGAAAGTGTTGGATAGCGGAGGGGTAAAAATTACTATTCCCACTCCAATGAGTACAACAATAGGTAAAGTGTTGGATAGTGAAGGGGTAAAAATTACTATTCCTACTCCAGTGAGTGCAACAGTAGGGTAAGTGTTGGACAGAAAAGGGATTAAATTTACTATTCCAACTCCAGTGAGTGCAACAGTAGGGAAATTGTTGGTTAGCGGAGGGGTAAAAATTACTATTCCCACTCCAGTGAGTGCAACAATAGGGAAAGTGTTGGATAGCAAAGGGGTAAAAATTACTATTCCCACTCCAATGAGTGCAACAGTAGGGAAAGTGTTGGATAGCGAAGGGATAAAATTACTATTCACACTCCAGTCAGTTAAAAAATAACAACAAAATAAATATTTAAAAATCAAAAAATAATATTATAAAAATAAATAAATTTATAAATATGTAAAAAAATTAAATACCAATATATTTAATATATAAAAAGAAAACATATTATATTAATTACATATAACAAATACCTACAAATATTATATAAAATAAAAAATAAATTTCCATAAAAGAAATATTTTAAGCTAGGAAATATTTACAAACAAAAGCATTATTACATACATGTATTTATTTAATTTCGTACCCCATAACACCACACAAATCACAACACACTTCTAAAATTTGAAAACAAATATACTTCCATAATTAACATAATTATCAATTAAAAAGATTTATTAATAAAAAATATGTCATCAAAATAAATTAACTACCTACACTTTAACCCTATAATCCCCACAACACACACCTAAATTAAACTGTAAAATAATAAATTACACAATTAAAACTTATTTTAAAATTACAAACTATTACTATTAAACAACTAATTATAAAGTAAGTAAAATGTATTTAATACCCAGCCTTTGCCCCTTTAAAAGTAAAAACACACAAAAATAAACAATTACTCAAAATAAATATCCAATAATTAAACACAAATTACTTGCCACCCTTTACCCCTATAAACCCCAAAACACACCTAAAATTAATTACACAATTACCATAATTAATTACCCATTATTAAATAATAAATTAATTTACACAACACTATAACATCTCAATTAAATAAATATTAATAAATAAAAAACAATAATTAAATTACTTCCCAACCTATTTCCCTATAAACCCACAACCCACTACAGAACTAAAAAACGCAAATTCAAAGAACTTTTTTTTTTATAACTACTAAAAATTGAACACATACATTAGAAAATATAAACAATTCTCTTACAAAAAAATTACATCACATACATTTAAAATATATACTAAAATACATACCACTAATTTAAAAAAAAACAAAATGATATTTTTAACAACTATATTTTTGCAAACGATATTAAACACTTTGATATTTTTTAAATCGACATTACCTACCTTAAGTAGGCCTGGGCGGTGAACTCCGCTCCGTTCGCGGAGTTTGCTGAGTTTTCTGCACTCCATGGAGTGCAGAAAACTCCGCTTTGCGTAGTGCTGCAGAGTTTTTTCCCTGCTCGCGAATGGTAAGTTCGCGAGCACGAGGTGCAGCTCGGGTAGAATTTCTACCCGAGCGGCAGGAAGACCAGCGCGAACGGCAGTTCGCACTGCACTCAGCCATTTGCGGAACTCCGCAGAGTTTTTTTGTAACTTCGCAGAGTTCTGCGTAGCAAAACTCGGCGAACTACGCCCAGGCCTGACCTTAAGTCGATATTCTTGACGACAATATTCTTGCTGTCGATATTTCTCACTCACAATATTTGTGACTCGATATTTCTGCCAGTCAATATTTAAAACTTGATATTGTGTCTCATCACCGCTCCTGGTCTAGGAGGGCGGGCGGGCACTGTGTGCACCCTCTCTAGCGCATAGAACGTGGATAGGCCCTCTGGTGCCACTTCCGCCCGGAGCCAGTCCTCCAGGAATGCCAGTACATTATCACCTTCTGCCCGTTCAGGTACCCCAATAATTCGAATATTGTTCCTACAGGCCATGTTTTCACTGTCCTCTGCCCGCAACTCCAGTGTTTTAACTCTACTTTCCATGGTGGTCAACGATTTCTGCAGGGAAGTCATTTTTCGGAGGTATGTCTTCCAATGTTCGTTCAGCAACTCTGACTCTTTCCTTCAGGCGCTTATGGTCGTCTTTCAGTAGGTTGAGGTCCGTACCTATCGAGTATCTTTGCTTCAAGCGCCTCGCGGGACGCTGTTATGGCCTGCATAGTATCACATAGCGTCGGTTCGATCTGCTGTTTCTGCGACGTGGGTAGTTCATTCTCTCCAGGATCATCAACTTGAGTTGGTAGTATTATTGGATCAGGTCCCTCCGGCCCTTTCTTACTGGCGGTTTTCCCCATATTACTCTGATTCCGTGTGTTCAGTGCCCCAGACTTTGGGGCCGATTCCGATCTCGGCCGGTAGGGCTCCGAATCGGATTCGGCTTACCGGATCCGATTCGGAGCCCTGTTTCCCGACCGAATCGTACGCGGGTCCGGCCGAGCGAGTACGATGCGAGTCGCCGACCGACTCGTCCGGGCGTCCCGACCGCTCCGACCGACTCGCTCCCGGCTCGAACCGCTCCGACCGACTCGCTCGGACTCGACTCGCACCGCGCAATGGAGAAGTTCCCCGGCCGGGTAAGTACGATGCGCGCCGCGAGCAGTCCGACCGAGCCGCGCACTCCGGCTCGAAAGAGCAGTCGGAGCAGTACTTTGGGGGTCCGTGTCGGACCCCCCTGTACGCGTAGCCGCGCGAGTCGCACACAGGGGGACCCATGGGTCCCCCTACCTGTGCGTGTACGGCGCGAATCGCTTCGCCGCGTACACGCTGTAGGGGGCACACTTGTCCGCCTCGCACCCATTGAGTCAATGGGAGCCCGCGTACGCGTTGTACGACAGGCTCCCATTGACTTCAATGGGAGTCCGACCGACTCGTGTCCGATGGCATACGTGCGCATCGTACTCGTTCGGTCGGACTGCACGGGTCCGATTCGGTCGGAAATCTCTCCGGGTCCGGCTCGGTCGGAGAGATTTCCGGCCCGAATCGGAATCGACCCCTTTGTCTCCTCTGTCAGGCCTACAGAGTTGAACAATTAGGCTCAGTAATTCATGTTCAGCTCGCAGTATAGGTCCTTCTTGTATTGCCCAGTGATGGGGGTTGAGGTGGGGCACAATGAAGACGACCTAGGTATTGAGCATAGTGTTGACTTCCGAGGGCAGAAATGTGCCTATTCACCAGGGGAGGGAATGGTCATATACTGTATCTCGCCGGGAGTGGTGGATCGGTTGCTCAAGCAGTATTCTAGGCACCTCCACTCTGCTGTGCCCAGTGGTGGGAAAAGTCGCTGTGGTCATGGGCGGGGGCCCTGCATCTATAGGCGGGCCCCTATTGCCCCTTGTGAACCTCCTAGCAATGTGCGGTCGGAGGGGGGCCCTACTAAGTGGGCGGCCTCGGGGCAGTTCCTCTTTCGATTTGTACTTCCACTGCGGCCTACCACCCTCCTCAGCAGGCCTACTCACTTACTGTCAGTCCCGCTGTCTCACTGGTGGTTCAGTGATTGGGTTCTGTTGGTATGAATCGGGCCCTTTCTCCTTCTTAGGTCCTTTGGTTAGTAGGCGGGGCCCCCAGACAGCTCACGACGCTTTAGGCCCGTCACTTGCTCGTCTCCTCTTTGAGTGTTCAACTTAGCGGCACTTTACATGGCAGGGCACCTACCGCAGGGTTGGAAGGCCGAGACCTTATGTGCAGGCCACAGTTCCCATATCCGCCAGCAGGTATTTAGTGCTTTGCGGGGACCTCCGGTGCAGTCGAGTATCACCTGTCAAGGCTCCCCCCACTCTTCTGAGTGTGTGCGTATTGTGGCTTTTCACTGTGCTGCCGTCCCCGGGGCCATCCGCTTCCTCCACCACTGCAGCGAGGGCCCCCTCTTCTGTTGCGTGGGGCCTCGCACTGACCTATCTGGTTTTGACGCTGCCTGTGGCAATTAGGCGGCTGTCGCTCAGCGCCCCCCGCTTCCTCTCGCATTCCTGGTGGTTTCTGCCCGTTAGTCGCCCGTATGGGCGTACTGCGTCAGGTCTTTTCCTGCGTTGGATCGTCAGGTACTTCCGCTTGTTCGCGGCCTCCAGTGGTCATGGGGGCGCTTCCGACCACAGAACGGCGCTCCTGCCAGTGTTTGATACCTTTCATTATCGACAGTGGTGCATCGATAAACATTATGCCTAAGGAGAAATACAATGAATTATCCCCATTGCTGCAACTTACGCCATCGAGAACCAAAGTATATACATGGGCTACATCGACGCCCTTAAAGAATCAAGGTTTATTTTTAGCGACAATGAAACACAAGAAAACGAAGATGCAAGCACCCATCCATGTGCTTCAAGGCACTGCATCAAGTGCCTGTCTACTTGGTTTCAGCACAACCGCTGATATGGGACTGATTTCTGTGAATTCCAACATGAATGCTCACCACGAAATAATAAGTCAGTTCCCTTCGTTATTTCACGTATTAGGAAAATTTAAGACTGTGAAAGTAAAGTTGCATATTAATGAGGACATCCGTACTGTTGCTCAAAGGCATAGACAAATTACTTTTCATTTTGAAGAAGCGGTTGAGAAGGAACTTGAATTGTTACTTAAGCATGATATTATTGAGTGTTCTACTGATCCAAAGCCATGGGCTTCTCCCATAGCAGGAGTGTCCAAAAAAGACAGTGAAAGAGCTGTACGCATATGCGTTGACATGCGTCAGGCTAACAAGGCAATTGAACGAGAACGACATCCAGGTCCACACATTGCTAACATGATAATGCAATTAAATGGTGCAAAGGGCACCTCTCACCATGATCTAAATAAAGGTTATCATCAGCTAGAACTTGAAGAAGATTGCAGGTACATTACAACCTTTTCTTTGAAATGTTGGTCTGTTTCGATACAAAAGACTACGTTTTGGTGGTAAACAGCCTTTAGTGCGCGGCTGCTAGTGCGCATACCATTACTTCGCAAGCGTTTGCGATGTTACAACGCGTACCATTAGTACGCAAGTTGTTACATCGCAAGCGTTGTTACAACGCATGCGTTGTAATGGTATGCGCTATCCACATCGTTGTTTGGAAGGAGCTTCCGTTTCCAAACAACGACGTGCAGATCTGACTACGCTGGAAGCCGCTGGAAGCCGGAGAAGAGAGGAACCACGGAGGAGAGAGAGGTAAGTGTAGTTTTTTTGTGTCGTGCAGGGGTAGTCTTTTAGGTTGTAGGGTTGTGTTTGAGTAGTGTAGGGTCGTGCTGGGGCTAGTGTTTTAGGGTTTAGGGTAGTGATGTGGTGCATGTGTAGTGTAGGGTAGTGTTTTAGGGTTTAGGGTAGTGTCGGGGGGTCGTGCAGGGTAGTGTTTCAGTGTAGGGAAGGGACTGGGGGTAGGGGCAGGGTCGTGCTGGGGGAGGTGTTTTAGGGTTTAGGGTAGTGTTGTGGTGTTAGTGTAGTGTAGGGTAATGTATTAAGGTTTAGGGTAGTGTCGGGGTGTAGTGCAGGGTAGTGTTTGGGTGTAGGAACAGGACTGGGGGTCGGGGGAGGGTTGTGCAGGGGGTAGTGTTTTAGGGTTTAGGGTAGTGTTGTGGTGTTTGTGTAGTGTAGGGTAGTGTTTTAGGGTAGTGTTGGGGTGTCGTGCAGGGTAGTGTTGTAGTGTAGGAAGCGGACTGGGGGAAGGGTGAGGGACGTGCAGGGAGTAGTGTTTTAGGGTTTAGGGTAGTGGTGTGGTGTTTGTGTAGTGTTATAGGGTTTAGGGTAGTGCCGGGGGGTGGTGAAGTGTAGTGTTAGAGTGTAGGGTCCAGGAAGAGGGAAGGTCGTGTAGGGGGTAGTGTATTAGGGTTTCGGGTAGTGTAGTGATGTTTAAGTAGTGTAAGGTAGTGTAGTGTAAGCATGATTTTAGTGCGATGTTTTAATTAGCATAAACCATAGTACATTTATAACCATTTGCGTTATAAATGCATGCGCAGTTAAAACTTGCGAAGTAATGGTTTATGCTAAGTAAAAACATGCGAAGTAATGGTTTATGCTAAGTAAAAACATCGCACTAAAATCATGCGAAGTAATGGTATGCGAAGTATCGACATACATTCCGTTTTGGTGTGTCATCCGCTGCAGAACTGTTTCAAGACGTAATACAACGTATCATACACTGTCATGAATTCATTCAATTACAGCAATGACATATTGGTTTTTGGAGCTAGACAAAAAGAGCACAATAAAGCTCTTGCACAAGTATGTAGTTTACTTGCCGAAGTAGGTTTGACTTTGTCTTATGGGACTCACAATGCATTCAAAGCTGAAATTCTTTGGCCATATCTTTTCTGATGGGGTTATGACACCACATCATGCTAAAGTACAAGCACTGTCAAATGCTGCTCCCCATTAAGATGTTTATGGTGCGTTCATTTCTTGACATGGAAAGTTACTGTTCCAGATACCAGAGGGTGCTGCCACCTAGTAGCATGGGTGGGCGGGGTGGGATAGAAAATAAATAAAACAAATCACTTGCGTTGCCGCTGGACCACCGCCTCGCGGCGTCCTCTTCTAAACCTGCTTGAAGCAGGAAGCACAAACAGGCTCCACTAGCCAACCACAATGCTGCAATGCAGTGGTTCGGCGCTCAGACAGGCAGTGGAAGCCTGTGCATGTTCCCCACCAGGCTGTGTATTACAGTCTGGTGGGGAACATGCAAAGTGCGCCCAAGACGGCCGGCCAAACAGTCATGCGCACTTAAGGGCCCACCACTCCTCCCCTTGCTGGCTGTGACACAGCCAAGCCCTGCCCCACCCCGTAAACTGGAAAAATAAAATGATAATAACATAGTGTTATTATCATTTTATTTTTCCTTTATCCACTGCTCAAAATGCAGTGGGGCGACGTTCCTCTGTCTTGGCGGAGGAGCTGCCGCTGCCAGATACATTAAATACTTTGTCACTGTAAGTGCTCAGTTGAGAGACTTGACAAAAAAAAATGTTTCATTTCATTGGTCTCACGAATGTGAGAAAGGTTTTAAGAAAATTAAACAAGCCATTGAGAATGCTACTTAAATGGAGTATTTCAATCCGAAGCTTCAACAGAGATTGTTGTTGTCGTGTTAGGCGCTATCCTTGCACAACCCAGCGGACACCCGAATGCTCGAAGACATATTGAGGCATATGCATGTAGAAGTTTCTCCCAAACAGAACGTACTTACTCACAACCTGAAAAAGAAAGCTTTGCTGTAGTATGGGCTTGTAAACATTTCCATGTGTTCCTGTTCGGGAAACCTTTTAACCCCTTCGATGCTCATGACGGAGCGGTTCCGTAATGAGCATCGGTTGGGCTGTGCTCATGAAGGAACCGCTCCGTCATGGCACCCACCCAGGGGGGAAGCGCTGGCGCTCCCCCCATGGGCAACCCAACATGTTGCCACAAAGGGGGATGGCAGCGGAAGAGTTTCCGCTGCCACCCCCGACCCCCCCATGGCGATCCTGCGACGTCAGCGCGCGCCGACGTCATCAGGAAGCGCTGGGACGCCTGGAAGCCATTTGCTTCCAGGCGTCCCAAGGAGGAGGGTGAGTGCTGTGTGCTCCGGTGGGACGGGCCTTCTGCAGTGTATTGAGGCATCGGGGGAGAGGAAAGAGTATTTCCTCTCCCCCGATGTCTCAATGCAGGGCATTCCTGCTGCACGATCGCTTTTGTGTCTTTTGCTTCCTTGCCCTAAGTGCGCCGGGTATACCCAGACGTGGGTCCCGGGCTCACTGTGCCACTGGAATCAAGCTATCCTGGCTGAAGAGGGGTGAAACCCCGAAACCGGTCCTAGGATGCTTGTTTCCGGTCCAGGGAGGACCTGGCTTGGCAGTTCGGGCTGGACTGTTCCCATGAGGCACAGGGTCAAGACTGATTTGCATATGGCCAGGTCTAAACTGGGGTGGCATGGTGAGCAAAAGAATGATGGATTTAACCCAGATCTCTTGACTGGGGGTGAATGTTTTGATTTGTTCTGCATTCTGTCCATCAATTGCGTGTCTTTTACACGATCGCGCACAGTGTCGCGATCGTGCAGCAGGAATGCCCCACTAGACACCAGGGATGTCTTTGTGGGTGAAAAGGAAGCGACCCCTTGGGCAAGGGTCGCTTCCTATGGGGGCCAATTAATTTTAAGACTTTTCTGCCCCCCCCTGGGAACAGATCGGCCGTTTTTTTGGCCGTTTCTGGACCCAGGGGGGACAGAAAAGCCCACTAGAGCCAGGGATTATTTGAAAATTAAAATGGAAGCGACCCCTTGGGCAAGGGTCGCTTCCAGGGGGCCAATTTTTTTAGTATGGGAATTCTGCCCCCCCTGGGGGCAGATCGGCCCGTTTTTTTGGCCTTAAACCCCCACTAGACGCCAGGGAATTATTTTAAATTTAAATGGAAGCGACCCCTTGGGCAAGGGTCACTTCCAGGGGGCCAATGTTTTTGTAATGGGAATTCTGCCCCCCCCTGGGGGCAGATCGGCCTGTTTTTTGGCAAAACCCCCACTAGACACCAGGGTGTTATGTAAAATTTAAATGGAAGCGACCCCTTGGGCAAGGGTCGCTTTCAGGGGGCAATTTTTTTTTAATGTGTATTCTGCCCCCCCCCCCCGGGGGCAGATCAGCGTTTTTTATTGGGCCTTTCTGCCCCCCCCCCCCCCCGGGGCAGAAACCCCCACTCGACACCAGGGTGTTATGTAAAATTTAAATGGAAGCGACCCCTTGGACAATGGTCGCTTCCAGGGGGCAATTTTTTTTTAAATGTGTATTCTGCCCCCCCTGGGGGCAGATCGGCGTTTTTATTGGGCTGGGGGCAGAAAACCCCACTAGACACCAGGGACTAATTTTACAATTAAAATGGAAGTGACCCCTTGGGCAAGGGTCGCTTCCAGAGGGCATATTGCTTTTGTATGCGTATTCTGCCCCCCCTGGCCCATTTGTTTGCCCTTTCTGCCCCCGGGGGGGGCAGAAAACCCCACTAGGCACCAGGGATTTTGTTTTGTGTGTAAGGGAAGCGACATGGTTGCTTCCAAGGGGGTAACATTTGGTTAATGTTTTTCTGCCCCTCCTGGGGACAGATCTGCCTCTTTTTTTGGCCTTTCTGCCCTAGGCGGGAGGCAGAAAACCCTACTAGGCACCAGGGATTTATTACTTTTGCAAGGGGGGCACATTTCTGTCTGCTGTTTTCTGCCCCACCTGGGGGACAGATTGGTCTGGCAGACAACCTCACCCGATCCCTTGGGCAAGATCACCCCCCATTTTTCTCAGCCCTATTTGAAGGCCCATCTGGCCGATTGACCATTTGGGTAGTGACATAGCGTGTTATAATGTTAATTGTTTTATTTCTTGTGAATTGCAATTGTAATGCTTTATTTCTCCCTTTTGTTCTAGTTCAAGGCTTTTGCTCTTTAGACTGTTCCAGGTTGCGGTTTCGTTACTGGTGGTTCTGCTGTTTGTGTAGTTACATGTGTTTGGTAAGAGACTTTTTTTTGTACAATGTAAATGAGTTTCATTTCTCTGCATGAATGTGTTTTTTGCGAATAGTGTAATAATAGCAGTATGTTTGGCTTCTGTTTTTTGAGTGTCAAAACTTTTTGCATTTGTGCTTGATGTGTATTTTGTTGACTTGTGAGTAATTGGTTTCGTTTTTTTCTTTCTAGTGGGATATCGTTAGTTTTTGCTGTGTCTCTGCAGAGTAGGTGCTGGTGAGTGTAGCGGTCTCTTGCAAGTGAATCGTATAGTTTTTGAGTATATAGATCTTTGTGATAAAGGCACACATTTTTTTACTTACTTATTTTGCACAGTGTTGGTTGTTGTTGACTTGTTTGTGCAGTCTCCTTTCTTAGTAAGGATAATGGCTAGCCGCAGGATTACTGCTCAGCAGGTTGTTGGTATGCTTTTTGAGTCTTCCTCTGACCATGGTTCAGAGACTGACTCTGCATCTGAGGCAGAGGAGGGAGGGGAAGATTCAGGCAGTGAGTTCTCTCTCCACATGGAATCATCGGATGATGAAGCTACTCTCAGTGCGGATGAAGCTACTCTTAGTGCGGATGAAGTGCCTGTGTTAGAGGAGGACATTGATGTGCCGATAGTGCGGCAAGAGGTATCTGGGCTGCAGCCTGGGGCTGCAAGGCTTCCCGTTGGTATAGTGCGGCAAGAGGCATCTGGGCTGCAGCCTGGGGCTGCAAGGCTTCCCGTTGTAAGTGCTGACCTCTGGGTTGCCCCAGGCATGGTGCAGCCAGCATTGCCAGACTTTACTGGTGTTCCAGGGTGTAGAGTGAATACTGAAAACTTTTTGCCGATAAATTTTTTTCAGTTGTTTATGGACGATGTATTTTTGGCAGAGATTGTTGAGCAGACTAATTTGTATGCCGAACAGTTTTTGAGGGACAACAGTGCCAGCCTTAAGCCCCACTCTAGAGCTACCCGGTGGACTCCCACAAATCTGGAAGAGATGAAGAAGTTCTTGGGTTTAACTTTTTTGATGGGCTTGCTAAGGAAGCCATCAATGTCTTCATATTGGTCTACTAGTCCCTTGATGGCAACAGCTATATTTCCGGCAGTCATGAGTCGTGATAGGTATTTGCTTCTGCTTCGGATGCTGCATTTTGTCGATAATGGTTTAGCGTTGGCACGAGATCACCCTGATTGTGACCGTCTTTTTAAGATTCGGCCTGTCATTGATCACTTTGTTGATCGATTTTCTGAGATCTATGCTCCAGGGAAAGAAATAGCAGTGGATGAGTCTTTGGTGTTGTTCAAGGGCCGCTTGGTTTTTAGGCAATACATTCCTAGTAAGAGGGCACGCTATGGAATTAAGCTGTATATGCTGTGTGACAGTAGGACTGGATATGTCTCTAATTTCAGGGTGTACACCGGTAAGGAATCCAGGATTAACCCCCTGGTTGTCCGTCCACTTTTGGAGTGACTGAGAAAATTGTGTGGGAACTTGGTAGAGGACTTTTTAACAAAGGCCACCATTTATATGTAGATAACTTCTACACTGGTATGCGGTTGTTCAGGGAATTGGCCAAAGTGGACACTGTTGCTTGTGGCACAATCCGCTCTAACCGTAAAGGTTTCCCAAAAGAACTTGTTTGTCAAAAGCTTGTGCGGGGACAGTGCAGTGTGTTGCGTTGCGAGGAGCTTCTAGCTGTGAAGTTTTCAGACAGGAGAGATGTCTACATGCTGACTACCATCCATGATGAAAGCTTCACCTGTGACTGTTTGGGGTCAGGTTGCTGAAGCGCGCAAACCTGTGTGCATTTTAGACTATAATTGGCACATGGGTGGTGTTGACAGAGTAGATCAGAGGTTGGAACCTTACGCTGCTCTTCGTAAGGCTTACATTTGGTATAAGAAGTTGGCTATCCATCTTTTCCACTTGGCAACCTTTAATGGTTTTGTTGTATTCAAGGATTCTTGTCCTGAGTCAAAGATGACTTTTGCTAAGTTTCAGGAGTCTGTAATAGGCAGCCTTGTTTTAGTGGAACAGGCAAGTGTTCCTAGAGTTGGAGTGGTGGAGGATGTGGCTAGATTGAAAGATCGCCACTTTCCTGATCACATTCCTCCCACACCCTCAAAAGACTTTCCCAGTAGGAGATGTAGAGTCTGTTGGCGAAGAGGTACGCGGAAGGAGACTCGTATGTACTGCCCCGAGTGTCCTAACCCTGGGCTGTGTGTGCCTGCTTGTTTTAGAATGTACCATTTGGGAGCATCCATGAGTGGTAAAGTGAACTGCCTGGCCTCTATTGTTTAATATTTTTTGTTCAGTTTCAAGGTTGGCATTTGTGTAGTGTATTTAGTTTCAGATTTTGTGTTAGTAGATTTGTATCTATTTGCAAATTTTTTGTGTTTTCTTATTTGTATAAAAAAATCCTAAATGTGATGGCGGTGTGCGTGGAATGGCGCTTGTCTGGCGGTGTGCGTGTACTGGCGCTTTGCTGGCGGTGTGTTTGGATTGGCGCTTGGCTGGCGGTGTGCGTGGACTGGCGCTTGGCTGGCGGTGTGTTTGTACTGCCGCTTGGCTGGCGGTGTGTTTGGACTGGCGCTTGGCTGGTGGTGTGCGTGGACTGGCGCTTGGCTGGCGGTGTGCGTGGACTGGCGCTTGGCTGGCGGTGTGCGTGGACTGGCGCTTGACTGGCTGTGTGCGTGGACTGGCGCTTGGCTGGCGGTGTGCGTGAACTGGTGCTTGGCTGGCGGTGTGCGTGGACTGGTGCTCGGCTGGCGGTGTGCGTGGACTGGCGCTCGGCTGGCGGTGTGCGTGGACTGGCGCTCGGCTGGCGGTGTGTGAGTAGTGACTAGCTGCTGGTCACTACACACACTGCTAGCCAAACGCCACTCCACGCAATCCGTGAGCTGGTGTGGTTGCTGTGTCAGGAATGTGGGCGTGTGAAAGTGATGGGCCCTTGAATGGCGCTGTCTGCTGGTGTGAGTGTTGTAATGTGCTGGGCCCGCGGCTGGCGGTGTGAATGGTTTTGTATGTGTCACACGTATGAAAGGTGTATGAATGGCCTGTAAAGAGGTTGGTGCCTTGTCGTGGCTTTACAGCTCACGAGCTGTGAGTCAATGGTTCAGTTTCTCGTCCTTTCAATTATTAACAGTGAATTTTATTTTTGTGAAATCTCTGGTTAATACAACTGTATATACTGAACCATCACTCACCCTCGTGCCAAATCCAACCAGTATGTATGTGTGCTTGAGGAATAGGTGGTTGTGCAGAAAAATTTGTCTTTTCTGTTTTTGTCAAGCAGGGTGTACCTTGTCCCTTTTTGTGAATGTTGTAATGTGTTGGTTTTGTGCCTGGTGGTGTGAATGGTCTTGTGTGTATCATGTATGAAAGGTGTGTGAATGGCCTGTAAAGCGGTTGGTGCCTTGACGTGGCTTTACAGCTCACGAGCTGCGAGTCACTGGTTCAGTTTTTGTCCTTTCAATTATTGACAGTGCATTTCATTTTTGTGAAATCTCTTGTTAATAAAATTTTATATACTGAACCATCACTCGCCCTCGTGCCAAATCCAACCAGTATGTGTGTGTGCTTGAGGAATAGATGGCTGTGCAGTAATCTTTGTCTTTTTGTCTCTCTGCCAAGGTGTACATTTCATCTAAGAATAACCTACCAACTGTAGATTTTGTCGTAAACTAAACACCCATGGGAGTACATGGTGATGTCTCTCTTGTGGATCCCAACAAGTTATCTTACCCACAATGTCCTGCAAACCTCAAAATGTGACTGTGACATTTTCCTTGCATTATTGTGCTCAAATTTTCACGCTGCAGAAAGTAACAACAAATTTCCAACCCCCAGCATTTCTCCAAGTATCCCAATAGAAATGGTACCTCACTTGTATGGGTGGGCCAAGTACCCGCGGCAGGGAAGGGCCCAAAACCTATTGATGCGACATCAAAATTACCTATCACAAACCAACCTGGTTTTGCAAGGGGGGTCCCATGAGTTTTTGGCCCGGGGCTCGGCGGCCATCTAGGGAAACCTATCAAACCCACACATTTCTGGAAACTAGACACCCGGGGGAGTCCAGCGAGGTATGGCTTCCGTGGATCCCCCAACATTCTCCTACCCAGAATCCCCTGCAAACCTCAAATTTCGCTGAAAAAAAATCACTTTTTTCTCAAATTTCTGTGTGGGAAAGTTCTGGAATCTGCGTGGATCCACAAATTTTCTCCCACCCAGCGGTCCCCTAGGTCTCCCGATAAAAATGGTACCTCACTTGCGTGGGTGGGTCAAGGACCTGCGACAGGCAAGGGCCCAAAACCTATTGAGGCGACATCAAAATTACCTATCACAAACCAACCTGGTTTTGCAAGGGGGGTCCCATGAGTTTTTGGCCCGGGGCTCGGCGGCCATCTAGGGAAACCTACCAAACCCACACATTTCTGGAAACTAGACACCCGGGGGAAGTCCAGCGAGGTATGGCTTGCGTGCGTCCCCCAACATTCTCCTACCCAGAATCCCCTGCAAACCTCAAATTTCGCTGAAAAGATCACTTTTTTCTCAAATTTCTGTGTGGGAAAGTTCTGGAATCTGCGTGGATCCACAAATTTCCTCCCACCCAGCGTTCCCCCAGGTCTCCCGATAAAAATGGTACCTCACTTGTGTGGGTAGGCATAGTGGCTGCAACAGGAAATGGCCCAAATCGTACTGTGGAGACTTCAAAATTACCTATAGGAAAACTACCTGGTTTGGGGGGGGGGGGGAGGAGGGGGGACCTGAGATTTTGGCCCCGGGCTCGGCGGCCATCTTGGGAAAGTACCAAACCCAAACATTTCTGAAAACTAGACACCCGGGGAGTCCAATGAGGTATGGCTTGCGTGGATCCCCCAACGTTTTCCTACCCAGAATGCCATGCAAACCTCAAATTTAGCTGAAAAACCCCACATTTGCCACATATTTTTGTGTGGAATCACTGTGCCGGTGCCTGTCGCGGGCACTAGGCCTACCCACACAAGTGAGGTACCATTTTTCTCGGAAGACTTTGAGTAACACGGGGTGGGTGGAAATTTGTGGATCCACGCCGATTCCAGAACTTTCCACCACAGAAATGTGAGGTAAATGTGTTTTTTTTGACAATTTTTTAGGTTTGCAAGGGATTCTGGGTAACAGAACCTGGTGAGAGGCAGTCAAGTCACCCCATCCTGGATTCCCCTGGGTGTCTAGTTTTCAAAAATGTATAGGTTTGCTAGGTTTCCCTAGGTGCCGGCAGAGCTAGGGTTTAAAAACTACAGCTAGGCACTTTGCCAAAAAAGGGTCATTTTTCACTGTGAAAATGAGGTGTGTCCACGTTGCGTTTTGCGCCGTTTCCTGTCGCGGGCACTAGGCCTACCCACACAAGTGAGGTACCATTTTTCTCAGAAGACTTTGGGGAACGCGGGGTGGGTGGAAATTTGTGGATCCACGCAGATTCCAGAACTTTCCACCACAGAAATGTGAGGAAAATGTGGGTTTTTTGACAATTTTTTAGGTTTGCAAGGGATTCTGGGTAACAGAACCTGGTGAGAGGCAGTCAACTCACCCCATCCTGGATTCCCCTGGGTGTCTAGTTTTCAAAAATGTATAGGTTTGCTAGGTTTCCCTAGGTGCCGGCAGAGCTAGGGTTCAAAAACTACAGCTAGGCACTTTGCCAAAAAAGGGTCATTTTTCACTGTGAAATTGTGGTGTGTCCACGTTGCGCGGGCACTAGGCCTACCCACACAAGTGAGGTACCATTTTTATGGGGAGACTTAGGGTAATTCAGATGTGTAAAGCAACTGTTATTACCTATTGACTTTTGATGCATTTCTGCCTTCCAAATGAAAGACAATGTGTAAAAAGAAGTCATTTTGAAAAATGACCGATAATTCTCATGCTAGTATGAGTATTCCCAATTTCGGAAATGTGCAAATATCTACTGTTTCTAAACTCTATATTTTGTTCCCATTTCAGAAATACATAGGTGTCTTTCATACCGATTTTTCCATGTATACATTTTCCCAGAATAATTGCTATATACCCGGTACATAATAAAAAACCATTGGAAGACGCTGCTCAGTTTTTGGCTCTGGGTTCGTCGGGTTCTTGGTGAACCTACAAGTCCTATATATCCCCACAACCAGTAAGGTCCAGCGGATGTAACGGTATATTGCTTTCAAAGAGCTGTCATAATTAGAAGAAGTTACAGGTGAAAACGTTGACACAAAAGGCTGTTTTTTTCAACTAATTTTCAATTTTTACTATATTTAACTGTTAGTTTCTATAAAGAAACCTTGATGGATTTACACAAATGACCCCTTGCTGAATTCAGAATTTTGTCTACTTTTCTAAAATGTATAGCTTTCCAGGATCCATTATTGCTTTCATACCCCTTTCTACCATTAACTGGAAGGAGGTTGAAAGCACAAAAATAGCAAAAATAGGCTATGTCCCAGAAAAATGCCAAAACTGTGTAAAAATGTTGGTTTTCTGACAAAAGTCTGTCATTCCCTAAATGCTGGGAAAATGGTGATTTCAGCCCCACAAACCCTTTTTGATACCATTTGCAGGGAAAACCCCAGACGCTTTCATTTGCAGCACTTTTTTCCCATTTTTCCCCAAAAAAAACAAAATTTAGCTGTATTTTGGCTAATTTCTGGGTCCCCTCCAGGGGAATCCACAAACCCTGGGTACCTATAGAATCCCCATGATGTTGGAAGAAAAGGACGCAAATTTGGCCTGGATACCTTATGTGGTCAAAAAGTTACAGGGGCCTAAGCGCGAACTACCCCAAATAGCCCAAAAAAGGCTTAGCACGGGGGGGAAAAGGCCTAGCAGCGAAGGGGTTAAGATGGTAACTGATCATCAAGCTTTACTGCCTATATTTGGAAATCCAAAGGTTAAAATGCCTTCACGCATTGAACAATGGGCATTATGGCTTTCAAGAGTATAACTATACCATTGTGCATTGTCCAAGGAAGGATCAGAGCCCTGCTGGCTACTTTTCCAGAGTGCCTATACAAGGTCACTGTACTCCATCCAAGACAGCTGAGGCCTATATCAACTTCATTGTAAAATCAAACACACCAGCTGCCATTTTGCTAACCCAGATTATCAATGCCACAAGCATGATAGTGACATGTTAAAGTTGAAGGACATAATTAGACATCAGTCATGGAACTAACATACTCAACCACTCACCAGTGATGGTGAATATCAATAATATAAAAATGTTAATGATGAACTGTCCATAACTCAGGAAGGAGTTATGCTACGAGGGTCGAGAATCCTGATTCCGGAGTGTTTGAGACAGAAAATAATTGAAGTGGCCCAAGAAGGACATTGTGGAATCGTTGCCACAAAAAGAGTTCTTCGAGACAGAGTCTGGTTTCCTTACCTTGATGACAGGGTTGAAAAGAAATTAAATGCCTGTCATCTCAGCAACTGTCTTTCTACAAAAACTACTCACCACACCTTGAACATGTCAGAACTCCCGAAGCATGCATGGGAGAGAATAGCCATTGACTTTTTTGGTCCACTCGACAATGAACATCACCTACTGGCGATTATGGATGAATACTCATAATTTCCATTAATTGAAGATCTTTCATCTACTACTCAAGAATGAGTCATTAAAAGACTAGTTGGGATCTTTGCAACATGGGGTGTTCCAGCCATAGTGAAGTCTGACAATGGCCCGCCTTTCAATAGTCGAGAGTTCAAAGATTTCTTGCAGCATCTGAATAAAAAGCATCAGAAGAGCACATCTGTGGCCACAGGCCAACTGACTTCTAGAGCGTTTTATGAGTATGTGAAAGAAAGCAGTGCAGTGTGTTACTCTTGAGAAGCTCAATTTAAAAACTGTGTTGAATTCTACCGTGAGAGCTTATCGTTCAACACCCCACTCGATCACAGGTGAGAGTCCTGCAACATTGATGTTCGGGAGATCAATGAACACCAAGTTACCACAATGGACCAATCCGAGAAAGAAAGATGAGACAACAACTCACGAGAAGGACTTGGTTAACAAACAAAAGAGGAAAGCGTATGCGGACAAAAGACGACACAAACATTGGGCCTGATTACATAAGTCCGTCCGCCATCGTCCCGGGGATTGGGATCGGCCGCCTATATGGCGGCGGTCCCGCACATGACATTACAATTTGACCGCCACTGTGGCGACCGCATTGTGCATGTTTACCATTGCGGCGGGTGCTGCTGGCTGCAGCATCCGCCGCAATGGTAAAAATGCATGTTGTGCATTGCCCTGCACTACGTGGCAGGCACCACGCGGTGCCTGCCACCTGGTGCAGGGAACTGTGCCCCCCCAAGTGCAAATTCCACATGCCCCTGCACAAGGGGGGCCCGCAACGGGCCAACAAAGTACATCCCCGCCAGCCTTTCAATGGCGGTTGAACCGCCATAGACAGGCTGGCGGGGACGCACCATCCAAATCTGGCAGGCGGTGCCTGCTAGGCACCGCCACCATTTTGTGGATACGGGGTGGGTCCAACAGGCAATCGTAACAATTGCCTCCATCGGACCCGTGGCGGACGGGCTTTCCGCCCGCCAGGCACACCGCCCGCCATCCTGATCTGGCGGGCGGAAAAAGGCCTTACGATGGCGGTGAACCAGCCACCGGCAGCCTGCCGATGGCGGGTTCACTGCCATCGTAATCAGGCCCATTGTTTTTAAGAAAGAAGATCTAGTGCTCATACGATAAATGCAGAAAAGAAAATCTGATGCTGCTTCTGATGCAGAACCTTTTCAAGTGGTGTCTACTAAGGGACACATGGTGACTACCCAGCACCCTTGGAAGTCTATTACCAGAGACTCTTATTTTTGGCATTTGACTAATCGTTCATCAGATCTAATTGTTGAAGAACAGACTGAGTCTGAAGCATCAGCAACTGCTGTTGTTTCTACACCGTTGATGGAGATCCAGTACATTGGTGACAACACTTCCCTGTTTCCCAGAACAAGATCAAGTCGAACAATTAAAAGCGCCAAGAAGATTGATTGAAGACATTTGATTGTATATGTCTGTCTATATACATTTTGTAAAACATTTAAATTTTTTATTTAACAGAGGGGGAGATGTAGTGTCTTGCGAGTTAGAAATGATGGAACCCTTATGGCTCCGGATGGACTCCGTAGAACTGTGATGTAAGTGTTAGAGCGGAATGGCATGAAGGTTGGTTTAGAATGTTGAGTTTGCAGTTACATGCAGACGAATAAAGACGAGCAATACTAAGCTCCGTATGTGGCGTAGTCCATTGCGGGTACCCAGGCTGGGGAGGCCGCTACACTTAGTACATCTCCAAATCATGTGTAGAAATCCAGCCCCCCCTCAGGTGTGTTTGCCTAGGTATATTTGGAAAGCATGTCCAGATGTCCTTGGCTATCTGGGTCAATTTAGCAAAGTTTAAAAATTGACCTGGGCCTAATGCAAACGTATTCTGCACCTCTGCAAATGTAATACAAGTATCTCCCTTGAGCAGGTGCCCCAAAGTCTCACAACCTCCTTTCATCAACCATATCGTGGAAATATAGTTACTGATCTTTAGGAAGGGTTTTTAGCCACCAAATTGCCAGCTGTTTGGTGAAAGAGGGTCTACGCATCACAACTTTGACAGCTGTTTCCCATGCCTGGGCCAACCGCTTTACTATGCAAGGGCAGAGGTTGTCTTAGTAGGCTCCTGCCATCAGGTAGACTGGTAAATCCGTTGCCCCCAGGATTCCTTCTAACAGTCTTTTTTCCCCAATTATTCTCCTCGGCACACCATCTGAATGTGTGTAGAAGCTGTGTCACTAGGTAATACAATTCTAAGTGAGGAAGTCTGAGGCCACCCTTCCTAATGTCTAGTTTCAAGACTCTCAAACCTTCTCTTGTCTGCCCATATCAAAGAAATCAAGAGATTGTCTATCTCCCTATTTCTACATTTCTGGCATTGTAAATTCTGTAAAACATATAAGCAACGGGGCAGTACCACCACTGTTGCTCGTGTAATCCTACCTGCAACTGACAACAGGAGCTTATTCCAAAATATGACAGCTGCTCTCAGGCCTTCTAACACTCTGCCCACAATGTAAGTGGTGTGCCCCGCTTCTATCCCTAGATACCAGAATTGTTCCAATTCTCATCTCAACCCCACTTTGGGGTGTATTTCTAGAGTGTGTTCCTCTAACCTCACCAGTTGGAACACCACTGACTTCTCATTGTGGATATATAGCCCATCAGCCTCTTCAAATCCCCACAGCTCTGTCAACAATCGAGGTATAGACACAGATTGTTGTCACAGGCAGCTAAGCACATCATCAGCATATAACGATACCACATGCTCTGTGTCCCCCATCCGTATGCTCCTTTCTTGCAATATAGTTTGCAAATGTAGAGCCAGCGGCACCTTTGCTAGAGTAAATAAGAGAGGTAAGAAGGGCATCCCTGGCTGGTTCCCTTGTAAGCATCATACTGACTCGAGATCTCGATGCGATCCTGGTTGTAAGCCCAGAATATAATAAGGAAACCCAGCTCTAGAATTTGGTGCCAAACCCCATCTTCTTAAGTACTGCCCGCATATAATCCCAATCTATGGTGTCAAAAGCCTTTTCAATATTAAGGCTACTATTACTCCTTCCATATGTGACCCGTGTACCAAACGTAATGCATGCGTCAGCCCTTGAATGTTCATGAGCATACTTCTCACCAGTATATAACAGCATTGGTCCTCATGAATTAAGAAACCAATCACCCTCTGCTGCCTATTGGCAATTACTTTTGATAACACCTTGACGTTTACATTAATCATAGATGGGGGTCGCTAGAAACCCGGTCGTGTCTGATATCTATCCAGCTAGGACAACATCAACATGATTGACTCTCACATCATTTGCAGTTTACCGATGCTCTTTACCTCCTGAATGGCTTCCAATAGGCAGTTAGAGATCAATGTATGCCTAAATAAATTTGGATGGAAGCCCATTAGTGCCTTATTCCTGGGCATCTGCCGGATGGCCACCAATATCTCTTCTTTTTTTAATATTGTCCTCCAACCCTACCGCCTTGTCTCTAGTGAGACTGTGGCGTTTTATTTTATTCAGGGTGTCTCTAACCTTTTTGCCCTTATTTTTTTATTGGCTGCTTATTTAACTCAGCCAAATAGTGACGCAGTCGGTCATTAATGGCTGCTTGTGTTACCATGATTGATCCTCTTCGCCCTTGTAAGCCATGATAATGGGTGTGGTTGTTTCTCATTTCAGGAGCCAGGCCAAGAGCCTCTCCCGGTCTATCCCCCTCTTTGGTTAGCTTCTGTCTATACTGCTGTAGTGTGAACCTGACCAATGTATCCCATAGGTCTCCTATTTTCCGTTTAGCCTCTAGTACATCTTTATCCACGTGAAGATCTCCCCAGTCTGCCCTCTGTATGCAGGCCTGCCTCCCCACCAAACACTGTATATTCTTTTGTAATTGGGGTTTTGTGCAGTATATTTTACTATGGTATTATTCATGTAAGACGGCCTTGAGAGCATCCCATTCATTCTCACTCATGGAGATGCCCAAGTTCTCCTCAAAAAATCCTCCTAAAACGGTTCTGATATCTGCACGAAAGGCAGCATTTTTGAGGACTTCTGGTCAAAGGTGCCATGTTGGGATAGCTGGCTTTCATCTGATACGTGTAGGCATGTAGAAACGGAGCATGGTCCGAGAGGAACCTGCCGGAGTGTGCTGCTGAAGTCATCACTTTGTTGAGCGCCCCCTGCCATTCCTGATTTCTTATGGTGTCTAGGAGAGAACCTGTCTATTTTGCCATCTGGTATGCAATTGACGTCTCCCACCCAGGGGAAGGGGACCCCCACAACTGGGCTAGTAAATCCAACATCATCCTGTAGAAGGCTTTGCCATCATTGTTGGGTGCATATATATATTTACCAGGCATATTTCTGCCCTATCCAGAAGCCCATATACCAATACATATCAGCCCTCTACATCTTCCTTTTGTTATTAGAATGCTATCCCTGGAGCTACCCAAATGGAAACCCCAGTGCATACGATGAATATGTGAAGGAGTATAACCGTCCTCTCCATTTTTTCTTCAGTTTATCCGCCTGTGTGTCTACCTACTGGGTTTCCTGGAGAAACGGCACTCCCACTTTATAAAGCTCAGGTAGGTGTGTACTCTGTGGGCTGATTACAAGTATAGGTGCTATTTACCGCACCTGGTAAATAACTATACCACAGGGTTTGTTATTTATCGGGTGCAATAAATAGCACCTATTAAGAGTTTCTGGAGAATAACATGCAGATTTTGGTGTTTTACGCTCCAAAGTCTGCATGATATGGTAATTACTGTATGGTTTTCCCATGTTAAATTTTGGCAGGTTTGACCTGCCAAAATTTAATGAAGGTTGGGGGATTTAATGCATCCGATAATTATTGGATGTGTTAACAAACACTAAAACTTGTAATTCTGACCCGGGCGTAAACCAGGGTTTACGCATGGGTCGGGAAAAAAACAAAAGACGTGTAATGCTGCCCTGTATCTTTTAATGTAATCACGTAGGCCCTGGACATAAGATAGTACCTTAACGTTTCCCATCATGTCTGCCTGTCAATACCGTACAGGGTCCCTGGAAGGTTCATTAGAGATCCCGTCCGCACCTTAGTGCCATTTAAAAGTTGTCTTGCGGTTAATATCTTGGTTAAATGGAAAAACCCTTTCACTGAGGTTCCACTATAAGAAAATGAAGAGTTAACATCAACATCCAGAAACTGCCCCCCCCCCACTTCTCATCCAACAGAAACACCCCAAACCATGTCACTTTGATGTTTCTCCATGTGAACTGTTGCTGGTACATGCAGCCTCCCCCTCAGCGTAGCATAACACAAACTCTGGTTCTACATAACTACTGAACCCTAAACGTTCAAATCCACAATTGCAGGGGGAGGGGTCTCCAAATCTCCATGTCCTGTGTGCCCGATTAGGCCCCAAGCTAGTAGTGAAGCGCTAACATCCCCGGCCTTCCTATCTAAGGGCTACTCTCTCTCCCTAACCTGGATTCAGGGTAGTGGTCTTAATATCCATCAGGCCTCTCTGACAGTCAGCAAATGTGTTTTATATGTCAACTTCTTTTCCCTTGCATCGTGTATATCACTAGAACATATCCCCCCAGAACCTATCACAGGACACTCTGAAGTCGATCTTGCTGTGTTCTCTCCCATCAGTATATAAATTGAGTGGCGCCCTAAAACGACCCTCCAGCCATAGCATGTACAATGACTATGTCAATAGGGCTGAGTCCATGGTCCACCTGCACAGTTTGAAGTTTATCCTTATAGACAGATAATAATGGCTGTTTAACTGATCCTCATATTGGGTCCATGCACGTGTCATTCAGTATCTCATTTTGAGTGGGCTCTCTTGTGGTCTTTGTCGAAACTGGGCCGCTCGGTTACACTGGGTCTTGCTGTACTACAGTGCAGAGGCTGTCCGAGATCGTTGTCATAACACACATCTATTGTTCGGTTGATCCATTTGGCCTGGTCCGGCCTCTCCTCCTTCAGTCCTTGCCACCTGAATCCCAATGTGTACCAGTTTCACGCCCTTTCTCCAACCAGCCCCATACATCCTCTGGGTGTGTGAAAAAGTGTGTCCTTCTTCCTTGGACCTCTCTCAGCTTTGGTGGAAACAGTAGCATGTATTTAATGTACAGCAAAAGTAGCCTCCATTTTATAGCTAAGAAGAATTTTTTCTGGGCCTGAGGTTTCCGTGTTTAATCCAAGAAAATTCCGGTGATTTTTCCTTCAAACCTAGGATCTCTTTTTTCCATGTCCATTGTAAAATACAGTCCCTGTAGTTCCGGATTTTTGATATTATGTCTCAGCTGTGCCCACGTAGGTGGGCCATGGATCGATGAGCTCGTTTCAATACAAAGAACGCCGATAGAGCCCCATTTTCCATGACCTCCATAAGCCATTTTTCAAGATCAGCACTAAAGTATCACTGTTTAATTGCTCCGGAATCCCCACATAGCATACATTACACCTCTGCAATCTGCCTTCTGCATCTTCCAGCCTATTGCAAAAGTACTTTCTTAGTTCTGTAAGGGTCTAGACAGTAGTTTGCACCTCTTTTGTCAGAGGGATAATCTTTTCTTCCATCTCCAGAGAGCGTTCATTAACGTTGTGAAGGTCTGTACATAGAAGTTTTACACTATGGATATAGTTCCATCTTTTGTTCCAAGGCCTCTTTGAAATATTCAATGGCAGCTAGGATTTGTGTCCGTGATAGTTTTGGAGATTCCAACAGAGACTGTTTATCATCAACATCTGCCACTTAGATATCATTCCAGCATCTTGATCCATCCGTGTTTGCTATGAGGTTCTGGAAGACTTGTCCCGTCCAATATTATCTACAGATTTTCACCTCAACTTCTGCCCACTTCAAGCGACTAGGAATGGGATGGTGACATTCAGCCAGCGTAATCCTGACCAATACACGAGGGCAGAAGCGGCCCAGGTCTATCCACATGACCGGCTCGAGGTATCAATGAATATCCTTATCTTAATTGGGTGTAGCCACAAAGAACGCACACCAGACGCATTATCTCGTGTAACGGGTTCCAAGTAGGTCCTGGCCTTTCCAGGCAGTTTCTGGCAACCTCTCAGAACACCGCTCAATGTTTGGGCCCCCTCAAGCAGCAGCACACACAGACCCTCTGTATTGTGCTTGCTCTTTATTTTTCCGGATTCCAGTATCCTTTTTAGTGGCACACCAAGAGAGTGTTCTAACTGGCAGTGCAATTTGGGTCTAGTATGCTTTTAAAGCGGCTTGTGTTTTTTTAAAGCATAGCGGTAGGGGCAGGAGATTCCACAGCTTTCACATTGTCTTCAAACACACCCAAAGTCTATAGTATTCATGCCATTAGACCTGATTCAGGCGGGAGACTCCCGATTTTTGAAGTCCAATGTGGCTTTATTTTAGCTATCTCCTGCCTGCAACTGTCTGATTCAATAATCAATGGTAAAAATGCATTCTCCCGATTTATTTTTCAAAATCTCCCACTTACCTGTTCTAACATGTTGGCATGTATGGTATGCCGTCACACCACGGTCGAATGACGCCCCACAAACTGCCACCAAGGTCCCACCAGAGGCTTCAAGGGCGCCTCAATCTCACTACCAGAGGCTCCCTGTAACTCTTCTCTCAGTTATGTCGCGGCTCCACTCCAGCCTCGTGTCGGTGCACTGCTTACTGTGCACTTGCTCCTTTCATCCAAGGGTAAGCGAGACAGTGACTTAACTTTTTCGGGCCTGTAGCCGCCTCCTCGAGCTCCGTCCGGGATCAATCTTCTCAGACTGCCAAGCTGCTGGAGCCGGACGGACGCCTCAGACCCTTGCGCTCCGTCAGGTCCAGGCACGATTCTCTCGGGCTCCGCCCACTGACAGGTGTACTCTAATGGACCAGCCCTCTGGTACACTAATAATCCATCCCCTCTGATGATGAGCAGGACGCGACGGCCTCCTCCACACGCAGAGCCTACGACGACGTCCACAATCTCTGCTCGGTTTTCCGGCACCCCCGCTCACTTCCTGCTGAAGCCCTCTCCATCTTGGCGGAAATGCACTCATCTATTCCTCGGCGCCCGACTGCTCAGCCATCTCATCTGCTCGGGACACTGGCTCATTCGGTGGAACCGCCATGCGGTGCTGCTAAAAATCCCTTTTTAGGTCTCGCCTGAGCCAGCGCGCATGCGCTGCTCTGGCGAGACTTTTAGTAAGCGGGTTTTGGAAGTGCAAACAGTGGCTTTTGCTGGGGACTAGCAGGCGCCATATGGCTTCCCTCGCCATCTGGACGCTCGCGTGAACGCAAGCTGGTCGCCAGCAAAAGCCACTGTTTGCACTTACAAAACCCGCGATTACTTTCACTTTCACGGCCGCGCGGCCGTGTCAGTTTCACGGCCGCGCGGCCAATGCTTGTTGCTCGCGCTTCTTGTTGGGTTGGTCTTGAGTTTAGCATGTGTGCACAGAATGAAATTCTCCTTAATGCAGCTGCTTGTGGTGATTTCTGTCATTTTCAGTTTCAGGTTCCTGCTAGAGCTCCCGGATTTTAAAGCGGCTCTTCGTGTCTATTGATTTCCTCTCATACTGCTTGGCAGGATATCAGTGAAAAACAAGCAGTCAGCTGGCTCATTGTAGAACAACACTTCCTTTCACGCCACCCTGCAACCTCTTCTCCTCGCCCTTAGCAAGTCTTTCATGCAGTTTCCTCCCTTTTCCCTTTCCCATGTTTTTCTAATTTCTCTCTTCTTGCCCAGCTCTCTGTTCTTTTTTCTCATCTCCCTGATCTCCCATCAGCATTTTTTCAGCTGTGCCTTCTTTCCGTCTTTTACTCTTTTTTTCTCTCTCTCGCTCTTTTCTGTTTCTCCCACTCTCTCGCACTGCATTTCTCTAATATGTGCTCAATTTCTCTTTTCTGTCTCTCTTCCCTTCTCTCTCTCACTGCCTCCTTTCTTTTTCACTCCCCCTATCTCTCTCTCCCTGTATTTCTTTCTGTCTCTTACCTCTCTCTCTACCGCTGCTGCTAGATTTTCTCTTTCCGTCTGTATTTCTCTCTTTCTGCTTCCCTTTCTGTCTCCCACCCTCTCTCTCTTTGTCTTTCCCTCCTCTGCCTCTCCGTGCCCCTCGAACACTCTTTCCTAGTCGGCTACTGGGCTAGAGTCTCTCACCATCTCCTCCTTCCTGTCTTCTTCCTCTCCAGTCTGTGCTTCTTTCCTTCCTGCATTCCCACCACCCCTCGCTGTTCTTCACACTCAGCCCTTTTCCATGCAAACAATCCAGCTTGCTCTGTCATTTTGCAAAGCTCACTGAAGTTGTGTCTCAGTTCCATTCAGTTCCACCACAATCCTGTATCGGTCAGATCTTTGCAGATTCGCAGGTACCGCAGACTGGATTTGGATGAGTCTTTGAGTCTCTCCTGGCATCGAGGCTGTTAAGGGTTCTCTCTCTTTTCTTCTGTCCTGTTCGTCCTTCAGCTTTCTGAAGCTGATGATCTTTCTGGAGAATTACCCCTGCCAATAGTTTTATTTCCTTCTATTTGTGGCCGTGTTCCACTGTCTCTTGCCTCTCCCCCTCTGTACAGAACGGGTCTGCGCACACAGCACAAGATAAAGTATCAAAGAGGTCCTTCAGGAGGCGGTTTTCAGATCTCTTCTGAAAGGTGGCAGCCAATGGGTGGAAGGATGGGGTTCTAGGTCCTCATGTGTGCCTAGAAACCACTTGGTTGCTGATTCATTTTTTTTTCTTTTAATTTTCCTTCATTTCTGATCTAATGGGCAAAGTAGGTCTTGGTGGCGAGAGTGATATGATCGGATATCCTTAAGCCTTTGATGAGGGGGGGCTACAACGTGGACGATGCGTTCAATGAGGTCATTGTCGAATTAGGGCCTTTCGCATGGGAGAAGAACAGGGCTTGGACTTTTGGTTCTGAAGTTTGTGTTCCCGAAGGTGTCATTGTGTCAGAAAACACTAGCCTTGTACTCTGAATCCAACGGAAGTAAGACACTCGTCAATCCCTCACCACAACCACGCCTGACTACCCATAGAGTTGATGTGTGAAACGAGTAGTAGAAGTGGTGAAATGAGGTAAAACATGAAAGAGACACTGCAAATCACTCCTCCTCTTCGTCACTGTGCTGGGATCTGACATCTGCAGTTTGAAATAGACATGTAAAAGAAAATTAGAGATCTTTAATTATCCGTCATGAAGGATCACATTGCCAATGATATTCTCAACAACATCTCTGTGTAGCCAACTCTATGCGTTCTTGAAAAGAAGCTTTCTTTTATGAAACTGAAATGTAGATAGTTGTAAGTAATCATGAGAACAAGTATTAACCTTCCTCTCTATGAGTGAGATGGCTACCTTGAATTGAAAATATATATGATTTACGATATGGAGGTGTTCAGCTCTCTGATTTCTCTGTAGCATAATTAAAAAAATAATTAACATTCATTAACCCTTTGTGATTCCTAATCTATAACACACGTTTCACTGCCCAAATACCTTTTGTACCTTAAATGTTCATCACATTTACATTTCATAATCAATGATGCTTGATAATGGACTCTTTTATGAAGTAACAAAAAGTATTCTAAGTCAAAAAATTATACAATACTTCCAAAGTATTTGACCACTAAGTCTAACTACCAATTCAAAGTTTTTTTTTGTTGTTATTTTTTTTACAGAGTTTTATATAGCGCGAACTTGACCCGAAGGTATCGGGTATCAGAGCACTTTACACGAGCACCAGTTGCGTTACATGAGGACACATTCATTTTTAGGTCTCGGCCTGCACCAGCGCTTGCGCTGGTCTGGCCGAGAGTTTTAGTAAGCGGGTTTTGGAAGTGCAAACACTGGCTTTCGGCTGGCGACCAGCTTGAGTTCACGATGGCGTGCACGCGCAGCTGCCATCTGTTGTTTCCTATCTCTTCCTCATTTCCTCGTCATGGCTCATTAACTCTCTGGACTCTGATGTTTCAATCGCAGCAACAGCTCACATTACCAACTGAGGGCCCTGGACTACAGTCACATGAAAAACAACAGCGATAGCATTGAAATGCAAGCTTTTTTTGTCTAGTTAGAAATATTGCTTCGGTGGGTTGATTTCACCTTATATCGCTATTTGTTTTATATTGGGAGTCACAGCCTAATTACCAGTATTTTTGTCTCTCACTGTTTTTTTTTTAAATATTTATTCGCGCAAAGCACAAAGCTATATTTAAGGTTACACTTTAGAATTAATTTTAAAATGTATTCTGAAGGCTATTTTTATAAAATTTGAGAGTTTCGTCTTTGGGCTGATACTGCTCTGCGTTGGGCTGAATTTGGGCTTGTACTTGGGCAGCTTTGGGCTTGGGATGGGTCTCAAACTTTTAAAATCTGGTAACACTGCTGGGGTCAAGCAAGATGGCTGGCAGCATGTCTTGAGTGGAGGCTTGCTAGGCCACTGAAATCCGAATCCTGTATCCTCCTCAGTCTGAACAAGCATTGGCATAGCCAATAGGTCTCGCCTTTGGGGCCTTATAAGTGTTTAGCCAAAGCTATTGACTTTGCCAATGTCTTCAAGCTGTGCTGTAGAGAAGTGTGGCTGCTGTGCGGCATGCAGAAAAGTTATAATAAAAAAGTGTCAGAAGCATTTTTGTTACTTTATATATGACCAAGAAGGCATTATGTAAAACTGAACGACCATATTAAAAAAGTATTTACAATAAAAAATTTCCTCAGTTTTCTTTTGTTCTTGCAATGCTGGCAACTTGTTTCTGCCTATTGCAATGGTTGTTTGTTAAAGCTTTTTTTTGAAGGGGCATAAACAATCGGAGGGTGAAGGTTGGGAACTAGTACCTGTATTATAACACTAGCAGCGGCCAGACGCTAGGGGAGAATCAACAGATGCCAGATTCCGAGAGCAGGCTGAGGTGGTGCTGAGTGATGCTGAGGTGGTAGTGGTGGTGGTGGTGGTGACTGTTGCGGAGACGATGCTGAGGTGATGCTGAATGATACTCAGGTGTTGCTGAGTGATACTGCTGTGGTGCTGAGTGATACTGTGGTGGTGCTGAGTGATATTGTCTTGGCGCTGAGTGATGCTGTGGTGGTGCTGAGTGATATTGTCGCGGCGCTGAGTGATGCTGTGGCAGCGCTGAGTGATGCTGTGGCGGCGCTGAGTGATGCTGTGGCGGCGCTGAGTGATGCTGTGGCGGCGCTGAGTGATGCTGTGGTGGCGCTGAGTGATGCTGTGGTGGCGCTGAGTGATGCTGTGGCGGCGCTGAGTGATGCTGTGGTGGTGGTGAGCGATGCTGTGCGATGCAGTGGCGGTGCTGAGCGATGCTGTGGTGGCGCTGAGTGATGCTGTGGTGGTGCCGAGTGATGCTGTGGTGGCGCCGAGTGATGCTGTGGTGGCGCCGAGTGATGCTGTGGTGGCGCTGAGTGATGCTGTGGTGGCGCTGAGTGATGCTGTGGTGGTGCTGAGCGATGCTGTGGTGGTGCCGAGTCATCCTGTGGGGGTGCCGAGTCATCCTGTGGTGGTGCTGAGTCATCCTGTGGTGGTGCTGAGTGATGCAGTGTTGGCCCTGAGTGATGATGTGGTGTCGCTGAGTAAAGCTATGGTGGTGCTGAGTGATGTTGTGGTGGCGCGGAGTGATGTTGTGGTGGCGCTGAGTGATGCTGTTGTGGCGCTAAGTGATGCTGTTGTGGCGCTAAGTGATGCTGTTGTGGCGCTAAGTGATGCTGTGGTTGTGCTGAGTAATGCTGTGGTTGTGCTGAGTAATGCTGTGGTTGCACTGAGTGATGCTGTGGTTGCACTGAGTGATGCTGTGGTGGCGTTGAGTGATGCTGTGATGGCGTTGAGAGATGTTGTGTTGGTGCTGAGTGATGCTGTGCTGGCTCTGATTGATGCTGTGCTGGCTCTGATTGATGCTGTGGTTGCGCTGAGTGATGCTGTGGTGGCGCTGAGCGATGCTGTGGTGGCGCTGAGCGATGCTGTGGTGGCGCTGAGCGATGCTGTGGTGGTGCTGAGTCATCCTGTGGTGGTGCTGAGTCATCCTGTGGTGGTGCTGAGTCATCCTGTGGTGGTGCTGAGTCATCCTGTGGTGGTGCTGAGTGATGCAGTGTTGGCCCTGAGTGATGATGTGGTGTCGCTGAGTAAAGCTATGGTGGTGCTGAGTGATGTTGTGGTGGCGCTGAGTGATGCTGTGGTGGCGCTGAGTGATGCTGTGGTGGCGCTGAGTGATGTGGTGGCGCGGAGTGATGTTGTGGTGGCGCTGAGTGATGCTGTTGTGGCGCTAAGTGATGCTGTTGTGGCGCTGAGTCATCCTGTGGTGGTGCTGAGTCATCCTGTGGTGGTGCTGAGTCATCCTGTGGTGGTGCTGAGTGATGCAGTGTTGGCCCTGAGTGATGATGTGGTGTCGCTGAGTAAAGCTATGGTGGTGCTGAGTGATGTTGTGGTGGCGCGGAGTGATGTTGTGGTGGCGCTGAGTGATGCTGTGGTGGCGCTGAGTGATGCTGTGGTGGGGCTGAGTGATGCTGTGGTGGCGCTGAGTGATGTTGTGGTGGCGCGGAGTGATGTTGTGGTGGCGCTGAGTGATGCTGTTGTGGCGCTGAGTGATGCTGTTGTGGCGCTAAGTGATGCTGTTGTGGCGCTGAGTCATCCTGTGGTGGTGCTGAGTGTTGCAGTGTTGGCCCTGAGTGATGATGTGGTGTCGCTGAGTAAAGCTATGGTGGTGCTGAGTGATGTTGTGGTGGCGCGGAGTGATGTTGTGGTGGCGCGGAGTGATGTGGTGGCGCTGAGTGATGCTGTGGTGGCGCTGAGTGATGCTGTGGCGGCGCTGAGTGATGCTGTGGTGGCGCTGAGTGATGCTGTGGTGGCGCTAAGTGATGCTGTGGTGGCGCTAAGTGATGCTGTGGTTGTGCTGAGTAATGCTGTGGTTGTGCTGAGTAATGCTGTGGTTGCACTGAGTGATGCTGTGGTTGCACTGAGTGATGCTGTGGTTGCACTGAGTGATGCTGTGATGGCGTTGAGTGATGCTGTGATGGCGTTGAGTGATGCTGTGATGGCGTTGAGTGATGCTGTGTTGGTGCTGATTGATGCTGTGCTGGCTCTGATTGATGCTGTGCTGGCTCTGATTGATGCTGTGGTTGCGCTGAGTGATGCTGTGGTTGCGCTGAGTGATGCTGTGGTGTTGCCGAGTGAGAGATAGAGTGAAGATATAATGCCCAATTAGAGAGGGTGGTGAGAGAAAAAGAGAGAGAAAGGGTGTACATAGAATAAAGAGTGGAGCGGGATAGAGAGAGAGAAAGAAGGGGAGAGAGAGTGAATGAAGGAGTTTGAAAGAGAAACAGATAAAGGGGTGAGAGAGAATGAAAGGCTAAAAAAGATAGAGAGGGGAGAGTTAATTAAGTAGAGAGAGAATTAGAGAGGGGAGAGAGAGAGAAGGAGAGAGACAATAAGAGTGGGGGGTGTGGAGTTTAAATAGAGTGAATATTTAATATACATATAGTCTGAGGAGGAACCCTGGGCAACAATGGGCTTCTGCAATCATGCCTAAATTCTATTAAAAACACTATTTTTTTGTGATGACCAGTCCCCACTGTGACCCTCTGTCACCACAAATACATAATGTAACTGATGGGAAAGCAGTGCAGAAAAGCAGGAGCTTAAAAGAATCCTTTCAAATAAAAAGTTATATCCCGAAGCAATACCTGCCTCTGCAACCCTCCTCCGGTCTATTTCTGTTCGTGGTGTGGAGTGCCGTTTTCTTTTAATCACAATCCAGAAGCCAGAAATAGAAAACTAGGCTGGACAGTGGGTGGGTCTCAAGTTTTCCAGGATAGTCTCTTCGTCGGCGTACCCAGGGCTTTAAGTGGGCCGGGTCTTGCCGGTGCCAAGCACCGGCAGTTCCAAAACACAGGTGTTGAGATGGGTCTCTAATGGGCAGTAGCGGCCGGCCCCCTACCAAAGTGGCGGGGCGGGCCGGAGGAGGGAGGAAGGTGGCAGGGTTTTCAGGGACAAAAAAATAAACAAAAAAATAACTTACCTTGAACGCTGCCGCCGCTGCCCTCTTCTTTCTTCTGGGCACAGGCTCCCAGACTGCACTGCAGCCAATCCTTACACTGCATGAAAGCAGCGTCAGGATTTTCTTGAGCGCTGGCAGCTGGCGCTCCCAGGCAGACTGGGAGCCTGCGCCTGCTCTCTCCAGCCCGAGCAACGCGGCTGGAGAGAGCTTCACTGAGCATGAGTGTTTGGCCTGCCTGTGACGGCCGGCCAAACCCTCATGCGCAGTGAAGGGAGTGCACTACCACTCCCCCACCAGCAGTGTCATCCCCCTGGATCCGCCTCCAAGACTTCTCAAAGTCCTGTGGGCCGGATCCAGGGGGATTCAAATAAAAGGATAATAAAATGGGTTTAAACCCTGTTTTATTTGACGGTGGTAGCAGGGGGGGGGGGGCAGTGCTTCTCCGCCTTAATGGAGGGGCCACCGCTGCTATTGGGCTCTTCATTCTTGCCCTCACCCTGAGCATGAAAATAAATCTTCACTCGGCGGCACTACCAGCCATCTCCAGTTTTTGATGTTACCCTGGACATAGCTGCCTGTAAGATTGCTATGTGTAACATTTTCATAGTTTCTGTGTAATTATGAGTGACACTTTCTCATGAGCAAAATCAAGCAATGAAGACGAGTGAAACATATATATCAGAAATTACACCCATTTGAGCTACGAGAAACTCTAAGAAAATCTTAAAACTGCTGCAAAGCACCAATATATCAGAGAGACTTAGTTCAGTCACTATTCCATAAAAATGATCATTAATAGCTGAGTGAGTGACCGCCTCGGGGTCCGGCGTGCCGCTGTGCGCGCTACCTGCGAGTTCACACTTCAGTTCATTAACAGTTGTAATGCACCACAATGGCTTTAAGTCTGGAGTCGCCTCCATCCCCATGTACTACCCACTGTTTTGTGGTACAAAAACAAAAAGAAGTAAAAATATTATTTCTATTACGATCTCTACTGATAGATGTTTATTTACATTTCGGCACGCTGTAATAGGAAATTCAGATTTGGCAGTGGTCAATAGATTGCGCTGTGGATGTAACTTTGCTACCATCAGATTGAAACAGACGTGAATGTGTTTCTCTGTGCAATCTATAGAGCAGCAATGGGAAATGGACTTGAACACTCCGATCCCAATGAAGGACTGGGACAACATACTGGCTGTGGTGACTAGGGTATCCAGAAATGCGCGCTTCAAATTGATAAAATACTATGTCCTGCACAGGGCCTACCTGACCCCCGAACGTATAGGCAGATACTTCCAAGTAGAAGGAGCGGCTTGCCTAAGATGCGGTGAAGAATGAGCACATATTCTACACATGTTTTGGGCCTGCCCAAAGCTGCGCAAATATTGGAAGGGGGTACTACACGCAGTAGGTGAGGTCATTGACAAGGAGCTTCCTTACTCCCCAGCCCACTGCCTGTTAGGATGGTTCCCCTACACAGCAAAGACCAAAGTCACCAGCAAATTTTAGGACCTGCCACTTGTTCTGGCTAAGCACGAAATAACCAAGAACTGGAAATCAATGGGGGCCCCAGATTGACCACCTGAAAAAAAGAACTCCTGAAATGGGTGGGGTGCGAGGGGCGAATACTGTTGAGAGAAGCTAAGAGAGGGTTTAGAAATATAGAGGTGGCCAGATCCTGCGATGCTCTACTGCATGACCTGGCACACCCAGAGTTGGAGACCCCGGAGGGAGTACCTGGTGACCTGGAATGAGAGCCCTCCGTGACAGACACACCACCACTAGTCGACCTACCCATGTAGATCCCCTACAAACCGGAGCTAGCACACTACTACACTAACTTAACACTGCGTCGCCCTTTAAACACACTCAGCATGGTTGCTTTATATGCTATTCCCATACACTACGCATAGGCTACCTCACAGTTGACTCGCAGGGGAGGGGGTGATTATCGTTATAATTATAATCTTAGAAGACATTTCAGATTGCTCTGACAACATAGCAGAACTGTATCTTCTATAGAAGGGCTTGTAATGCATGTCCTAATTTGAATTGACGAAAGTGTTATCGCACTGATGATTACATTCAATAAAATCTGTTTAACAAAAATAAAAAATTGGGATTTTTGAGGTTCAGGAAAGTGTAGTGTTAAAGGGTGATGATGGTTTTTATATGGTTCAGGGAAGGGTAATGTTAAGGATTTTATATATATATATATATATATATATATATATATATATATATATATATATATATATATATATATATATATATATATATATATATATATATATATATCATACCTCCTTTTCCACCATTAACCTGCTACTCTCACCAGATCTAGATAAGACTACACTAGCTGAAACATGTGTCCACAACATTCCAACCATGCCCCAATTGAGACAATGCATCACCCTGATGAGAGCCAGGCATTCACATGGTGTCACCCTCCTAAACTACTGAGTATTTATAAACTACTGAGTCTTAAACCAACCTATCTGCCCTCTCGGACCTCTTCTCAAGCTGCCACACTCTGTTGGACATTCAACATGCCCATACTCTTGTGTTGTCACTGCACTCCCTGATCTCCAAGACTCAGCAGGCGTAGGCTGCTTAGCCATATAGCTTACCCATCACAAAGTATTTATCCATGGATACTGAATAAACTATTCATTGTGAGTTGCAAAGTCAGTCAAGGAGTCATTGTGCCTCCTTAATGGATTATTAAATGATCAAATAGAGATTAACTTGAATGTTTGCAGGGTTCCATGGATGCATTACATGAGGATATGATGTGTCCCTGAAATATGTTATTTTCAAATGGAATCCCCTTGTTCGTAATGCTATGTAAGGCATAAACGTTGTATGGATTACCTAGCAGTATCAAAGGTGGCACCGTATATCTTCCAAACTGAGGAAAATACTGGGCATTTTGAAAAGGGAAGTTGGCCCTACAATATCTCCTGCTTAGGTAGGTTGATAAGTGAAGCCCCACACCACTCATGGACATTGAATCAGATACTATGTAGCACTGTTGACTTTCAAACACACTCATGCTAAATGTCACATCTTATTCAGGATTATTACTTAAAAATAAAAACACGTTAACAAACACCTTAGAATTGCTGTACAATAAAAATGAGAAAGAATTGTGCAAGTTTCAAATGTCTTGCCCTAACTGTTCCAAAGATAGTGAAGAAACTCAGGTTAGGGTTCTGTTCTGCTGTTCATGGACTAGTTCACCGTAATTTTGCATCCTGTTTCAAGCAAGATAACTCTCATTGACTTTAGTGGACCAATGGCTTCCTTTCACAGTTCAAGATCATGGATACAATCCGGACCTGTCCTTGGTGCTAACAGTTTTTAACTTGGAAGTGTTAGTAGGTGTACCATCGGTGCGGCAGTCCCAATTCACAGAGAAAAGTCTCATGGTAAAATTAGGGTCCATTTGCTTCAGTTCCCCTGGGATTTTAGGTTTCTTTTTGATAATTCCTGAAATAAGAAAGCGTCCAACAGATGCATATGAAAGGTGAATAAATGTACCCGTTCTCGTTGGTCCTTTTGGTTGTGGCCAAACTATTTTGATCGTGACAGGATAGTAGGGTCACCGGGTGCATTATGTTTGAGGGGTTGAGAGGTTACTATAAGTTATTGCACATTTATTATGTCAGAACCCCCTTCAGTGGGCCACTGGGCATGCAGGGACTACTGGGTCCAACCATGGTGGTTGAGGCCTTTTACTCCTGAAGTCCTGGGGCCCAACCTTCTATGGATCCTGCTCAACTGGGCCAAGTACCCCTTCAGCACTTGACTCTCAGTGGTAGCTGTGATCAAGCACTCAAGTCTCCCCCAAATACTTGCTTTTATAGGAAAAAGTAGTATTTTATTTCTTATTCTATGCAGGCAAAGGAATACGACATTAAGAACGTTGAGGTCGGGGCTTTAGCAGTTGTCAGGCAAATCCCTGTCCCACCCTCCTTCATGTAACATATTTGGCGTTATTCCCCATTCACTGGTGGCCACATCAGGGATTGCAGACTATTAGGCCATACTCAAGAGATCACTTATGGCTCTTCAGGATTACAGTCAAAAGTGTTGATGGCGCCGCAGCACCTTCAGCAGTAAACCCCCCTGGGCAACAAAGGCCCTAGTTCAAGTATTACCCACTCCTGCAGAATGGAAGCATTTGGCTTTACAGTGGGCAGGCACTCACAAGCTCCAATCCTGCTCTGAGAAGTCATGCTGCTAGCAGTGCACACAACAGCGTCGGGCGGGAGCAGGCTCACTCATCCTGGTCCACAGGGGTAAGTCAGGGCTGATCCTTTGGTGGGGCTAGACCCACCGGTCACAGCCTGGGCAATGGCCTGAAGTCTTCAATGATTGTTCCCGGCAGCCCCCCTCAGCATACGGGGTTGCTGCAGTACCTTCTGGATGTAATGCAGACTCCTCAGGTGCTATCACTCACACCAAGAAGCCACACCTGGTATTTAGGTTGCCACTCAGATGTTCTTGAGTCCTGGCACGCTGGTCATACAAGTTCATCACCAGTGGCCCTCTCTGGCATACGGGGTCACCGCAACAAGGCTGTGTGGGCTGGGTGCACTCTGCATAGTGCTCGAGATTTGGCCTAGTCAATGGCAGCTCTCTCCTGGCATACGCGGGTCGTCAAAACCAGTATTGCACAAGTGCTACGGCCCGTTTGGTGCACAGCCGAATCCTCACACCTCGCACAGGGAGTCTTTATCCTTATGGAAGGGCTCCCCGCTGGACCTCGCTCCCTCCAATGCTCTCCCCTTCCTCACAGAGTACATTGGTCTTGGCAAGCAGGCTGTGGTGCACCAGGCCGCAGAGCAGGTGGTCTTGGTTTCCCTATGTGATGTCCCCTCACCCAGCAGTGAGACGAGCAGGCCGGGGCCCACAGTCCTGGTCACAGGCAGAAGTCTTGCAGAGCCTTTTCGCAAAGCCCGTCTGGCCGCTTGGCAGATGACAAATTTTTGAAGACTCAATGTCCCCTTCTTATAGTCCTTTTCCAGACACCAAATGTGATTTAGGGTCTGGGTCTTTGAAGTTTTATGTTGGGGTTCTGCTTCTTCTGAAGTGAGCACTTCTCCTTTTCAACTTCCCTCATGAAAGAGGTCTGCCACATCAGGCACGACTCCTAAGCACAACACAGTTCATGGAAGTGACCAGATTTCACAACTGGATGTCTGCCACAGTGATATGTGCATCAAAAGGTTAATCCCAGCCCCCCACTCATACTCTTTATGATTCTCTTATCAGCCTTTCTCCGTCCCTGACATAAGTCCAGCCCATACCTTGTGATCTATCACTGAATCAAAGAGAAGTCTTTGGAGATGTAAAAGGAGTCTCTTCCTTTTCCCTCCAGTGTGTTCCCATCCAGCTAACAGGAATGCAGCAAAACACAAATCTGTCAGGAGGGATTCCTCTCCTTCTCATGTCTTTACCAGGCAGGCCTGGGCTTCTCAAAATGGAACCCGGAGTCCACCATACAATGTACCATTGCAGGCATACTCACCCAGTGTACATTCATAACACACTTTCTGTTCAGTACTAATACCACTATGCATTGTACCCTCACATGTACACATGCATTCAGCACACGCTCAGTCTGCGCACACTGTTCAGTACTGAAGATTTCCTATATTCAACCAATGTGTGCTTATTTTAAAACACGCACTCTGCCAGCACATACACTCACTGTGTGTGCGCTGCCCTACTCTTCTTCCTTCATGTATTGTACTTCACACAAACACACATACACCCAACACATGCAGTCCATGTGCACGCACTGCACAACACAACTTATCTCCCATGTAACGTATTCCTCTCAGGCATACATGCACCCAGTACTTGTACTAACCACACATGTACTGCACAGTGCTGCTCTATCCTTGTACTTTACCCCTTCCAGGCACACATACAACTAACACAGAGTCACTACCCCTGCGCTATGCAGCACTCCACATCTACCAGATGTAGGCCCAGTGTGAGTTAAGCACACAGCAGTGGAACTTTTAAGAAGGTGAATGAGCCTGTAGGCCTCACTCCAGTGACACAGGGTAAAAAGGTCCTGTTCACTACTACTGATCACTACATGGTATGCTGCCGCCACTGCACTCATGCTGCTTAAGTCCTGCGGTAGCCTTCCACCACTATGCACTATGAAGGTAGCCCTTTGGGCACCCCTTCCGGTCCAACAAGACCGCAATCCTTAAGACATGGCACGCACGCATAATCCATGTTTGTCTCTGACAAAAAAATCAGCATTAAGGATCCAGACAACAGTATGGTTGGGCACTCAGGGCAGGGGTACACGTCTCTTACCATGTATAGGACGTTTCCATCCTATGTGATCAACTAGTCAAAAAGAACAAGTTACGTTTGGTAATGCTCAGTCTGGTGGATACTCTAACTGCAGATTCTTCACTTGTGAATACTACAAAGGAGTCAGACTAGATCTGGGAAACTCAAAAGCAGTTGTCCTGCACCCAGATAGGTGGCATTATGCAGCTCCACATTGATGTCGTACCGCTGTGGAAGTGACAACGGACCTGCATATAGGCCATGCACACTGCAGTCAGTCAGTCTTTCGTAGGGTTGTCCATGCCCTCAGATGCTGAGCACATCAGAAAATCAGCATGACCAGTGTGCAGATCTCTGGGGTGGGACACTTTTAGATGGCTGCCTCTTAGCTAACGTGTAGCAGTTTTAATGCAGAGGACTATCCGCTAAGAGACGGTTATTTTCTGCACTCCTTGCCTTTTTTTGCTCTCTGAAACATCCTGGCACAGGAGCCAAGACCCCCACCTGCTTGGTGTAGTACTACATGCTTTCTGGTGCTGTCTGTGAAAACCTGTACAAGTCTCCCTTTGATGGTTGGCTGGATGGGCTAAGGAGAGGGGTCTGTTGCTGGCTGAATCACGTTCGAGCAGCCACCACTGCAGATCTTTTGAAGCCTCCTCTGAAACCTGGATGGAATCCAATAGGTTCCCCTGGTGCTGCGCCCACTGGGACTTCAGATCCCAACATAGATCCCGCATGTGCCACCTGACATGGTTGATCATCAGGAGGCCAACAGTCCCACTAACCTCGGAGTCATCCTTACTGAAATCCAGGACAGCAGTTGAAACAACTGGATCAAAGACCGAATGTCCTGGACTATCTGGTCCAGAGGAAAGACACAAAGCTACACCGTATTTAGGATGGCTCTGATGAACACGAGCATCTGTGAGGGCGTCACAGTCAATTCTAACATGGCTTCAGCACGGTGATAGTCATTTCTAACAATGTTAGAAGGTTTGCCGTCATCTGAAGGTGCTATACAACTGCTTGGGGAATACCTGTCTTCAACAGCCAGTCATCGAAGTAGGGGGAGACTGGAACAAAGACCTTCAAAGGTGAGCTGCAACCACTGCTTCACTTTTGTGAAAACCCGAGGGGCCCTGGAGAGGACAAAAGGGAGCACAGCAAACAGAAAATTCTCCTGGCCCACTCTGAACTGCAGATAATGCCTGTAGAACTGCAGGACGGGAATGTAGAGATAAGCGTCATGCAAGTCCAGCCTACTATACAATCTCCAGGACCCAGCGCAGACAGAACCTGGGCCAATGGGAGCTTTTTGAACTTGTCCTTTCACAGAAAGGCATTGAGAGGGTGAAGGTCCAAGATAGGATGGAGGCCTCTGAACTTCTTCAGATCAGGGAAGTAGCAGGAGTAACAGCCAATTGCTGGTATCGAGTCCTGAATCCTCTCTATGGCCCCTTTGGCCAAAAGGGCCTGCACTTCCTGCCACAAAACGTACATATGATCCTGCATCAGTCACTCTGATGTGGGTAGAAGGTGCAGCAGAGTAGAAAGAAATGGGAGGGCATAGCCCCATTGCACAATTTGGAAGACTCATCTGTCAGAAGTAAAGTTCTGCCATCCCTGGATGAAGGGACGAAGCCTGCCTCCTACAGGATGCTTGTGTTCCGAAAAGGACACACTAAAGTGGTTTGAAGTTTTGGTTGCTGGAGGCGCAGGGGACTTAGCTGCGCATTGTCCCTGATGGCCTAAGTGCTGTCACTGGGAGCCTTGACCTTGAAAAGGCCTGTAAAGTTCTTGTGATGGTGTCAGAGTCTGACATGAATGGTAGAGCAAGCCCGGCATATCCCTGAGTTGGACAAAATTGTTGGAGAAACTGTACAACAGGTGTAGAGAGATCCAAGGAGCGAATTGTGGTGCAACTCACTTTAAAGCACTCTAGGGCCAAATCTGCCTTCTCACCAAAGAGTCTAGAGGTATTAAATGGCATATCCATTTAGGATACCTGGATATTCCCAGAGGAGCCTTTAGACCTAATCCAAGCATGGTGCTGAAGCATGACACTTTCACCAATTGCCCAACCCAAGGAATCAGTCTTGTCCAGGCCAGAACGGATAACAAATATAGCCATATCCTGTCCATCCTGAAAAGTTTGAGCTAAAGACGCCAGCATCTCAGACTGAAGTCCGACTGGAAGCCCCTGGGAATCCTTGGGCCCCAAAGGTGCACCAAAGGGAACTGGTAGTGTGCTGAAAAAATGCAGCATGGCCTCCATAAAGTCCTCAACTTGCTGCAATGTTGCAGACAGACTTGGAAATTCAGGGTGCATTGGGACCAGGCTTGGAATCAGCTCCTAAGAAGTTCAGAAATGAGACCGGATGCCACATTGATGTCCTTGCTCCTTCTCTGGAGACCAAGAATGGCAGGCAGGGGCTAATTACTGCTTGGATTTCTTATGTTTCTTCTTAGACTTACCCAACAGCCTCATCGGCGACGAAGATGGGATCGGGAACTTCCTTTCGACCTCAACCAGTCAAGATTTGGAGTCTTGCAATGTTCAGTGACATAGAGCTTCGCTTTGTAATCCCATATGACCTTTGGGTTCATCTAGGCTCAGTAGTCACAGGTCCTGAAGTCATGTTCCTACCACAAGTACCAAAGATATACCTTGTGTGGATCTAGTGCAGACATCTATTTGCGGCAGTTACTACACAGTTTAAACCCTGTCATTTTAGTACGGGACATTTCCCTTGCACACTGGGAAAATTTTGTTAAGAAAATGTAATCATAGATGGCGAAGTAAAGTTCCTGATCCGCAAAGCCAGTCAAGGAGGTAAGGAGTGCCAAGGGGACCCCTTCCCCTTTGTGAATGGTAATGAAAATGTTTTTAAGAGCAGGCAGTGGTCCCACGGACCACTGCCTACCCTTAAAAAATGAAACAGAAACGTTTAATTTTTCTTTTTGAAATGCATCCCGTTTCCCTTTAAGGAAAACGGGCTGCATTTAAACAAAACAAAAAGTTGCTTTATTTAAAAGCAAACACAGACATGGTGGTCTGCTGTCCCCAGCAGGCCACCATCCCTGTGTTAATGCACATTCACAATTGGTTGCAAATTGCGACCTGCCTAATGAATATTGATAAGGGAGGTCAATTTCGACCCCGTTAGGATTTGCTAATGTGTCAGAGACACAGTAGTACATTTCATTTTGTAGTGTAGCTCCTATTTCCCTAATAGGCTCTGCGCATTGGAATAATATCCCCTATAGGTTTGACATAGGACTAAGGTCAGTATGTCCCTATCGAGTATATTAAACTTAATTACTTGTGCCAGCTAGCTCAGAGGCCACTAGAAACTCCTTGGATAACAAGAAGGGAGTAGTTTCTGGCAGCCGCAAAACATGACAACTTTGTTTCCCTTTAGAATCAGAACGTGTCCCAGAGTCGTGGAAACAATAGATAACCGTTTCACTCAGCTCAATCGTGCATGCTTAGTTTTCCTCAAAGTTACACAGAAAGAATAGACGGGCGTTTCAATAAAAGATTTATTGAACAGTCTTGTTTCTCGTGTAAGTTATATGTGCTGTTTTGATCACAAGACAGTATGCGAGATAAATAATGTACAGCGTAAGCAGTAGAAATAAATAGTACTGCGATAGCATTATCTTTAGCAGATATTCATTTAAATAAATAACACAGACTAAAAATGCGAGTACTCGTACGATGCGTTTCTAAGCTAGTTCTACCCCAATGTACCTAACCTAACCTAGGTGTAGGGAGAGGTATGAAGTAGGTGAAGTATTCCTTACTACGGTATACTAAGAGTATGTTACGCCCAGTATGCCTAGTATGCCTAGAGTCCCTCTAGGTTCTAGTCAGCTCCATACCTTAAGAATGAGAGAGGTGGGAATCTCTTGCCAGACTCGAACTCCAACCCACGCAAGGGAAGTCAGATCACTGGAAGCTGGACTCTCTGCGTGCAGGGATGACAGCGTCTTCTCAGTGCGTCAGGCCGGGAAACGGGCTCCTCTGAAGTCGAGGTCTCCTCTAGTTTACAAGGGCTAGGGAAGGTATATTTATACCTGAGAGGTACCTCAGAATGTTAGCATTGACGTGAATCGGACAGCGGAAGACGTCATGAATGAACCCCTAAGGTATAATGGTTCATGCATAATAGATGAGTCCTTGAAGAAATCAATAGTCCTGTGCTAGGAAACTCCCGAAGCCTAAGGGTCTGTTCTTCAAGAACTCGTTGTGACGTTAGGGTGGACGGATGTCGGAGACCACGCCTGTATTTGGAATGCACGGTTTAATGCCTAAATAAGGACTGGGATTTTATGCCTATATAAGGGCAGGGCGAATTGTGCCTATATAAGGACATGATACAGGAAAGCCCGTGTATGGACACCCTAAGAGGAATACAACACCCACTCCACTTTCGTGTGTACGATAATACTAAAATGCTAAACATTTAAAATGCTAAACATTAAATGGAGTACCGCATATTTCTAAAATATTTCATAAAACCATTTAAAAGGCATTTAAAAAACCTATTAGAATGCAAAAGGTACTGTACATTTGAAGCATTGCTTTTCATTTCAAGCATATAGATAAAATAAAATATGAATGAAATTTAGCAGTAATATTTACATTTGATAGAAAAAGATCGATAAGTTGTTCAAAAATCAAAGTCATTTCATATCATGAAAATGAATGAACTTTTTAGACAAACAAGATGACAAAGTGTCTGTGGAAGTACCGCGAAGTCTGTACTATAAGGCTAGTTCTACTTTAAGCAGATTGAAGTGCCATTTTAGTTCGAAAAATGGAAAAAAGATCAATTTTGGGAAGAGTTCCAAGTTTTTGTAGTATGAAGGCCAAATTGTCACTGCATCTCTGGAACACTGTGGGCTGAATCAGAGTCAGTTTACGGGTCTGGTGTAAACATGAGATCATCTATTTCTGTAGACAAAACATCGTCCACTGAAGTTGGTGTCAGTTGGAACACCTCGTGTAGTAGATTAATTGCACAGAGATGTGAAGCATCGCTTTCAGCATAGGTCGCCGCAGCAATGTTAGCGTCCGTTGTTACCTGTGTGCCTGTAGATCTTTCTCGTACCTCACCTGCAGCCGGAAGCGTCTGTGAGATCTCAATGAATGCTGACATCAGGATTGGCAGCCTCTGGGGACAACACAGAGCATGGGCCGTTATCGGGTCCAGCAGAGTATCGATATCCGTTGGCGTATCTGATGGAAATGTTAGACAGGTGTCCAACACGCATTCTACACCGCATAGCAGGCATCATAGAACAGGTAAGATGCAATCTTGCCAGATTGGTCTGAATGACAGGAACCACGATGTATTAAGGTCCCGTAGACGAGTTATGCCCAAAAGCTGTACTATTCGCTCACGGCACTTTCGTTCAAGGAGAGCTTTCTCCATTTCGCTCGGAGTGATGTCTGCGAATAGGCTGGCCATAGCGTAATAGCAGGAAGAGAAATAGAATTCCGGCAACAAGTGCTAGAATTAATGGTATGCCACCAAACACCGAATGTGCAAAGTTCGGGATGATTCCGAGTATTGCCTGGAAAGGTGCTAACAGACCGGAACAGATGCTCTTAAATATATGTACAATTCCTGTTGTATCAGACATGTTAAAGATACGTCCTATCATTTCCACGAAATGTATAGGGCAGTTTGTACGTATTAAAGTCTGTATCTCAGCCGAAGTCTTTGCTACTTGTAGATCATAGGTTTCTTTGGCCGAGGTCAAAGGCACTGTTTGCTGTAAAAGCATGGCTTTCATTCTGCTCAAAGTATCAAATCTTATAAAAGAGACGTTCAGCGAAGGCCATAGAGGCGACTCCCTGACTGTGTCTATTGGGGAAAACAATACTTGCATACAGCAAGTGACCCTGGAGTTGACCGTTACTAGATATGGGATGCCTGGCAACATGCCGCAGCAACTCTGATCATTCAACATGAGGTAACTCCCATTAGAAAGTTGTCCAAACGTTGGATTAATCACAGCAGCTGGTGTACCCTGCTGATGGCAAGACAAATTTGCCACAGAACCATTACAAGCCCCGTGTAAAGAAATGTCCTGACATATAAGTGAACCGCTCAGTGCACGTTTACAGTGTGTACCGCTCAAAAACACTTCACGTTCCCCACTCCAACATCTATATGTATAGGGTAAATCCCAAGATGTCTTAATGTATTCCTTACCCAACCTTTCATATTTGCCTGCTTGCATTTGTTTGAGGCAATACTGACACTGAAAAGTAGTCACAGGTAGTGTGATTTTGCCATGAATAAGCCATTCTGTAGCTGGTTTTTCTGCCACTGTGAATGGTAACTTTTCCAGTTTTTCAATGCTCAGCACTGTATACTTTGCTCCTCTTTGTGCCAGTTCGATCTGTTTATCAGTGAGATTGTATTCTGCAAACAGAGCCGTTGTGTTGATAAACGCCAAGGCACATAGCCCGCTCACAAAGATTGCAGCGTCCAGCTTAATAACACAATAGAACGTAATTGAGATTGGCCTTGTTGTAACATCGCCAAATCTTGTTCCAGTATGTCGATAGCAGAGGATACAATGCCGTCCAGTGAATATATCCTGGAGGACAAAGTTGTTAACCCATTGTCGACCACAGAGAGGGTTTTCTCTAAATTAATACGATCAAGTTCACGTATTCGTTCTGCGGCCTCCATCTGTGACACCTTCCATGCTTCATTATAAGCAGCATAAATGCCGGCATATATGAAACGTTTTTGACGCGGTTTTCTTGGTCCAAGCAAGAATTCTCTAAGGTCTGCGTCTTCTTTAAGTAAGGACAAGTGCTGTTTCACATCCTGTAGTGTAGATATCTGAAGCCAATCCAGGCATAATTTTCCTACACTGTATGTTGTTACTACCCCGGATGCTGTCTTTGGACGTATCTTGGGTCTGGCCTATGAATAGTAAAGCCCTGAGTTTTATTCAGGAATCTTTCCTGACAGTTGTTCGTGTCTGTGGGCCAGATCAACCATTTTCTCCAATCAGGATTAGATCTGTTGAGTTGTAGTATTTTGTCAACTGTAACCGCTGCCTGTGTATTGTTATCACTTGCAGGTGTTGGTACAGAAGGTGTTTTCATCTCTTTGATCTTGGCTAGTCCAAGACAAGATGTTTGTTGGACAGTTTCATTCAAAAACATTATTTGTTCAGGGATCATACAGGCTCTAAATAAAGCTTCTATTCCCTGCACTTGCCAATCTTTAGTAGCCCAGACAGTTTTTGTGTCTATTGTGTCTTTCCATAAGTCGAAACCCTGTCTAGACAGTTGGGCAATAAATGTTGCAGAGTAAATTTGTTTCGTATTTGTTAACATAATTTTCAGTCCTGTTTTGTTTACATTTTTATAGTAAAACGTTTCTGGATCAGATGTATTGTACCCTGAAAAATATGGAAACTTGTTAGCAAATGTTTTTGAACTACCGTGTGGTGGTGTAGGACAATGCTCCCATTGGTTAAACATAAACACATTTCTAGGGTATGCAGATTTATGCAAATAATGATGACCATAGTGGTTATAGCAATACAGCTCTTCATAGTCTGACGAACCCTCTAAATATTCATTTTTAGAAAATGCAGCAGATTTTTCTAGGTCAAACATTATGTCGTTAACAGTCTCAAAGTCCCAATCATCAGAGTAGGCACTGGACGAAATGAGATCACTTAGTGAAATTTTAAACAAATGTGGAATGTTCAATTGTTCCGTCGGACCGAAGATATCAAAATCTGTTTTGTCCCACACTATACCATCCTGTATAGGAACAGCTGTGATGTTCACTGATGACAAGTCTCTTGCTTCACGATGGGAAGATTTATGAGGTTTCAAAAGTACGTTCACGTCTTTTCCTTCAGTATTCACATGGATGTATCTGCCACTTATAAGCACGCTCACAGTTGTAACCAAAGCTAGCCAGAGCAGGAAAACAAAAAGTCCAGATGTAATCCAGAGTTCAATCCATGGAGAAACCAAATAAGTCTTTTTCAGAAAGTGAAGAAAGTCTTGTACTTGCTGCTTGAATTTCAATGATGCTGGCATTGTTTCAGGTTCACTCGGATCTTCTGAGAACGTATCAAAGTTAATGAAATAGCCAGAAGCAGTTCTGTCAATTGTCGAAATTGCATCAGGATTTGTAGAAATCGCTGGAACCAGTTGATCACTTGCTATGTTGGTGTAGACAGGTGTATTTGGACGAACTGTTACTTGAGTATCAAGAGGGATGAGTTCCACAGCATTGTTGCTCAGTCCTTCAACTGTTACAGCTGAATTCTCGATTGTTATCAGTCTTTCAGTCTGAACCTCTTGGATAGTAGCGAGAGGAGTGCGTCTGCTACTAGGTCGGAGTCCACGAGGCCTACTATTTAGTATTGGCCACATACTGTGGTTTGATGAGGTCGATGGACACAAATCTTTTCTCCTTTCTTCCAGCAAGGGGCGGCAGAAGTACTGTTCTTGTTCCTTGAACTGCTAGGACAGGTACTGGTTGTCTGTAAGAAGGTCCAAATTCCTTCTTGTCCGCAATTTTTTCTCTGACTAGATCCCCAACTTTTGGAATCCAGACAGGCCTTGCTGGGACCGCTGGTTTTTCCCCAGTGGTGGTCGGCTGTAGGAATACGTTGCTTTGTTTCGTTCTTAACTCATTCAGTTCCTGTAAAACAGCCAAACGATCTTTGATATCAAACGTTTTATTTTCCACCACTGTGCCTACGTCATCGAGATCTGGTACCCACATTCTTGTCCCAAATAGGACCTCATATGGAGTGACCCCCTAGAGAACTTCTTGGCAGGTTGTTCAATGAGCGTTGGACCCCATAAAGATGTTTGACCCACCCATCACCCGAACCTAATACCCTAGCTGTTATAGACTGCTTTATGTCCCGGTTTTCCTTTCCACAACCGAATTTCCCTCAGGATGGAATGGAGAGGAGTACCGCAATGCAACGCCCAGACTGGCCATGGCTTCTTTGTAAGCCCGAGAGCTAAACGCAGGGCCCTGGTCAGAATGTAGCGTGCCTATTGCGTATGTGCCGATAAAGACTCGCAAATCTTTTATAACAGTTCGAGCGTCAGTCGAGCGCTGAGGCCATATCCATAGGAACCTAGAGCATGAATCCACTGCAACCATGATATATTTATAGTTACCGTCCCGTTGCAAGGGACCGCAGTGGTCCAGGTAAACACAAGCTAATGGTTTTTCTGAAATTAACAGGGGTGTCTGCGCAGGACGTTTCACTGTTGAGACTTTCATCTGTTGGCAAATATCACATTCCAAAACATAGTTTTTAGTTTGTTTCCTAATGCCAGGCCACCAATATCTTTGCTTGAGTAAAGATACTGTTGCAGAAACACCTGCATGGGCAGAAGCTATCCCTTCGTGTGCTGCTAGGATTAGTCCTAATCTGCGTTCCTTGTTTGGAATTACCCTATCCCCCACTCCAGGGATTCGAGCAAAAGGAACGTTGTTCGCATCAATTACATAAGAGTACTTGAGTGGAAACTTTTTTGGTAACACTGCACTGCTGCCTTTGCTTGAAGCATTGACAGCCAACATTATTTCACTGTCTATTTTTGTTTTTGAACGAGTGATCGCAGCTACGGAAGCCGTCTGAACAGCCCCCTTTGCGGCTTCGTCAGCCAATGAATGCCCTGCAACGTGAACGCCATCACGTTGATGACTCAGTGTGTGGATCACGTGAGCCTTTGGTAGTTCGTTTTTTAACTGAACTACTTGTTCCCAAAGCATTTTGTGCTTTATTGTGCCACCTTTCGCATCTTTGAAACCATTTTCAAGCCAGTTTTGTATATTTTCATTATACGACTGTACACAGTAAAAGGAGTCGCACACTATTAGTGTGAGGAATTCTTGATCTGTACTTTCAAGTGCCAGTTTAAATGCTTGTAGCTCAGCTCGCTGAGCTGTACAATCTCCTAGAGATTGAGTTTTTGTGAACATAGGTCTGAAGATGCCATCTCGCATGCGACCTTTAACGATTGCACACGCTGCACTGTAAGCTTGCTTACCCCCTGTTGCGGGTTGTGCGGATCCGTCAGTGTAAATTATGAATTCGTACTGATCGAGAGGCAGAATTTCAGTCGGCAGAGGACATTCTTGTTCATATTGCAGGAACGCTTGTGTTTTTAGATCAGGATCAAAAACATATTCAACATCTGTTGCAGCAAGAGAATTAACCCATTGTATCCATCTTGGATGTAATGCTTTAGCATTTGGAATGCTTGCTTTTGTGACCGCTTCTAATGCAGGTACTGGGGTAATGACAATAATGCGTTTCCCTTGTGCTAGGGCTCTTTCTTTTGCTACTGCAGTTTGAACTGCAGTCAGAATTTTTTCAGTTGAACTGAAGCGCATTTCCGCTTGTGTGTACAAATGAGATTTGTATGCAATTGGTATTTTCTCACCCTCATTGAAGGTTAAGTAGGTGAATCCGTATTGACCCGAAATTATTCGGATCATCAAATTGCGTTGACTTACGCGTGTTTGTAAGTGATTTGTTGCTAACATGTTAGCCTGTATTGAACGCAAGATGTCTGTGTGTTCTTGTGTCCAATTTTTGATTGAAAAATCAGGTTTGATTAATGCATATAGAGGTTTAACCCTTTCTGCGTAGTTTAGAATGTAAGTTCTACCAAAGTTTAGGAAACCCAGGATGGATTGTAAGTTTTTAGCGTTTTTGGAGGTTGGAGCAGCGCACATTTCTCTAGAAAGTTAGCTGCCAAGCTCTTGCCTTCACTTGAAAGCTCATATCCTAGAAATAGGACATTGAGATGGGCAATTGGGACTTTTAAAGTTGAACTTGTAGCCCTCAGAGGCGAAGCCCAGTATAATGGTGCTCACCCTGTTCAAGTGTTTGTCCAGGTCATCGTCTGTCAGATAGATGTCATCGACATAGGACAATGCCTCATTGTCAAATTTGTAGTAACTCCGTTACCCTCGCTGAGAATAAACCTGGGCTGTTCTTGAACCCTTGTGGGAGTCGACAAAAGTGACGCTGGGTCCCCATTATGGAGAATGCTGTTAAGTACCTGCTTTCAGGTGCTATGTTTTGACAAAAGAAACCATTTGAGATATCTAATGTGGTTTTATATTTTTACGCACAATGTTATTCATTAATGCTGTGCTATGTGCATTTTGCACTGCAAATGTTTTACAACAGGTGTTTAAGTGTCTGTAATCCAAAACTAGACGATAGGAGTTGTCTGGTTTGGAGACAGGAAACAAAGAATTGTTCATTGAGGAGGTGCATGTTTCAATCACCCCTTGGTATTCAAGTTGATCTAAGATCTCCCTGACCTGTTTTTTAGCGTCTTGCTTTATTGGATACTGCCTTTGTGCAGTCGGTTCATGTTTCAGATGTATTTTATGGTGAGGTGAGTCCTCATCCCATCCTACATGATTTTTATATAATGCTGGGGCCTGGGCTACTGCCCATTTCCTGGCATATGTATATTTTACGTGAATTGGAATATGGTTGGAGAAGGCAGGCATAATAATGTCCTCACTGTGTGGGCACTCCCTGACAAACTGTGGTGGCCAGTCTTTTTCTGCTAGAAGTATGTCATAGCCCCTTGAAAGTTTTTCCCAAAAGAGTGCTTTCACCTGTCTAGGTTTGTCTCCCCCATCCGGAGTGTTATTTCATATAACTTTTGTGGAGTACTAACCCTGGTGTCTACAGTCTCAACTGTAATGTACTCATTCAAGTCCACTATCTCCAGAAGTTCCTTCAGGTTCTGGCGAGCTATTGTGACTTCTGCTGCACTGTCCAGCATTGTCTGAGCCCATTCTCCGTTCTTGAGTTGTGTTCTCAGTATTCTCGGCATGTCTGATCTTCAGACCTGCTACTTTCTTTTGGAGAATTGAGGTTTTATCTTATTTTTGGAGCGTGTTTATCTTCCTTGGACTTCACGCGTTCTTCTCTATGTTCTGACCGTCCTCTTCTTTCCGAAGTCTGTGATGAGATCTGAAAGGGACGAGAGGAACGTGTATCAGTATCTTGATACCTGTCAGGTTTTCTTAAATTATCCCTATTCCTGAGGTTATACCTCCTTTCAGAGTGCTCCTTTGAGGAGACCTACCTCGGGATTGAGAACGTTTCTCATTTGAATTTTGTTTATTAGTCTCCACTTCATTTTAGAAGATGTAGGAGTTTGTTTAATTGAGTCCTTCTCAGGACTTTCAGATAGTTTCGAGCTTCACTGGTCTTCCACCCAAACTATCTCTGCCTAATTCTGCATAAGATTGTTCTATTATTCTGGGTAGTTCAGTTTGATGTCCTGTAACATCGAATTCCCTTAATCGTTGGCGGATCGCCACTGCTGCTGCCTCCCCTTTAATATTAGATAATATTATTGTTGAGACCTGGTCGAAATTTTTCAGTAATTTCATACCTAAATTCAGAGCAGGCTCTGCCCCGTATTCGTTTTGAATTTGTTTCAGGACATCGGGTATTACCGCAATTGATGGAATACCATGTGTTTTAGTATAGATGGCAGCAAAGACTGAGCCCCAAGTGGTACAGTCTTCCAGTTGTGGTGTTATCCCCATTGGTAAACTGATTGTTAGGATTCTGTGTTTTTCATACGGGCTAGTATTTGGAAATACTGCTTCGATTTGAGTAATTTTTTGAGCTATCCAGAATGGAATTTGCTCACGTTTTGTGGGCATTTTACCCATGACTGCGTAAAGAGTCTGTGGTGTAATTTTTAGTGTATTCCCCTGTTGAGGAGTTTGATTTGGAAGTGTCAATGGTTGTTGGACTGTGAAAGTCCGCATGACATATTGGACCAATTGTCTGTAGATTTTTATTATTTCTTGTAGTTGAACAAGTAGTTCCTCGTCTGACATTTCTTCAATGTCGGGATGAGGTGTATAGCCGGCTAAAATCGGACATGTTGCTCCTGATCTACCTAGTGGACCGAGCCTGGTAATGTTTCTGTGATGTTTTAGGGCGCCTTTAAACCAGAGCTGATGCTCCTGGTATGTTAATGGAATTTCAATATCCTCGAAAGGAATATATTCCTCTGGTGGATCATCTTCTTTGTAGAAGTGAAACGTGTGTGTTACTGTATTTGATTCAGGAAATATTACCCATGAATAGAATACCTCTGTCTGAAAAGATTTGTGTGCCTCTATCACGAAAACTGCTCTACCGCCTCTTGGTGGCAGACCGTGTTTTATAAGTTTTAGAGTGATGGCTCTTCTTAAGTTTTGAGGGATGTCTATAACACCCTCCTCGGTTTCAATAGAACCTGTGATATTATAAGCTGTTGCAGCTGGCTGATCCGCAGCACCACCGTTTCCGGTCTCAGTGTCGGAGCCAGGCATTTTGTCTTTTGAGAGAGAGAAAAAAAAAAAATGTAGAACAAGTTTCAAGGAAGCAAAAGATAAGGTGCACAATATTTTGGAACACTGTATCCTTCAACGTTGAGCAAACCAAACAGCTAATATATAGGGTGTTTCCCTATGTAGCCGTGGTGGATACTTAACCCTGCCCACTCCAGACGTCTTTTGGAGTATATGGGTAGGGTCTCTGAGAGAAAAGCACAGCTGAGTTACTCAGTATCTAGCGTTAAATTACCGCCTTACCAAACGTTGGGCGCCATGTAGTGTAGCTCCTATTTCCCTAATAGGCTCTGCGCATTGGAATAATATCCCCTATAGGTTTGACATAGGACTAAGGTCAGTATGTCCCTATCGAGTATATTAAACTTAATTACTTGTGCCAGCTAGCTCAGAGGCCACTAGAAACTCCTTGGATAACAAGAAGGAGTAGTTTCTGGCAGCCGCAAAACATGACAACTTTGTTTCCCTTTAGAATCAGAACGTGTCCCAGAGTCGTGGAAACAATAGATAACCGTTTCACTCAGCTCAATCGTGCATGCTTAGTTTTCCTCAAAGTTACACAGAAAGAATAGACGGGCGTTTCAATAAAAGATTTATTGAACAGTCTTGTTTCTCGTGTAAGTTATATGTGCTGTTATGATCACAAGACAGTATGCGAGATAAATAATGTACAGCGTAAGCAGTAGAAATAAATAGTACTGCGATAGCATTATCTTTAGCAGATATTCATTTAAATAAATAACAGACTAAAAATGCGAGTACTCGTACGATGCGCTTCTAAGCTAGTTCTACCCCAATGTACCTAACCTAGGTGTAGGGAGAGGTATGAAGTAGGTGAAGTATTCCTTACTGCGGTATACTAAGAGTATGTTACGCCCAGTATGCCTAGTATGCCAAGAGTCCCTCTAGGTTCTAGTCAGCTCCATACCTTAAGAATGAGAGAGGTGGGAATCTCTTGCCAGACTCGAACTCCAACACCCCGCAAGGGAAGTCAGATCACTGGAAGCTGGACTCTCTGCGTGCAGGGATGACAGCGTCTTCTCAGTGCGTCAGGCCGGGAAACGGGCTCCTCTGAAGTCGAGGTCTCCTCTAGTTTACAAGGGCTAGGGAAGGTATATTTATACCTGAGAGGTACCTCAGAATGTTAGCATTGACGTGAATCGGACAGCGGAAGACGTCATGAATGAACCCCTAAGGTATAATGGTTCATGCATAATAGATGAGTCCTTGAAGAAATCAATAGTCCTGTGCTAGGGAAACTCCCGAAGCCTAAGGGTCTGTTCTTCAAGAACTCGTTGTGACGTTAGGGTGGACGGATGTCGGAGACCATGCCTGTATTCGGAGTGCATGGTTTAATGCCTAAATAAGGACTGGGATTTTATGCCTATATAAGGGCAGGGCGAATTGTGCCTATATAAGGACATGATACAGGAAAGCCCGTGTATGGACACCCTAAGAGGAATACAACAATTTTGCGAGTCGCAAAGAATCGCAATTAGAGACTTGCAAAACAAAATGTTTGTACATCAGACCCCGAATTCAGTGAGTATGGGCAGCACCTATTTGCGGCTCTGCGCCAATTCCAGAGCAAAAGGATGTACAAGTGGAGTCGCTCTACGCTGACTATCGGTGTGTAGGAGTACTGTTCATGAGTTTTCCAGATCTAGTCTGATGCCTGGGGAGTATTCACAAGGTGAGGAATCTGCAGTTCTAAGTATCCATCAGAAAGTCAGTATGTTGGGGCATTGTAGCACCAAGCTAGTCTCCCCTTTTCGGAATAGGTAACTTTTAAAGTATAACAACTAGCTAAACCCTCTGAACAGGTGGTTGTTGAAACATTCAAATAGCTTTTGACGACAACTGGCCTCTGTTTTGCAAAGGAGTGGAAGGGGGAATCCATAAACTTTTGCATCATTGTGGACCATTGTAAGCCTGAAACTATGCTTTGCAAATAAAACTGTCTGTATTATATATATATATATATATATATATATATATATATATATATATATATATATATATATATATATATATATATATATATATATATATATATATGTATATATATATATATCTGCTTTCATAACTCTATTTTTCATTTTCATATACAGGCCTAGGAGGCAGTTTTGTGATGCTCCAGTCATTGGCTATCCTACTCAGAAGACCCCAATTGGATGTTTTTGGATTTGTCCCAGGCTTCCCTGTGATTACTCTCCTTGGCTAAAATGGCAACCTCCAGCCATGTGCTAACATGCTCAGAAGACCATTAGTGGGTCCTCTCTGTACTCCCTAAGTCTCCTTGGCTGTGTTGATTCACTGCTGTTTTCATGGCACTACGTTTCATATAGTCAGCGATTGAGTGATCTTGCAATGTCCTAGCAGCAGACTATACTCCTCAGGAGTATATAAAGAAAAGGAGTCTGCCCAAATAACCCCATAGATCCTGGGCTTCAATAAGGATTAAAGATAATAAATTCCTTATCAATGAAATTATCATTTATCATTGTCCATCTGAACGCATCATGAGTGCCACCAGGTTACACATCATCTATGTAACTGCCCACCCTAAAAAGGTACATACTGTATTTTCTAAATACTATATATATATATATATATATATATATATACACACACTATACAAAAATTATTACAGACAAGTTATTACACAACAATATTTTGTTCTTGTCCCTCAATACTTGTTTTAAAGGTTAGGGGTGTTTTTTGACATTTAGTTCATAATCCACCCGGAGGTTGCCCAATGGAGCAGGGAGGGAGACAAAGAATTCTCTGTCGTTCATTAACTTACTCCTTGTATTCAAGAGTTTATCAATCCATAGTCCATTTTAACCACATAGACTCCTCCAAATTATAAGGGTCGACGCGTTTTGGCCATAATTAATTTTGGCCTCCTCAGGACTAATGAAAAACAAGGTTGCATTTCCTTACTTCATTCTAGACATGCCCTTCTTGTTATGATTGGATCGGTCCTGCCAGAATCAGTAGCTGGGCATTGCCTTCTTCTTCTTATATACATAAAGTGATCCTCAAGTACCACCAAGGAACATCTCCGTGTCCAGTAGATACAAAGTCCACGACCCTCTCTTTTTTTGTGAATCACACCTTTAGAAATCCTGGGATGGGGCCACTTTGGAAGTGTAAAAGGCGCGCACAAGGCTGGTATGTTCCTTTTTAGGGTAGACAGGTAAAGAAATGATTGTGTAACCTAGTGGCAATCCTGATGCATTCGGATGGACAATGATAAATGATGACTTCATTTTTAAGGAATATTAGAGGTTCTGATCTATCACAATAATTTCCATTTTTTATCTTTTATCTTCCTCGGGATGTCCTTTTGAATCGTCTTTGTAACTCCTTGGAATCCAAGCACATTGTCTTCGGTGTTAGGCTGGGTTAGATTTATTAGTGAAGTAGCTGCCAAGGGGGAGCGAATGCATTTTACTGTTTATTAGCCAAAGTTTCCTTTTACCCACATTCTGCAGTGTAAAGTTTTAAAAACAATTCTCACCTACTCTTCCACACCATCTTCTAAAATCAGAAAGTATTGTGTAATATAACCACATTAAGATCTTGCACATGATGTAAGGGCTGCGTACTTACAAACTATTTAATTGCCAATGGCAATTTATTTGTTTGCTAATTTTCCGATGACGCGCAAATAAGACTTTCAGGGCTTCAGGTAGCATAGTGAGAACTTAAGGCTAATAAAATGAACGTACTTTTACAAAATCGCCTGTCAGAACTTTGATACAATATTAAGTCCGTAACAGGTCAGAGAGCCCCCACCTTCCGATCCAAAGCGAAAGCCGGTTTTACTTGCATAAGACAGCTCAAGTTATACCAGAAATCCATATCCCCACTCCAGGAATAGTGAGATTCCACAAGTTCCACACTGGAAGTCGATCAAGAATTTCTTGCCATAATTATTTAAGAAAGTTGCAAGTGGCAGTCATTTCCCTTCTGTCCCCATACACTAGTGGGTTTAACGGATAGCAATGGCTCACCACAAGCACTGAAGCCTGTTTCCTTTTCACCACCCATGGCTTGTTATCTTCACGCATGAAGCAACATCAATATAATAAATATTATATTATCCTGTTGGGGGGGAACTGGTCATTTTTAAAATCACACATAACCAACCAAAAACCAGAACAGCAACACTGGGTAGTGAACATCTGCAGCAGGTGAAGGGTTCCGGCACTAGGTTTTATCACTTATACATTAGGCATGTAAATTGCAACAGTTGAGATCAACAGTGCAAATCTCGGTCTCTGCCATTTCAGCATTTGAACAGAAGTGAGAAATTGTTGTTATTCTACACATAGGAAGTCCACTTCATCGTAATGTGTGTGGTATCCAAGTTGAACGGCTTTATTCGGTCACTCGACCATAAAAGCATTTGGAAATCACAGTGAACAAATTAAAAATATCTTATTACAGTACATCCATTAACATTACAGTAAAACAAATGAAAGCATCTTATTACAGTTCATCCACATCACTGTCAGGCAATAAATATTTAAAAAAGGACTATATCCCCCTGTTGAGAATAGTGCTTAGATAAGAGTGTCGGACCCCGTTTGAAAATAGATCCATTTTAAACATTAACATTTTTAAAATGCTAACATCGCTTCGATTACGTAGCATATTTCCTTCTCAGTTTTCAATGCTTGTGTATTAAAATTAATTAAAGATTGCACAGCAAATCAGTGTGGCATGATCACCAGTCTGATGATGGTTCTTATTCCTTCAGTTATGGATCTCAGGTACAGACAGCACTGGTACCTTTGAAAATGCGATGGAAAACTATGCCTAGATCATGTGCAGAACTAGATGACAGAAAGCTGCTTGTGCCTGACTGGAGTCATGTCTAAGATCTTAATCATGAGATTCCCACCTCAGCCCTCCTGGCACCAGCGGCATCAAAGAAAACCAAAACCTGTGAATTATTTTCGATGGAATTCTTTCATTTAATTCTCAAAACAACGCTGTATTCAAGGATATTAATTAGCATGTCACTTTCTGTCGTCTGGAAAAGTCTTCCCCATGCAGACTACCTGTTGGATTGAGCTGAGAAGACTCCTGTTTTTGTAATTTGATGTGTACACCACACTTACTATTAAAGTTCACATAAAGTCTACAGAAACTCCAAAACTCGGTCGCCAAGAGGCATACAAACCTTTGGAAACATGAACATGTGAACTTAGCCCTGAAAGCCCTCTACTGGCTGCCAGTGAAATTCAGGATAAAGTTACAAATCTCGTGCATCGTACAAAGACCCCTACATGAAAGGTGCTGCATAACAGGAAAGCTGGTATCCATAACATTCCTAGCAGGAGCATGTGATCAGCCATATTTCACCCGAGACTCACAAATGCCCCTCAAAGAACAAATTCATGTCAGTCGTTCTCTGCTAGCGCAAGCTACAAGCTCTGGAACACCCTTGACAAATGCCTGCGGCCTGAATCAGACTTTCTATCATTAAGGAAACTCACAAACACAGAACTCCTCAAACCCTCATCTGACTAACAAAACAGCCTTGAATCTCTGACAGAAATACCCTGAATAAGAAATTTGTCTTGCACCCTATTGGATTCTAATGGTAAGCAGGAACTTACTCTGATCCGCTCTGTAGATGCAAGTGCTCTGAACAGCCCTAAGCTCACAAGTGGCTGCTTACAAAACACTCTGGGCCAGATGTATGACGCCTTTTTGCAGTCGCAAAAGGGCTGATTCACAGAATCTGGACATCTGCAACCACAAAGTCTTTTTGTTATGTAAGAAACCAAAATTTCGATTCAATAACACATTACTGAATCGCAATTTGGGTTTGTGACCAAATACTGAATCGATATTTGGAAGGAGTGTGTTTAGGGCGCCCCTTCCAAATATCAATTTGGAATGCGATGTGTTATTGTTTTGCAACCAAACACCAGCCGCAAAACATTAATATTTTACCAACTATACAAATGTAGTGGTAAACCATTCATAAATGGGAAGGGGTCTCCAAGATAACTATTCCCGTTTGTGGATGTTGAGAAAAACATTTTTTAAGTAGGCAGTGGTCCCATTTAACAACTTCATTCTCAATCAGTCTCCGCCTGGCAACTGTGCGTATTGTTGGGTTCTTCGATCCTCATTCCAGATCGTAATCGGCTCCCCTCTTGTTTGCATCTTTATTGTTTTCTAGCTTTCCTGTGGGTAGCTTCCTTAGGTAAAACTCATTGTACTACTACTATTGCTACTTACCGTATGCTCTACCTCTTTCAGCTCCTATTGCAACTCTGGAGTCTTCAAATTTAGCCTGTTGGTCATGCTTCCCATTAACCATCAGGTGGTGAGTGCACATTGCTGAATATGTGTGTTTGAGTCGATAACTTGTCAATTTCAAAACTGTACAGAACTTGAATGCTGAAGCAAGCTGGACTTCTTTGCAGATGTCCCTCCACTTTTTGCCCCCATTTGAACTACTAGAGGCTGGTTTTCGACTCTTGACAGTGCACTGAAGCTGGCTAGCCAGGCTCCAGTGCCAGTGTTCTTTCCCTACAACAAAACACATGCTCATTTGTAACCCAATTGGCAAGGACTTTAGGACCCTTGTAAGTCCCTGCTAAATGGTACCTATGGTACCAAGGGCATGGCTACTAAAGAGGGTCCCTATGGACTGCAGCATGTATTATGCCACCCAAAGGGACCCTCACGAAAACTGCATGCAGACTGCCACTGCAGGATGCGTGAAAGGGCACAAGCCCTTCTGAAAACACAACATTGCACACTCCCTGTGTGCAATGCCCACACACCGCATGTATTATATGTAAGTCACCCCTACAGAAGGCCTTAAGAGCCCTAAGGTAGGGTGCATTATAATACATGCACGGGCATATCTGCACGAGTAGATATGCTCCTGTGACGCCTCGTTCCATTGCTAGAGCATTGAAAGTGATCAGGCAGCCATGTTAAAGGTTTGTACTGGGCACTGGTCATTACGAGTTACCCAGCATAATGGCTGCACTGAAAATAATGGTGTTTGGTATCAAACACCTCATCTCAATAAATCTATACTGATGCCAGTATCAGATTTATTGTGACATGCACCCAGAGGGTACCTTAGAGGTGCCCCCTGAAAACCTACTAGTCCTCTAGTGTGCTGGCTGACTGGTATCATACAGCCTGCCACCACAGAAAAGTTTCTGACCCCCTGTAGGAGAGAGCCCATGCTCTCAGAGGCCAGAAACAATGCCTGCTCCGGAGGATGGTGTTCATACCTCCTCCAGCAGGATGGCTAGTGATTTAGCAAATCAAGGCCAGAGGCTTCAAAGCCTCTGTTGCCTTTGAAATGCAATCCTGGCTTCCCAGAGTCCAGGGGAATGCTTGCCCTGAGGCCCCTTTGGCATCAGAGCAGATGGAAAAATAAGATAGTCAGTAGGCGTGTTTCACTTTCAGGCTAGGCACACCCCTACGGTGGGCCACCTGAAGTGGACAGCTGAGAAAGGATTCCACCATTTTGGATTTGGTGAAACTAGAAATTCTGGGTCAGGAATATGCACACTCTCCACAGGAAGTGGTCATATAGGGGGTGTAGTCACCCCAGGGGTAAGTAGCCTATTGGCTACTACTCTACACTCCCCTAAATGCCCCTAAATTCAATATTTAGGGGTCCCCCTGACACCAGGAACTCAAATTTGTCTTCTAAGAACGGAAGGAAGGACAAAGAAGAGCAGAAGTCGTGAGAACAGAAGTCCTGCACTGAGATTGGCGCCAAACCCTGCCTGGCTTCTTGCACCGTGATAATCACAAAGACCGACTCGTCCAGAAGCTGAGCAGCCTCCCCAAACCCTTGGAGGACTGTTCCCCCCTTCAACAACCAAGCAGCATCTCCCTTGGGGTGGAGGAGCCACCCCCCCCCTGCATCTGCAGGCACCGACTGCATCGACCCGGTACCTCGTCTTTCTGGCCATCAGGCCCACAGAGGGAGCAACTTGCCAGGAAGAGGTTGTCGTGAGTCCAGAAGGCCAGTCCCATCTTCTTCACCAAGTCTCGAGATGCTGACCCCTTCTGGAGCCTCTCAGCACCAATACCCTGGGTACTGGAACCCTTCCATCTGCCAAGGCTTGTTGTGTGTCCAGTTAGGACACCACCGACCTGCCATTGAGGGACTTAAGGATCCATGATGCCTTTGTCAAGAGTGGCCCTGCTACTCTGTTTTCTCTCCCTCTCCAGGTCACCAAAGTCAAGTGAGAACCTCTAATTACATCGACCCACCGGACAAAACACCTCTGCACCAGAGCCCCCCAGCCCGGGTTCACATAAACCGACTGTGCCCTTGTGCTCCAGAGACCCTCAAGAGCTGAGCCCCCTCTGGGGTTCTGCCGGACTTGTCCCCAAGTCCCTACTTGTAGCATTTCTTTTGCAGGTCCTTCTTCCATAGACTTTAACACGTAGCGCTCAAGGATGCGGGGCTTCAGTCAGTGGGAGACCTATATCAGGATGGGAACCTACTCCCATTTGATGTATTGGTAGATGAGTATGACCTGCCGAGGGACCAGTTCTTGCTTAATGCAGCGCTCATTAGAACGATGAGGACACTCTGGGGAGACATATCGGAGGAACCAAAAACACACCTGACACTACAGTACCTTCACATAATGGGGACGGGCAGACACCTTGTTAAATGGTTCGCAGAATCCTTACGGACACACGCGGCAACCCCACTCACCACATTGAGAGAGCGCTGGGATGCTGACCTACAGAGAGAAAGTACTGACCGGGAATGGACGAACATACTGGCGGGCCCCACTCGCATACCGAGGAATGCTCGGTTCAAGATCATACAATATTACATAACACAGCGAGCATATCTGACACCGTTTCAATAAATAGAATATTCAATCGAGCTGACGCGCACTGCCCCCGCTGCGAAACGATAGGAGGATATCTAGTACACATGCTGTGGGCATGCACCAAGCTGCGTAATTATTGGGAGGCCGTCACAACACACTTGGCACGGAGCGAGGTCTGGACTGGAGCTGGGAGGTGTGTGTATTGGGGCTATACCGCAGGCGCAAGAAACATAAAGTGACAACACGATTCATAGACTTAGGGCTCATAGTGGCAAAATGACTCATCACTAAACGCTGGAAGTCCCCTGACCCCCCCATCAACGCAGGCATGGTATCACTCCATGATATGTTGGGCGCAGGCGGAGGCGGTGGCCCTACACGGGGAGGATACCATAGGTATACGCAGGGCACCGATAGCTGCGGCCTGGGACGCAATTCTCACTGACCTACGGGGTGCATGGCAAGAACACTTGGAAACACAAGATCTATCCCAGGGGTCGAATACCACCGGGGGCGACACGGAAAGACCCCCAATACCAGCCTTGATGCCACCCCTTCTCTCACAAGACCCTCCCTCCATCCCCATTTCCCCCTCCCCCCCCTGAGTACCAACCTAGAAAGGTGAGAAGTGCCGGAATACGAAGCATGAGCCCCTGACAGACCCTTCATACGACAGCAGGCAATAACTTCGAGGCACTGCTGCGTGGTGAGCAGGTACTGGGAGAGATGGCGAGATATGTGACTAATATTGTAATGGCTACACCACCCCATAGGAAATGGAAATTTAGTGAGATGCGATTTTTTCCCCCCCTCTTTTCCCCACATTCTCCCCTTTCCCACTACTATCTCCTCTATCGGTTCTCATATATCCCCCTTCCCCTCCCCCTTGTTCTTTTCTTTGCTTTATTGTATTTCATGATGTTGAGTACGTATGTTATCGCAACCACCACGGTGCGAATTTACATGGAAAATGTGAAAACGAATAATTTGATTGTTGTGATACATAAAAATTGTAAAACTAATAAAGAAAATTAAACAAAACAACAACAAAAAAAACACATAGCGCTCGAGGCTACCAATGTGACCAGCACCTCTGCAACCAAATTCACCAGGGTAGGTAAAACCGAACTGCTGGTGGTTTCATGGACCTTGGCCCCTAAGCACCTTAAGTACTAGAAGGCACCCTTCAAAAACGTTTGCAAGTATATCTATGCAGTGTATGTTTCTCCCATAGGATAACATTGCCGCATTCGAGGCTCATACCTTAAAACCGTTATTTGACTGTATTTTCTTTTTCTACAAAAATCTATAACTCCTAAGGTACTTACCTGATTCCATTGATCTTGGTGTCTAAAAAGATATAAAAATCTGTTTTACTTTTCTAAATTGGTCTCGGATTTTCTTCTGAGTGTGTGTCACATTTATTGACTCTGTGTGTACAACAAATCCTTAGCACTACCCTCTGATAAGCCTAAGCTGCTCGACCACACTACCACAAAGAGAGCACTTGAGATTATTAATTTAAACTCTATAAACCAATAAGGGCTGTCTGAACTTTTTGCATGGTATGCCCTTACATTGGCACTACCACATAAAAGCCAGCTTCTTACAAATGCATATACCTTTTTGTTTATAGGTGGCGAAAGGGGCTTCATCCAAACCGACGCTTCAGTTTTACTCCCTTACCATCCTTCTCTCCCCGTTTTCCCCAGAGCTTGGTGGTTATTTTAAGAGGTACAAAGGATCTTAAGCTTCAAAGAGACCTGGGCCTATCTGCTTTGAAACCTGTTATAGCCCATTTTGTGACAGTACCGTTCCATGATGGGGATAAGGAGTGTGGAGTGAAGACTTAACACAGGAAACATAGAGATGCTAGTCAGAGAAGAAAGATCTGTGGCAGGAAAAATACATGCCAGGTTAGGGAGCGGGAGCTAATGCTACTTAAGGGGAAGGATGCCATTGAGTGGAAGCAGAGCAAATTCTGAAATGGAATCCCCTCCCTCCCCAAAGAGCACTACCACCCAAAAATGTAGTAACACATATTCCCCATCTCTTGTAAGCTATCATGAATCTTATCCATGGGCTCTCACCTACAGATAGCACTACACTGCTCCACAGTTAGATTTGTGCTACGTAACATACCTACGTTTGGGAAGAGAGTGTGTATAAAATTGCTTTATTAGATGAGGAGTTTAGGTGCCCATCTCAGGTAACAACCACAGTCCATGCCAGGGTGAACCACTAAAGGCACTAATGAAACCTGAGTTCAACCCTCTGGCAGCTATGGTGCAGAGCAGACAGGCTTAAGTTAGAGGCAATGCATAAAGTATTTATACAGTACTAAAACAGGAATAAAGTTAAAATGCAAAACAATGCACTAACCAGATTCATCCTTATCAAGGGTTTTACCTTCTGATTTCAATCCTTTAAGTCCCAGTCCACGACAGGAGTATACTTCTGAAGCCTTCCAAGACCTCAGAGGAGGCACTGAGACACGCAGAGTGGCAGGCAGAGGCCAACAGGAGGGTCCAGTCCAGGTCCTATTGCTACTGGTCAGTTGGGCAATTGCAAGAAAAGGCCTCTTGTAGCTTGTTGTTTCCCTGTAGCTTTAAGAGGTCAGCCCTATGACCCTTGGAGTCCACTTCTTTGTCCTTGGTACAATAGGGAGTGCAGGTTCAGTCCTTTGGGCTTTTCTCAGGTCTCGGACATCAGGTTCAGTCCTCTTCTGATCTTCCACAAGTCCCGGAGTGTTCTGAAGTGGATGCTTGGAGGTGCCATTTATGCATGGCACTAGCTAGTGAGTGGGACTAACCCATGAGGCCACCCTAGCCAATGGGTTAAAATTTCCTGGGGCTAACCCTACTCACTTTGGGCATTTTCAAGAAGGCAATTTAATTCACAATAATGCGGCTCTGATGGCTGTTGTGTGTGTGTGTGGAGAGAGTACTATGTTATCCTAGCACCCACCCAAATCTAACACTAAAATACAGTTTTAGGCAGTCCTTGTACCCCCAACAAACTCAGAGACAATAGTCTGGAATAACAAAAGCTGAGTTCTAATCAACCAGACAGTAGATGCACACAAAATGTTCTGGCATTCTGTATCTCTACTTATATGTAAAACTCTAGCAGACCTGTCAAACAAGTCTTGACACTCCGGCAGGATCTGACACTGTGATGTCAATAAGAGGCCCACTGTGATGGGTGCCAGTCTGGCTGTAGGGCCAAAAGAAGGGACTCTCGCCGGGATGTCCGTTAGTTGCTGCAGACTAGAGTTTGGCAGTAAAGATGTACCCAGTGGTTTGAGAGTGGACACTATTCCCCCCCATATTAGAAAGACGGTGGACCCTGAATATACATGGGCCATCGCCAGTCTTCCCGTTCTGATATCTTGGTGGCCAATATACTTTTAATTTACTATCACAACTTTGAGCAGAGTGACAAATTTACCAGGTCCTGATGAATGCCACTGAACCCAGCTGGGGTCAATCATGGGCAGAAACATGTTGACCATCTACAGAGGTCTATTTGATTAAAACCCCGGGTCCTCTCCTTTTTAATCCTATCTTAGTGAACCACTAAATAAAATGGATTCGTCCCTCGGGAGATGGTTTTATCCAACACTCCTTTTGCACTCTGCCCCTCACGCACCCTATAACGTCGCTCACCTTTAAAACACCTCAGCTCCTCCCGCAAGGGAGTTGTAGCCCACACCTAGACCCTTGCAGTCCAGGTGTGAGGAGGGAATCCAATGATGAAGCATGTCACCTTCGGGTGAGTGAGGGTTCTTGTGCTGAAAGGAATTCTCCCAGTGGCGTAACAAAACATGAGGGGGCACTCTGCAAAATATGCTGAAGGGGCCCGCACACAAATCAGTAGGGGCTTAGGGGGCCCCCTCCAGTATGGGTAAGCCTGGGGGGCCTTTGTTACGCCCTTGACCCCTGACAGCTCTCTCACACACACACATACAGTCGTATATAGGACACTATATAGATGTACTGGGGTTCTTCTGTTTTCTATTTTATGACCATACATACGTTTTGTGAGTTGCATGGACAAAATAAGGTAGCAGGTGTGGGTGTTAACTATATCTGCTTGTGACAAGTAGGCCTTTTTGAAGTTCACTAATATCCTTGGCGCAGCCCGCAGGCCATCCTAACAAGGAGAGGACAACACCTCCCCACACCCAAGGCCCTTTGTCCCTGTCCTTTCAGCAGTTCACACCTTCCAGTGAGGGACCCCTCAGCAGCCAGGACAGAGGCAGAAGTCCCAGAAAGGCCTTTAAGGCTTTAGGCAGAGAACAGGTAGCTTTCATAAAGTACCATCTATTTAGTAGTTAGACAAAACTCGACTTTACCATGAAATCGGATTTGTTTCACTATTAAAATCAATCAATCAATCAATCACAGAATTTGTAGAGCGCACTACTTACCCGCGAGGGTCTCAAGGCGCTGGGGAGAAAAAAAAGGGGGGGGGGTGCTGCTACTGGTCGAACAGCCAGGTCTTGAGTAGCCTCCTGAAGGTCAGCAGGTCTTGGGTCTGTCGTAGGCTTAGTGGAAGGGTGTTCCAGGTCTTGGCGGCGAGGTGTGAGAAGGATCTGCCGCCGGTGGTTGTTCTTCGAATGCGAGGGACGGTGGCGAGGAGAGGTCGGCGGAGCGGAGCTGGCGGTTGGGGACGTAGAAGAAGAGTCGTCTGTTGAGGTAGGCTGGGCCAGTCTTGTGGAGTGCCTTGTGTGCGTGCATGAGGAGTTTGAAGGAGATTCTCCTGTCGACGGGGAGCCAGTGCAGGTTCCTCAGGTGGGGAGTGATGTGGCTGTGGCGTGGTACGTCGAGGATCAGGCGTGCGGAGGCGTTTTGTATGCGTTGCAGTCGCTTGATGAGCTTGGCCGGGGCTCCCGCGTAGAAGGCGTTCCCATAGTCAAGTCTGCTACTGACGAGGGCCTGGGTGACTGTTCTTCTTGTATCTGTCGGGATCCACCTGTAGATCTTGCGAAGCATGCGGAGGGTGTTGAAGCAGGAGGAGGAGACTGCGTTGACTTGCTTGGCCATGGAGAGCGTTGAGTCGAGGATGACTCCCAGGTTGCGTGCGTGGTCGGTGGGTGTTGGGGCTGCTCCCAGTGTCGTTGGCCACCAGGAGTCGTCCCAGGCTGAGGGGTTGGAGCCGAGGATGAGGACCTCTGTCTTGTCCGTGTTCAGCTTTAGTCGGCTGATCTTCATCCAATCGGCGACGGCCTTCATTCCTTCATGGAGATTGGATTTGGCGGCGAGGGGTCCTTGGTGAGGAGAGGATCAGTTGAGTGTCGTCGGCGTAGGAGATTATGTTGAGGTCGTGCTGTCTAGCGATGCGTGCGAGCGGGGCCATGTAGATGTTGAACAGTGTTGGGCTGAGGAAGATCCCTGGGGTACGCCGCAGATGATCTCGGAGGCTTCGGATCGGAAAGGTGGGAGGCGGACTCTCTGGGTTCTGCCGTCGAGGAAGGAGGTGGTCCATTCCAGGGCCTTGTCTCGGATCCCTGCGTCGTGGAGGCGTGCGCGTAGAGTGCGGTGGCAGACAGTGTCGAAGGCGGCGGAGAGGTCCAGCAGGATGAGGGCTGCGGTCTCACCGTTGTCCAGCAGGGTCCTGATGTCGTCGGTGGCGGCGATGAGGGCAGTCTCAGTGCTGTGGTTGCTGCGGAACCCTGATTGGGATGGGTCCAGGATGCTGTTTTCTTCGAGGTATCGGGTTAGCTGTTTGTTGACGATCTTCTCGATGACCTTGGCTGGGAACGGAAGCAGGGAGATGGGCCGGAAGTTCTTGAGGTCTCTCGAGTCCGCCTTGGGTTTTTTGAGTAGGGCGTTGATCTCTACGTGTTTCCAGCTCTCTGGGAAGGTCGGGGTCTCGAAGGAGAGATTGATAACGTTGCCCAGGTGGGGTGCGATGGAGCTGCTGGCTTTGTTGGAGATGTGGTGCGGGAAAGGGTCTGACGGGGAGCCGGAGTGTATTGTGCTCATGGTCTTGATGGTGTCATCGATGTTCACGCTGGCCCAGGCTGGCAAGGGGTCATGGTCGATGGTGTGCGGCGGGTCTGGTGTATCTATCTTAGTAGGGGCTGTCTGGGTGTTGAAGCTGTCGTGGATGTCGGCGATCTTGCGGTGGAAGAAGGTGGCGAGGGAATCGCACAGGGCTTGCGACGGCGGGATGTCGTTGGTGTTGGAGCTGGGGTTGGAGAGTTCCTTCACGATGTTGAAGAGCTCCTTGCTGTTGTGTGCATTGTTGTCGAGGCGGTCTTTGAAGGAGATTCTCTTGGCGGACCTGATGAGGTGGTGGTGGTTACGGATGGCGTCTTTGTGGGCTGCGTGGCTGTCCGGTGTCTTATCACTGTGCCAGTTCTCAAGCTAGGAGTTCCGGGGTGAACCAGCTGGCTCTTTTGGTGGTGTCGCTGTAGGTGAGTTTTTTCAGCGGGGCGAGGGTGTTGGCACAGTCGTCTATCCATCGTCTGAGGTTGCAAGCAGCGTCGTCGGTGTTGGATGGGTCGGAGGGAGGGCTGAGAGCGAGGTTTGCCCGTAGTTGGTCTTCGGTGACTTTGCTCCAGCAGCGGCGTGGGATCTGTTTGGTGCGGTGGTGTGTGGGGGGTTTCTGGAAGGTGAAGTGGATGCAGCGGTGGTCGGTCCAGAGGAGTTCCGTGGTGTGGCTGAAGGAGACGTGGGAGCTTGAGGAGAAGACAGGGTTGAGCGTGTGGCCGGCGGAATGAGTCGGTGTTGTGACGAGCTGTCTCAGTCCGAGGTTGGCGAGGTTGTCGATCAGGGTGGTGGAGTTGCTGTCGTTGTTGTTCTCCAGGTGAAAATTCAGGTCTCCGAGGAGGATGTAGTCGGTAGAGGTCAGGGCGTGCGTGCTGATGAAGTCGGCGATGGAGTCGCTGAACTGGGGTCGGGGCCCAGGGGGTCTGTAGACAAGGGTGCCCCTAAGGGTGGTGTTGGGGTCCGTGTGGATCTGGAAGTGCATGTGTTCGGCGGTGCAGAGAAAGTCGTCGGTGCTGGTCGAGACCCTGATGGAGTTCTTGTGGACAATGGCGATTCCTCCTCCTACTCCGTTGACGCGGTCCCTGTGGGTGATCTTATAGCCGTATGGGATGGCTATGGCGATGTCGGGTGCGGAGGAGTCGTTCATCCAGGTCTCTGTCAGGAAGGCGACGTCTGGTGATGATGTGTCGAGCAGGTCCCAGAGCTCGACGGCGTGTTTGCGTGCGGAGCGGGTGTTCAGTAGGATGCATCGGAGGTGGTTGAGGTCCTTCTTGGCGGGCGCTCGGTGGCTCCGAGGCTGGTGTAGCTGCAGTTCCGGCAGGTGAAGGGGCCATGAGTGCGTTTCGGGGCGGCCTTGAAGCAGTTGTGTGTCCGTCCGGGGTTGAGAGCGTGGAGTGTGGTGGCATCGTAACGGCGTCGGTCCTCGAGGCTGGAGCGGGGGGCGCGCGGCCCAGGGGTTCTGGCACTGGGCGCGGTCCAGGCGCGGACGGGCGCAGACGGGCTTGCCTTAGGTGTGCCCGCTGCGCGGCCGCACAGCGGCCGCCATATATTGGGAGGTGGGAGGGAGGAGCAGCTGGGAGGCAGGGGCAGCGAATGGGCAGTCAGGGGGGTGGGGCCGCAGGGGACGCAGCTGCGGGAGTGGAGAGAGGCAACAGGGGGTACAGAAGGCAAAGTTGGGCACGGAAAAATGGGGGCACTAGGGGAAACAGAAGGCAAAATGGACACAAAAAATGGGGGCACGAGGGGAAACAGAAGGCAAAAATTGGGCACAGAAAAATGGGGGCACGAGGGGAAACAGAAGGCAAAATTGGGCACAAGAAATGGGGGCAACGAGGGGAAACAGAAGGCAAAAATGGGCACAAAAAATGGGGGCACGAGGGGAAACAGAAAGCAAAATTGGGCACAAAAAATGGGGGCACGAGGGGAAATAGAAAGCAAAATGGAGCACAAAAAATGGGGGCACAAGGGGAAACAGAAAGCAAAATTGGGCACAAAAAATGGGGGCACGAGGGGAAACAGAAAGCAAAATGGACACAGGAAATGGGGGCAAAGAGGGGAAACAGAAGGCAAAATGGACACAGGAAATGGGGGCAACGAGGGGAAACAGAAGGCAAAAATGGACACACAAAATGGGGGCACGTGGGGAAACAGAAGGCAAAACGGGCACCGAGGCAACAAGCAGAGGGGCGAGCTTACCAGCAGCAGCAGCGGGCAGGACAACACAGGCGGAGCTGTGTGGCGGGGGAGCGACCTACCTGGCAAGGTCAAGGGTCGCTCTCCTCACCGCGCAGCGGCCGCCATATATGGGGAGGTGGGAGGGAGGAGCAGCTGGGAGGTGGGAAGCAAGGGCAGCGAATGGGCAGTCAGGGGGGCGGGGCCGCAGGGGACGCAGCGGCGGGAGTGGAGAGAGGCAACGGGGGGTACAGAAGGCAAAGTTGGGCACGGAAAAATGGGGGCACAAGGGGAAACAGAAGGCAAAAATTGGGCACAGAAAAATGGGGGCACGAGGGGAAACAGAAGGCAAAAATTGGGCACAGAAAAATGGGGGCACATGGGGAAACAGAAGGCAAAAATTGGGCACAGAAAAATGGGGGCACGAGGGGAAAACAGAAGGCAAAATTGGGCACAAGAAATGGGGGCAACAAGGGGAAACAGAAGGCAAAAATGGGCACAAAAAATGGGGGCATGAGGGGAAACCGAAAGCAAAATTGGGCACAAAAAATGGGGGCACGAGGGGAAACAGAAAGCAAAATGGAGCACAAAAAATGGGGGCACAAGGGGAAACAGAAAGCAAAATTGGACACAGGAAATGGGGGCACGAGGGGAAACAGAAAGCAAAATGGACACAGGAAATGGGGGCAACGAGGGGATACAGAAGGCAAAATGGACACAGGAAATGGGGGCAACGAGGGGAAACAGAAGGCAAAAATGGACACACAAAATGGGGGCACGAGGGGAAACAGAAGGCAAAACGGGCACCGAGGCAACAAGCAGAGGGGCGAGCTTACCAGCAACAGCAGCGGGCAGGACAACACAGGCGGAGCTGTGTGGCGGGGGAGCGACCTACCTGGCAAGGTCAAGGGTCAATGAGTCCTTAAAATATTCTTCTAGCTGGTACCAAACTGAAATCATCATTATAAGGTGTAATAATATAATCCAGTGCTTTCCTTTGGAAGTAGCAGGCCTTGCCACAATGAAAATAGCGTTTAGGCTTTTTCACTGTAAGGACATGTGGAACATTAAACTTTTACATATTCTACTTTTAAATACCATGCACCCTGCCTTAAGGGCAATAAGGCCTGCCTTAAGGGCGACTTATTAATATTTAAAAAGAAGATTTAGGCCTGTCTATAGGGTTTATTTAGACAGGTCGAATTGGCAGTTTAAAACCTTGCACAGTGAGGCACTGTTGGCAGGCATGCAGTCATGTTTACATTGTCACTGTAGTGGATGGCACAATGGGCGCTGCAGTCCACTTGTGACATTTAACTTACAGGTCCTGGGTACACCTTGGTACCATATACAAGGGACTTATATACAAGGGACTTATAGGTAATGTAAATATGCCAATCAAGTGTATACCAAGTTTACCATGTTGAAAGGAGGAGCACAAGCGCTTTACCACTGGTTAGGAGTAAAGTGCAATGAGTTTTATGGCCAGAAAAAAAATAGGGTGCAGCAAAAATGCAAAACAAATCAGGGTGACCCTGCAGAAAGGGCACATTTCCAACCAAATGAATAAAAACAATTCTAGCAGTCACACTGAGATGAATCTTAGTTGCTGTGCCACATTCTACAAGATGGGGTGCAGTTCCCCACAAAAGGGAGAGATGGGGCACTAATGCCAAATGCAACTCAGCTAATTGTGTATCCGCCTCTATCAGTAAAGTACAAGAGTGTCTATGAGCTCTTTTCTCAGGAAACTGACCACAAACACCTTTAAAAGGCCAAGCCACTATCTTCATCCCAGCCTACTAATGGTGTTTAAGAGCAGCTCTTGGAAGCGAGGCGCTAGCCCCTAATGAGCTCTAGTGCGAAGCACAATTTACATTGTTTTTTGAAAAAGAAATGAAAATATACGTGACCTCTTGCTGAGTATAATTAGTCTCCTCCAGACTGATGGCAGATTATAAACCACCAATAACAGTCAGGAATATTTACATTAGCGCAAATGTTTTGTAGATCTTCCACAAGAGTGGTGCTTTTCAGGAGAGCTAAAGCAGGGTTCTGAGCTCCTAGAAGTGTCTGGGCCATCCCGACGCCCCCCACCCCCCATGGTAAAACTGGCTGGGACTCATCTCGGAGACTGCAGAACATGGACGTCGATTCACCTAACTGAATACCGGGTAGCAGAAGGGACATCTTATGCCCTTTGTCATCCGCACCCACTTTTGAAACTTGACAGGAAGTGACATCACTTGACCTTTCACCCTAATGACCGCACAGGAAGGTGATGCGACTTTTTACTCTTACAATGACAGGACGTAAAAATAAGTGAAAATAACTTTCCATGCATGCCACTCCCTGCAAGATAGCCCAGTAGGTTCATGCTGTAGAGATTCGAGTGTGACATCCAAGTAAGTGATTTAGATGCAAGAAATGTCTCTCAGTAGGTTAGTGAACCTTTTGCGGAGGTGTGTTTGTATGTGTGTCGTTGTAATCTTAAGGGCACAGGTTCACACCCTGTACAACCTGTTCACCAGTTTATGTATCTGCAGTCTGGCCAGCTCCTCCCTCTCTTCCCTTCAACCTAAACTTAGGCTACCCCCTCTCCTCCTCCCCCCCTCCTCCCAAACTGGTGCAGTCTGGCTGCCTCTTACCCCCCTCTCTGAACATCACACTGACATCCATTTGGTTCTTTGAAGGGTCTCAAACACCCTCAGTGACAAATTTGACATAGCTTTATCTTTGAAAAGGCACGAATCGTAAACAGCGTTCAAGTAACGTTCAATTTTTTTTGTCGGTCCAGAAAATGTAGTAAAATTATTTGAAACAAAAAAATGCTTAAAAAGCAATATTTGAGTTTACCAAACACAAGAAATTAAAATTTGGTAACTGGGTAAGAAATCATACAATCATGGCAAGGCCGCTTTTCAGTGAATAAAAGGGGCACCAAGGACTGGGAGTAAAAGGGAGGGTTTTGACAATGCAAGGCAAGGTATTTGTAGAAGAGCAAAATTATCTAAGACTGATGCCACGAGGAACTAAGATGGGCACAGAGCTCTGCACCCTGCAGTCTTATGGTGGTGTGCGTTCAAATCTGCCATCAATGGCCAGAATCTGCAGATTAGTAGGGAACAGGGAGAGCTAGGACACTCTAAAGGTGGGGTTTCCTGAACTCCTTAGCAGTGCTTAATTTGTAAAAGAACGAGTGCCGGTGCTTAAAGCTCTGCTCTGGCAGTGCTCTAACAAATCCACAGGTCGAATACCAAGGTGTTGAATTCACCTCGGGCTCTTTATTCCACAGACACAGCTGCTGCCCCTTTATCTGGCTCTTGCCGGTCCCTGCTTTCTCCCTGGGTGACGTTTTTTCCGTCTTTCTCTTCTTTCTTCTTTCCCGTTTGTATGTTTTTCGCTCTGTTGCCGGTAGTCAATATCTGATGCGGAAAAAGAAGAGCCAGTCCCTAAAAATGAGTGCCGGTGGGCTACACCAGCAGTCACTGGCTCAAATTAAGCACTGGTCCTTGGAAAGCCAGCAAGAGCAGTACTCACTCTGTTGTGTAGTTCCTACAAATCTTTATAGGATCTGCACGTTTAGACAACATAGACTGTGGGATTGGTGTCCAAACTGATTCCAGACACCCCCACCGGGTATGTTAGCCTGTATACCAGCTAGCTCGCAGTGCCACTGTAAACTCCTCTTACCAAGGAGAGAATAGTTCCTGGCAATTATCGAACATGACAACCCTGTCCCATCAGGGATCGTGGAAACAGTACAGTACTTTTCGCTCAGTCACTCGTGCTCACTTTGTCTCAGAGAGATACACAGAATAAACGGTGGAGACGTTTTCAATAAGCATTTATTGAACCAGCATCATTCTAGTGTAAAATAGGTGTGCTGACACAACCATAAGACAGAAACAGATATAAATGATTATAATCACCAACAGAGTAAACGGATGGTATATTTCTACCATAGTGCTAAAACAATTAATATAGGCAGGTATATCAATACATGACAATAATAATGCGTACTCCTACGATGCAACCCTAACTAGATGTACCTAAGTGTACCTAGCATGTATGTAGGTGTAGAGCCAAGAATTCCCCTAGGATGAAGCCAACCCATTACCTGGTGTGAGAGAATGAAGGACCCCTTCTTGGTCTCGAGATGGACACCCCGCAAGGGATGTCAGACCACTGCGTGCTGGAGTGTCTGCGTGCAGGAACCTCAGCGTCTCGCGTCAGTGTGTCAGCATGGAAGTCTTTCTCCTCTGCCTTGAACCTGTCTCAAGTTCTTTAGCTCACTTCGCAACCCCAGTTCAGACCAGCTGGGTCTGAACTGGGGTGGCGAAGTGAGCTAAAGAACGATGATGGATTCAACCCAGATCTGTGACTAGGGGTGAGTGTCTGAAAAGTTTCAGCGCTCCGTCCATCGTCTCCTTGTGTTTGCTTTGTTCGCCCTAAGTTGGCAGGGTATGCCCAGACGTGGGTTCCTTGCTCACTTTGCCACTGGATTCAAGCTAGCCTGGATGATGAGGGGTGTTACCCTGAAACCGGTCCCAGGATGGTTGTTTCCGGTCCAGGGAAGACTTGGATTGGCAGTTTGGGCTGGTCTGTTCCCATGAGGCACAGGGTCAGGACTGATTTGCATATGGCTGGGTCTGAACTGGGGTGACGAAGTGAGCTAAAGAACGATGATGAATTCAACCCAGATCTGTGATTGGAGGTGAGTGTCTGAAAAGTTTCAGCGCTCCGTCCATCATCTCCTTATGTTTGCTAAGTGTGACATAAAGGCTGCCTTCTGGCTCCTGCCCATACACCCCTAGCATTTTTCCTTGCTAGGATTACAGTTTGAAAGGCCGATCTATGTGGATAAAGCCTTACCGATGGGTTTCGCTATATCCTGTAAACTGTTTGAATCCTTCAGTTTCCTTTCTGCAATGGTGTTTTACATTCAAAACAGGACATGAGCTTGTAACTCACTATCTGGACGATTTTCTGTTCTTGGGAAAAGGAGGTACAGGTAATTGTTAGCGAGCACTACCTCAATTCCAATCAGTGGCTGACGAGTGATGGGTTCCCTTGGCTCCTGATAATAAAGAATTTTTCAAGTACAACCTTGGTATTTCTAGGTATTGAATTGGATACAATAACTATGGAAGCTAGGTTACCACGGACAAAGATTCACGAAATCCTGCTGTTACTGGAAGAAGCGATAGCTATACCTAAACTATCTTTGGGTCAAGTTCAGCTTTTGCTAGGCCATCTAAATTTTGGTGGTAAAGTGGTAAGAGCTGATAGGTCTTTCACAAGAAGCTCAACGGAGTGATGATGTCGTCTATGATATGGATTTCAATTCACTTGTGCAAATTTTCTCAGATGCAGCTGGAGTGGATGGTTTTGGCCTCTTCTGGGGAGGGCGTTCGTGTTCAGAGAGGTGGCCAGCTACATAGTTGAAAGAGGGGAGGACCATTGTTTTCCTAGAATTTTTCCACCTGCTGGTGGCCCTTGCTTTGTGGGGCAAAGAGTTGGCAAACAAAACAGTGACTTTTAATGTTGATAACCAGACAATGATAGCATTGGTGAATGGCCAAAGGGCAAAAGATAAGAAACTTTTAAATCTGTTTCAGCGCTCCATGCTGAGCTGTCTTATGTTTAACATTGTGTTTAGGGTGAAACACTTGCCAGGTGTGAATAATAACATTGCAGACACATTGTCTCGTTCACAGTACCAAAGATTCCATGGTTTGGCACCCAGAGCGGATACAGTGAAGACAAAGGTATCAGCAGAAATTTGGGAGCTAGGAGACTAAGAATGTTAAGTCTAGTAGAGAATTTCATTGCGCAGAACACAAGGTCAGCATACAGGCAATCTTGGGAAGAGTTTCTAGTTTGTGGTGCGATAAGGAGAGGTACAGATGAGAAGAATATGGAAGAGAGAAGATGTTACATGTTTTATTCGGCTTAATATAGAAAGAGGAAGGCCTGCAAATACCATAGCTGGCAAATTGTCAGATATTGCCTTTTACACAAGTTCTTTTGGGGATACGAGCCCAGTGCAGCTGAAATGGGTAGGAGAATGTTACAAGGCTGGTCTAAAGAACAGCATAAAAGAAGGGAACCTATTACCATACCCCTGTTGATACTGTTAGTGCGTGAACTTAAAATGACTTGCTCTAGTGAATCTGAGTTTTTGTTATTCGGATTGGCCATGTTGTTTTGGGGGGGCTTTTAGGATTTTGGAGATACTAGGGGTTGCTAACAAAGCTGGAATGGATACCAAAGATGTTAAAAAGCAGGGCAATACTTTGTTGGTGCCATTCCGTACATCTAAGACGGACCAGAAAGGTAAGGGTGCTCAAATTGTGATGAATGCCATAGGTAGTGATTTGTGCCCAGTGGCAGCTCAGGACAGTTTCATATTGTAAGAGAAGATTCAGGGGGCAGACTATTTTGACATCAGGATGGCTCACCTTTGAAGGCAAGACAGGTATTGGGGGTTCTGAGGACAATTCCGACACAGCAAGGGAAAAGAGCCTAATGTTTTGGCGCACACTCGTTTAGAATAGGTGCGGCGTCTGAGGCTAATAAATTGGGTATTCCTCTCAAACAGATCATGCAACTAGGACGTTGGTCTTTGGATTGCTGCCTACGTTACATTAGGCAGATGGAAAATAGTCACTAACTTGCATCAGGTGACAAGTGTTAATCTTTATATTTGTATTTTCGACTCCCAAGTCCTTGAGATTTGATTTTTTAAATCTGCAAGTTTCCTCGCAGGAGACAAATGCAGTACATTTTAATTTTTATGAACAGTGAAGAATTTTTGCATGGAATATAAAAATATCACATATTAGCTAGTCGTGTGAAGGAAAGTATGCATAGTGCCTATGTAGTATATGTGAATCTACCTTTATAATGATTTTTTAAGTGTATGTAAGTAAAGATGAAGAATTTTACAAAAACTTTTTCTTAAAATATTTGGTGACTGTGGACTCATGCGCCCACTCATGGGTCACTCAGTCTTCCATCCTTCCGAGGTCGATAAAATGTGTACTTTTTAGTTAGCTGGGTAACACAAAAAAGTAATTTAGTGTCAAGAAGTGAATGTGCGGTTTACAAGCACTTATATTAACTGAAATAAACACGTTCAAAGTAACTTTTATAATTCAACTGTATGTCTTAAAATATCGATTGCATTAATGCTAATTCTTAAGAACAATTGCTTTTCATACGTTGACATTATCATATATTTGTTAACATATAATGTAATAACTCGCCGTTAATGAGTCTTCATTTTAAGTATTTTTTAAACACATTTCTTTCTTACTCAGGACCATGGACAACATTGATGGTCTCACATATACATAATGTTACTCCCGAACATGGCACACATGGTATAATCCCTATAGCTGAAATGCCTTGTACATATTATTTGCTATGCTTAATGCACGCACGCTTCGCACACTCTATGGCCAGGATGCATTGTGGGTATTCCTGTACCTTGCAGTAATTACAGCCTCTGTCTGCTTCAAGGACACATACCCGCTGAACAGCTTTACACATAAAGAATGTTTACCTATGGTGGAATGTACCCATTGCCAGCTCTAATAAAGAGGCGGCGGCTCGAGCCTCGATTATTACAATGTCTGTTGCGTCAGAGATCCTAGGCAGCGCCATCTTTGATGTTGTAATTATGTCCTTTGATAGTTTTCACCTGGTACTTCTACAACGTGTGACCGAGAGAAACACCTGGGTGTTTGGCAGCTTCCGAGATATTCATAACAGAGGTTTAAAGCTGCACATATGGTGTCTCTATTGGCTTCAAGGGCAAGAAGAACAAGCACTGGCAAAGCCAATAGGTCTAGTTTGCATTTGGAATCCGGTCTAAATATTTTAGAAAATCCTGCTGCAGTGAGAAAAAAAAATTATGATTGCTGTCTGTATACAATGAATCTTTGAGATACAGAATTTTAGGGACAGATTTATTTCTGGGCAGTCAGGTCGTCATCCACCAGGGCGACGGAATATTTTACTCTGTCGCCCTGGCGGAGGTTCCAACTGCCCAATTTATAAATGTCTGTTGGGTTTGCGGGCATTAAGGCATTCAATGCAGCAACAGGAACCACTGGCAAGGCGGTTCTTATCAATACATTGTAACTTTGCCGTACAGCTCCATCAAACATAACAGAGCCTTATTGCAAAGTTACATTTATTTTTTATTTCCACAAACAAAACTTCAAAGCGTATCTCCCTGTGCCTTGGTTTCCTTCTCTGCCAAAGCTGAGACTGTCTAGAGGTGATTGAATTTTGTAGCTGAGGTAGTTAGACCAAAAATATAATCTCCATATTGCAAAGAGCAGACAACCAAGATTATTTTAGGAGATGTGGAGGTGAAGGCGCCTTCCGCGTCTAGAAAATTTGGAGAAAATGACTATGTACTGTGATTTTTTTTTAACTGTTTCCAAAGAGCCTAGTTAGTGATGCATAGGTTTTACACAAAGTTAAGCAGGAATATTCATAGAACATTCAGATACTTGCAAGTCTGCCACTTTACAAAAAAACCATATTTCTCGGCATCAACATCATGTATGCGCCTCCCAGGTAATTATGCACCTATAGAAACAATGAGCAAAAGACAAATAATTGTGCCACCTGAGAAGTAGTTACTGATACAGTGTGCCCATTATTGTAATCATGCCAGTTGTCAGACTGTACAAATGTGAATTTTTCTTCTCACACCCTCTCAACACGGTCTGAAGAATTGACTATATGCTGATAAAAAATGTACTCACCCCAGCTGTCATCGCCCCATCGATTGAACCAATATTAATCTCAGATCACGCCTGTATCTCAGTAGACTTAAAATTCAGCCACAACAACCCCCCACCCCCCAGCAGACTACATGGAGATTCAACGACGTAGTTCTTAAACTTAAAGAGCAATCACTTATTGGAAAAAATTAAAAGCTCTATTACTAACTTCTTCCTTGAGAATGACACAAAAGAAACCTCTAAAGCAAGAGTACTCACAAACTTTCTCTTAGGGGCCAAATTTACAGTGTGGTTTGTGGCCGAGGGCCACACCGGTGGGGGCGGGATCAGTGGGGGGTGGGGTCAGAAGGGGCAGAGCTAGAGTAAAAAACAAATCTGTGACCATGAGGTCGAACAGAGGCCCCTGAGGTGGACGCATTAGTCCACTGAGCCACCAGACCCGGTATGTATGTATGTATGTATGTATGTATGTATGTATGTATGTAAGTGTGTATATATATATATATATATATATATATATATGTTCTCCCTGACGGAAAGAAGTTGAGCCGCACTCGTAACATGCTGTTTGCGAATCTTTATTTATTAGTTGATGAAGCAGCACGGCAGTCCTGGCGCGTTTCGGTCTCCAAAGACCTTTTTCAAAGGTAAGCCTGCACTCTTGCACATCGCTGGTGTCCACAGCCTAATGTCCTGATTTAAATTTTGCTCCTCCAATGGATAACTTTTATAGTTGCATTCTGGGGGATGTGGTCCAACCGGTGTGTCTTTAATCCCTCCAGTGGGCGGTGCTTTAACATACTGTTTCATTGAATCATGTGCTATTATGAGTATTCCACAACCGTCAGCATTCGTTACTCCGTATCCAGTCCTATTTTCAAGGCTGTTAAGGATCCAATACCGGAGATAGTCTTCGGCTGCAACCCATTGCCCTGTTGCATTTTCACGGGCTACAAAGGTTGGTTCCAGGTATATATACACACACATACATTTTATAATAGCGTTGGTTGCAGGCGTGCAACGCCCATAGGGTGAAAAGGGCTTCAGCCCCCCCAAACCACCCCCATCATGTGTCTTAGCCTGGGCTGCTGCAGCTCGAGCTGCTGTGGGCTCCACTGGGCAGTGTCTGGAGTCTTATCTCCAGCACGCCCGAAGTTGTTCACAGGTCTTTAAAGACCATTTGCATATTTACATACCTTTGTAAACTGGTTACTAAGGCTTAGTTTTTTTTTCTGGTTCAAGTACCCCCTGCCCCCCCCCCTCTGCCTTACATTTGTATTTTACATTTACTGCTGTAGTGTGCGAATGCATTTCATGAAAAGGAATATAAAGTAGGGTTGCCAAAAGAAAAATGCCAGCCATGTGTTTAAAGAGTCTGCAGAGACCTCATCTTGACACCAAATAGGGTTATAAATAAAAAGTATGTATTCATTTGTTATGTGACTTTTCTGTCTTTGTTCCCTTTAATTATCAGTCATGGATCATTCAGGCAGCCCTAGAACTCAATTAAATTGCTGTTTGAAGTATGCACAGATAAGTGCCGAAAATAGGGCTTTAGGTGACTGCTTATTTTTGTACCGTCTGTGACATCAAAATAAGCAGCAAGCAGGCTGGCAAAGAAGATGGTCTGTGGGGGCAAGGAGTGGCACAGGCTGGCCCGATCCATGGGAGTCCCCCTTCTGCAGTTCCCAAAGGCTGCATATGGTGTTGAAAACAGCAGGCTGTGGCCGACGACGTCATTGGCAAAGGCAGCAGGAAGCTTTCAGAAGGCCCCATAAAAGTCAGCTGTGAATGTGCAACAGCTGACTTTAAAAAGGGGCCTTCGCTTCCCGCCAGGCATGCAACGTCACTAAGGCTCTCGAGAAACACAAAAGAGGGCAGTTGGACCATGCGCAGGAAAGTTGTTATCGCGCATGCTCCAGTGGCCCTCTTTTGTGTTTACTGAGAGTGTCAGGGAGCCCAGCACTTATAAATGTGGTTCTGTGAAAAAGGTCCGCAGGCCGCCTAGGAAGGTCTGACGGGCCGTACTATGGGTACCACGGCTCTAAAGAAACCCTATTGGATGCCATGAAGGCCACCATCAGAGGAGGCTTCGTTAGTATTATGTCTAACATAAATAAGAGCACAAACAAATGAGTCAATGACTTTAATTAAACAACTAGAAAAGGAATCTTCCACTAATAAAAAAACTGAACTCTTACATCAACTGAAAACTTTAAAATATGATTATAGCAAGCTGTTGAGTAACAGGGAGCACATCCGGGTGCAACACAACAAAATGAAGACTTTTAAATAATCCAACAAAGCAGGCAAAGCACTAGCAAATTACTTAAAATGTAAAAAGAGCCAGAACTACATCCCGTCTATTAGAGACAAAACAGGAATGACCACCATGGACCCACTACAAATAGTTAAGGTTTTTAGAGAATTCTATAACGACCTCAAAAACCCCAACTAATCAACATCAATAGTCGACTGAGAAATACTTCGAGAACTTTCAGGTTCCAACTCTTTCCGACCCTGATCTTATCTCCTTCAACCAACCCCTCTCTCGCCCCGAACTTACGAAAGCGGTATGCACCCTTAAACTTGGGAAAGTGCCAGGGCCTGATGGCTTTTCAGCCAACTTTTATAAAACATTCCAAAATGAACTTATCCCTCAATTGGATCCCTCTTCACTCACTTTGAGAAAACTGGAAAAATCACAGGTACAACTTCTGAAGCCATCATTACTGTGATTTATAATGAGGGGAAGGACCCCTTAGAGGTCAAAAACTATAGACCCATTTCCCTCCTAAACTTGGACTGTAAAGTGTATGCAAAAATCCTGGCATCAAGACTAGAGAGAACTCTTCCATCCCTTATCCACAGATCACAAACCGGCTTTGTAAAACGTAGACATGGCTAAGACAACGTTCAGGTTTTCTGCCACATCATTGAAAAAGCTAAATCTTTAACATCACCTACAATGGCCCTGGCCTTTGATGCAGAAAAGCCCTTCAATAAGGTCTCCTGGCCTTTCCTGCACGCTGTCATGCACAAATTTAATCTTGGAGAGTCCTTCATCCGTCAAACATTCATGTTGTTTTCCCAACCCTCGGCTCGTATCAGAGTTTATGTTTTTTTTTTTAAAAACAAACTATTGATTTTCCATTTAAGTTCTGCATAACTGGCAAGTACAGGCAAACATCACATTACTGATTCATGCAACAATGTACTATGTTTATATCTACATGTTGTATCTTCAATGACAACAGGTTATCGGATGTCGTTCGTCTTGCATGTACCCATTTCTACTCCCTTATTAAGCATTCTGCAAATGTTTGAAAAGATCTGTTAACAGATAAACCCTGCCCGTCCTGCCGCCCCCCACCCCAACTCGTTCTGGCAACCTTATCTATATGTTGGAGTGCTTTGCGTCCAATTCAATCTAGCAGGAGATTTTGACGGTATTGACTGTGGCTCCTAGCTTTCCCTGCCATAAACTGCAGGTCCATGTGTGGCACCTATACAATGGACTATTGTGTGTTCCGGGTGTTAGCTATGGGGTCCTGGTCCATGCCTTTAAGGGCTTCTAGCATGATATCCCACTCCATGGATATCTGATTTTTCCGTAGTCCCCTGGCCTCTTCTCTGCGTATTGCGGCACTCTCCGCCCCACCCCAACGTAACATTTCGCTATGCCAGGTGTAGACAGTAGGGTGTCTTGCTGACTTCTATCTCATGGTTATGGACCGCTTGGCTATGAGTAGGGCGAGGTCCAGAAATCGGAGTTGGACCTTCTGCTGGGCCAAGCGTTTACGGAGGCCTAAAAGGCACTCCTCCGCCAAGTCCCCGACTTGTAGCTGTGTAGCTGTCTCCATGTGTAGCCTGACCTACTCCCAGAAGCCATAACATGTGGGTTAAGTCCGCCTCTTCCAGTTGGCAGCGAGGGCAGTGATGTTGCGCATTTGGGAACAGCCGCTGCAGGCGGCGTGGCGTGAGGTAGGCCCTATGGAGGATCATGCTTTGTATAAATTTGAATTTTGCATTTCGGGACACTTTTTTGGGGTGTTCCAATACATCTGCCCTCTCCCTGTCAGAAATCTCCTGCCCGATATCCTCCACCCATTTAGCACGTAAGTCTGCTAGTGGAGCCGCAGCGTGCGTACGCACTCCTACATATAACCATTTGATGAGGTGGCGCCCCTTCCCCATGTAGTATAAGGCCTTGATCAATTTGTGTGTCTGTGGTTCGTTTATCTGGGGGGCCCAGTGCTTCCTGACATATTGCGATACTGCAGCGTGTATCAGGTATAAGTGATTTGCCCCTACCGTATCAACTCCTTCATCCAGCCAGACCCCTATTCTGCGCCTTGTAAGCCTACCACTATGAATTGGGACAGCACAGTAGTGTTGTGCGTAGCAGAGGTGGCACATTCAGGGGGAGTTTACATTGCGGTAGTAGTAACGTGTGCAGGGTACCTTGGTTGATATCCCGCGTAGTGTAACCAATCTCCTGCAGGTTGCGACCTGCAGTCCAGTAGGACAACCATTGTAACTGGCTCACATAATAATATGCTCTAAGGTCCGGTACTCCCAACCCCCCTCTATTGGATTCTAGTTGTAATTTTTTTAAGGCTCACTCTTCGCCTTCCGGCACCCCATATAAGATCTAGGAGTATAGTGTCTAGAGTACGGAAAGTGGCAGGAGGCACCATTATCGGTAGGTTGGTAAAATAATATAAAAGCCGGGGGAGGACCACCATTTTTGACACAGCCACACGGCCCATGGCTGAAAGAGGCAGCGTGGTCCAGAAGGCTACTTTTGAGCGTATTGTCCTGATCGCCCTGGTAAGGTTGCCCTCCAGCATGTCTGCGTGGGACCGGTATATGTGTATGCCAAGATATTTGAAAGTGTGTTGTGCCACCGGGAAAGAGTAGGGCCCGAAGCTAATCTCCTATAGGCGGGCGTGTTCCCGGAAAAAGAAAGCATTTGATTTTGCTTTGTTAATCGCGAGGCCTGATACGCGTTCGAACCTAGCAAAATACTGGGGATGGGGTCTAGCACCCCCATGAGGCCCCGTGCATTTATAATTATGTCATCCGCATAAGCAGATATCAGATGTGTGAAGTTGCCAACCGAGATTCTGAGTTGGTTAGCCTCTAAGCGTAGCTTAAGTGCCAGTGGCTCCAACGCAAGGACAAATAGCAGTGGGGACAGGGGGCACCCCTGCCATGTGCCCCTGAATACCGAATACTCGCGTGATATGTGTCCACCTGTACGGACTCTCGCGGTGGGGGCCTCATATAGTAATCGCAGCCATCGGAGGTACTCCGGGGGTAGTCCAAATTTCCCTATGGCCTTTGACATGTATTCCCACGTAAGCGTATCGAACGCTTGCCTTAAGTCTAGCACGACACAATCAGCATTGACATAGTTTTCGGGGGCTGTTGCCATGATGTGGTGTAGTCTTCTAATATTTAAGGACGTGCTATGTGCTGGTAGGAATCCACTTTGATCTATATGTATGAGCTTATTTAAATAGGGAAGGAGCCTATTCGCAAGGATTTTACCTAGTTTTTTGTACTCTGTCGCCAGGAGTGATAGTGGGCGATACCTGGACATGTCTGACATATCCCTCCCCGGTTTGGGAAGCGAGACTACTAACGCCTGTGTCGTGGTAGGTGGAAGGTGACCCAATTCTAATGACCTATAGTACAGGGTCTCCAGATGGGGAACTAAGGCCTCAGCGTAGGTATCGAGGAACTCCACCGGTAGGCCGTCCAGCCCCGGCGCCTTGTTCGGTGGAAGCCCCATGATAGCAGCTTTTATTTCTGCTTTGGTGATAGGGCCTGCTAGAGCTTTCCGTGACTCTGCAGGAAGCTGAGGGTAGGGTAGGCCAGTTAGGAATGCGTCTTATGTGTACAGTGTCTATTGGGTTTGGTTCGCCGTAGAGTGTAGAGTAATACGTACTGAAGGCATCATTTATATCCTGCTTAGTATTAACTGTATCTCCCCGTAGTGTTGTGATTTCGCTAATTATGGTTTTCAGGGGGTCGTTTCTTAAGATCTTGGCCAGCAGTGTCCCTGATTTATCTGCGTCTATATGTTTTAATTGAGTATATGCCCTTTAGTCAATGACTCTAAGGGACTCTAGCAGCTCCGCATATTGGATACGCGCCTCCTGCAAGGGAGCCTGTTTTGCCGGGTTCCTCGCCGCTTCCTGTTCCAGCCCATTCATCTTGCTCTCTGCCGCCTGTAGACTTTTGCGTACCTCTTGCCTTGCGCCCACTGTAGCGCTGATCGCTGTGCCCTGAATAACTGCTTTAAACGCGTCCCATTCAACTAAAATTGAAGACGCAGTGTTACCATTTTCTGCAAAGTAGTTTGCAATAGTGGTGGCCAGGGTAGTGCGGAACACAGCATCTTCTAGCGTCTGGGGCCAAAGCTTCCACGTAGGTACCGGGGTGGGGATTCTGCCCCAGGTGAAGGTAATTTCCAAGGGGTTATGATCCGAGAGGGTTTTTGCTAAGTATGCAGTATGGGTTACTTGTGCAGCTATTGATAGGGAGCCTAAAATTCTATAAATTCTGGTGTGTAATTGATGGACTGGGGAGTAGAAGGAGTATTCCTTGTTTGACAAATACCTCAGTCCCCACACATCACTCAGTGTCCACCCATCCACCCATCTGCAAAGGGCCTCTGCTTGTTTGACAGTTCCCGCTCCATGTAGGGAAGGGTGTGAGCGGTCGAGCCCCGTGTCCATGACCGCATTACAATCACCCCCTATGATCCACGGGTGTACTTCCCACCCCGTTAATATCTTGTTTAGCCCCATGAAGAATTTATCCTGATCGAAATTTGGGGCATATATGTTACCCAGCACGACAAGTGTTCCATCTAGTGTCCCATATAGAAATATGTACCTGCCTTGCACGTCAATACGCCGTTCTAGTTCTATAAACGCGACCCCATATCTGATCCATATCGTCACTCCCCTGGCAAAGGCAGAGTAATTAGTAGAGAAAATCTGCCCCTTCCATTTCTTGTGCATTTTCACAGCTTCTGGTTTTGTAAGGTGCGATTCCTGCATAAACACTATCTGCGTCTTTCGCCTGATTAATTGTGTGTGTACCCTATGCCGCTTGTGCACTGATTCCTATACCCCGAACATTCCAAGTGATTAAGTTATAGGAGCCAAGCATGTGTGGTTCGTAGAGTGAATGGAGCGAGTGTCACAAGTGTGAAAGAAAGGCCACAATTTAGGACAGGACGACAGGTGTGTGCCAGTACCCCAAGAATCCCTCTGAACAACTAATACAAGGCCCAGCTGGTGAAATATGCCTGTCCAAACAAAAAACACAAAGTATGAAACTGTGATGTATTTACATGGTGCATTCGCAAGTAGGGGTTTGCCACTCGCGCCTTCCATGGTGAGACAACTACATATATATGAACCCAGCCGAGCCCGGGACTAATACACACTTTATTACATTGCCATTCAAATCACAGAAAAAGGATATATATAGGGCTATTGGATTTCGTGTCCCTTCCGTCGAACTTAATGTCCGTCTGGCCAATCAGGATAGTCTTTCTCGTGTTGCTGCTTCAGTCCAGGAGACCGTCTGCTGCCTGAGGCGTCACTGTGGGGAATAAAGTTAAGCTGCTTTCAGAATCAGAGCGCACAGTGTTGCCCTCCGAGGATTGAGAGGCTGTATGTAGGGCGCAGTCTCTGAACGTGGTTGCTGTCGCCAGGGCTTCATCCTTGCTCCGTTGCACTTGTTCATGTGTAGGGCTGTGTACCTGCAATTTGTGTGTTGACTTCACGTTGTAGTGCGACCGCCGACCCTGCATTCGCCTGGGGCTGCTAGGTAGACTCTGGGAGGCAGCCCCGGGTAGCGAGGTCAGATCCATGACCTCTATCCATTCCTCTACGTCTTCTGGGCTCTCAAAAAAATAAGTCTTTTGGTCATGAATGATTTTTAATCGAGCAGGAAATAAGAGCACATATTTAAGGTTCATAGCCCTTAGTTTCTTTTTAACTGCCTGGAAGGAGGATCTTTGTCGCTGGACCATGAGGGTGTAATCAGGATACAGTGATATCCGGCAATTTTCAAAGTGCAGCTGGGGCTGCTCTTGCGCTTTCTGAAGCAATACATCCTAATCTCTATAGTTTAGGATCCTGGCTATCAGTTGCCGCGGTGGGGCGGCTATCAGTTGCCGCGGTGGGGCACCCACCTTTGGTTTCCCTGTGGGTATCCTGTGGGCTCTTTCTACGCAGAAATAGTCCGATAATCCGTCTGGGGCCACATGATCGCGGAACCGCTGTTCCATAAAGTTAGCGGCGTTGGGGCCCTCACTGCGTTCCGGAAGTCCGATGACGCGCACATTGTTCCACCTGGCCCTTCCTTCTGCGTCTTCAACTCTGTCCTGCAGGCCAGCAACTAGTTTTTCCAGCTGCTGAATTTGCGACGTCTGCTCCTTGTGCTGAGGTAGGACTTCTTCCAGAACCAGACTGTTGGCCTTCACTGTGCCTGCAAGTTTGAGGTGGTCGGCCTAGAGCAGCGTAAAGCCGGTTGTGAGAGAGCCGATCTGTTGCTCTATAGCCTTTCTGGACTCCCTTACCTCTTGTAGTATTAGATCTAGCTTGTCCAGGGGTGCCTCTTCGTTTGTGGGCGGTATGCAGGTGAGCGAGGGTGGAAACGTAGAATGGTCCTGCTATTCCGGTTGTTGCGTATTGTTGATGGCTGCCTCCGGCAGTTTCCCTTTGGGTCGCCCCATGGTTCCTAGTGGACTCCTCTCCCACGCCCTTCGCTATCAAGGGGTCAGCAATGCGGCTGCTTGCCGTTATTGTATACTAACTGCAATCGACCAGCCTGGCTATGTCAGGACGGGTATCCATGCTACTTGCGCGTAGTAATGCGAAGGTCTCCTCTGTGCAGCCCCGCAACACACTCAGGCGGTATGCGCACTGTGTGGTGAGTGTTCAGAGTCCAGGCTCACCCCCTGCCGCGCCGCTCCTTGGTTCAGGCACTCAGTGTCCAGGCCAGGATAGAGTCGATGGCAGGGCTCTGGCCGGGTATTACTGTCAATAGGCTCGTTGCGATATTCTAGGGGCGGGGCCCCAATAGACCCCCAACTCAGCGCCCCCTGTGAGATCCTGCCCGTACTCGGGTGTTATTACGCTATCCCTGTCCCCCGGCAGGTCAACCTCCACCACATGGGCCTCCAGCGGCCCTTAGGATACCGCACTAGTGTCACAGTTTCGTAAACTCTGCAGCAGGCCTAAACAACACCTCCGGTTGCGCCCCGCTTGGCCCCAGGCTTCTCCTCTGCCCGGATTCTCTGATCCTGCAGGTGTTTTTCCCTCCTCAGGGCCCTGGCCCTCCGAGATGACATCGATATGAGGCAGATTCAACCAGGGTTATCGAAGCCTCCTCTTGCGACAGCCAGCGTTCCCTCGGTATGCGCCCAGGTCAGTGGGTCAGGCCTTTCCAAGGAGGGAGCAGGGGAGGCAGCCAGCAGATAGTGAGAATCTTGTCCCCCCAGGCGCTCTCACCTGCAGTGGTGTGCGGGATGGTTGGAGGCCAGGTCCTTGTGGTAGCAGAGGGATGCCCAAGCCCCGACGGGCCGCATACAGGGCCTCCAGACTCGGTGGAGCAGGTCAGCTCGCGTATCCGCGCAGTCCGGCTCGGGAGTCCCAATCGGCCCTCGTCCCACAGGCTCTCCAGCCCCCGATCAGGGCGCCGGCTGCACACCGCGATGATCCGGTCAAGGAGACCGCCCTCAGAGGGAGTCCCGAGGCTCACAGCGGCCTGTCTCACTCACCGGGGCTCCAGGCTATTGCGATCCCGACGGGCAGCTCCCGCAGGTTGAATTAGGGCGGCAGTGGTATCAGAGTGGAGTCCGCCCCCTTCTGCAGCTGCGACCTATTCTCAGCATCTCCGCCATAGGGCCTGCTTGGCCTACCGATGTTTCTGGCCGCACCCGGCTGATAGGGTGCAGCTGTCGGGCAGGCCTTGTTTTAATTATCGCTCTCCATGGCGATGGTTCCGGCCTCCCGATCAAACCGCAGACACGGCCACATTTCACAGCAGCTCTGCCCCACCAAGCGGGCCCCGATGGGCCCCTGCACTCGGCATTGCAGCAGGATAATGCTGCCCGAGCTCCAGAGCTCCTCTAAGCTACGTCCGCCATGATCGGCTGTTAGCCACACCCCCCTGGGTTCCTACCCAATAAAATAAACTTAGCGCAAGAAACTAGACAAGGGTGTCTCCTTTGTCCCCTTCTCTACCTCTTAGCCATCAAACCTCTCCTTGTCTCCATCAGAACCAACGCACTTATAAAACTATTGGGAATACTCTCTACAAAGTTGCTGCCTACGCAGACAACATTCTTATATTCTTACAAGAGGCTGAAACTGTTATCCCTGCAATCTAAGCCGTAATTAATTCCTATGCCCAGGTCTCAGGCTACACCCTGAGACTTGAAAAAAAAGATTGTTTCCCCCTAAATAACCTAACTCTTCCATTAATCGCAAACAATACTAAACTACATTGACAATCCTCGCAGATCAAATACCTCGGTATACACTTTAAAAATTACCTAGAAGGCACAAGGAAAATAAATTAGGAGATTCTCCTTAAGAAAATCAAAGAAACTGGTCGCTAAAATTCATGACTTGGTGGGATCACATGGAATGTATCAAAATGATGATTGTCCTGCAGGTAAACTTTATCACTTCCATGTTTCCCATACAACTAACAAATAACTTCTTCAAAAATATAGACGCCGTAATTTCTGAATTCCTTTGAAAAGGGAAGAAGGGTAGAATAGCCATCAAGAAACTAAAACTACATAAAGACACTGGAGGCCTTATCGTCCCAAATTTGGGTTCAAATCGAAGAATCGCTAGCAAAACCATATGCTCTAATTTCTTTGTTAACAATGAAAACAGTCCCACTACAACACTCTCACACTATTCTTAAGGACACTATATCTGCCCTTAGGACACTGGATAAACTGCTTATGCATAAAATCTATAACTCAGATTACGCGTCCTTATGGAACAACACAAAAATTAAAGTTGTAGACACGCCTCCGTCATGGGCATCATGGTCATCAAATAATATCTTATTTTTCAAAGAACTAAGTTCACCAACACAACCCAAAACATTTGCAGAACTACAGAACTCATACAATCTTTATAAAATTTAATTCTCTAACTTTCTAAAACTAAAGGTCGCACTGAAAAAGATTCCCACCCCACACAATTTCGACATGATTCCCCTTGTCCTTAAATTATCTAAATTACCCCACACAGCTTCCACAATTGATAAATCCCTAAACTCTTCCAACATCAGCAAAACAACCTTCTTCTGAAATGCAAAAAAAACATGGACGGAACCAAATCCTAGCGCCACACTTTCAACCTTAAGCGATGCATGATGGGGAAAGATCTGGACATATGCCCTCAAAAATAAAATCTCTCCCACTCACAATGTAAATACTGGATACTGCACAGAGCATACTGGACCCCTGAGAAACTATTCAGATTAGGGCTTCTTGACTCAGACATGTGCTGGAACTGCCAAAACTCTCCAGGTACCATTTTTCATATGTTTTCCAATGTAGAAAACTCCACCATTTCTGGACTGAAATTCAGAAAACCACAAATACAATCTTCAACATTAAGATCTCCCTGAATGTCCACACAGTTACCTTAGGTCCCTGGTCCCATTCCCCCGTGCTGAAACTAAACCAATCAGACATGCGTCTCATGGACCTCCTACTAACGTTAAGAATTTAAAACATTCTATGAGAATGGAAATCATTCCAAAACCTCTCACACCACACTTGGTGGGCATGGGTCTGCTTCACGAGAAGCGCAGACAACATACTTTCTAACAACAACCACAATGGCCAGACATCTTAGAAACTATGGGATAAACTAGACATATATGCAAAAAGTAAAACCTCTTTGAGAGTATAACACTCCCATGCCCCATATGATGTCACTAAACCAACCCGCCTCTTGCTGTTTGGTGTTTTAGCAACGATTATCTATCTTCACATAAATGCCAGTACTTTACCATGGACTTCTCTCTCTTCCTCTCTCCACTCTCTTTCGCTCTCTCTGTCTTCTATCCCTCTATCTCCCTGGGGCACCCTTTATTATCCCCCTCCCTCTCCCCCCAACCCCAACCTTTTCCCCCTGGGGTTTCCCTTCATTAATATCTCTGAACATACATATGTGATTTAGATCTATATCCAGCTGATTACGTATTGTTTTACTCTTAGATGTACTTATATATCACAAGCAATTTCCTCATTTGATCATCCAATACCCCCCTCCCTTGTCTTATCCTTTTTTTTGTACCCCCCTAAAACCCAATAAAATATTTTGAAATCAGAAAAATAAATTCAGTTTCCCAGTTCTTTTTTAGTGATCATTCAGCAACATGGCTGTCTTTCTTTAGGCCTTCTTGTGTATCAATGGGTTGGCCATCCTCTTTACACCCTCTTGAGTAGTCCTGGTCTCTCTGTTTTACCCTCGCCACCACAAGATCAAGAAATCTTTGATTCATGCCACATTTTCAGCACACCACTAAAAAAGTAAAAGATTCCCATTTTAATGACTGGAATATAAGTATATCCCAGGTGGATATTGTGAAAGGATCACACCAACCTGGACCATCGCTGAACAGTCATGTTTAATTGTTGACTGAGCACTGAACCCTAAGTTACATTTAGCAATTCTATGTATCTGCACAGTCAATTACACTGTCTGGCAGCACCCTGTAGAGCTACCCAGGTTCTGGTATTGTCTTCAAACAAGGGTGAGAACCGACATTTCTACTAGATCACTGACACCTACAGAGGTACACTTTTGGGGATAAACTCTTGCATCGAGGGGTCTCCTTATTGGAATGCTTTTCCCTTTACCTTACAAAAACAGATGATCTGCTCTTGTGGAGGAGCCCAGGTGTTTCTGCAGAACCTATTATTTGTTGGACATTCCTAGCTGTATTAGAGGTACTTATCTGGAATTGCAGCCAAGTGTGGAACCTTCCTTCAAACTCAAACTCCCCATCCAAGTAGAGCAGAAGGAATTTTTGCAGGTGTCTACGCTGCCTTTTTACAATGGAGCAGGGAAGGGGACAGAGAGAACAAAAGATGTCTAAGTGGATGCGACTGCACTTTCCCAGCGATATATTTCTTTCGCAGAGGTGTTGTCGCGAGGAAGAACATGGCTTTATAAGGCACAAGGCACAGGGGCATTGCTGAAATATTGCTGCTAATCCTAGAAGGCATAACAAGAAGAGTTGAATTCAACATATTTTCCAGACAGCAAAGCAGTGCTAAGTAGGGGCGCTATGGGCCCTAATGTAGGCACGGAAAAGGGGTCCCCCGTTTGTCAGCTGGACAGAAAAAGATGACCGTTATTGGGGTGCCCTGCCTCACTGAAACCATTGTCTCTCATTGCGACAAAACACTTGCAGCTACAAGGTTTTGGTTGTGCATGACCAAGGGGCTGCATGAAGGATGAGAGAAGGTGGCAGGATGTCACCCTTGTGCTGTGAACCTCCAACTTGTGCTTCAGTCAGTGTGCCCTTGTGAAGGATATCATCCACTCAATACAGAAGGTCGGACACCCACTATAGGCAACAGGCGCACACAGCCTCCATCAGAGAGAAATGGAAGATGTCACTTATGGGGGACTGATGGATTTTCCATAGAGATGTTTGATAGAGTCATCTCACGTGGGTGTTGGTAAATAGACCTACACCCTAACTATCAAATACAGCCACAAGCCATGAGTCTCCTGAAAGCCTGATGATTGGACAGAAGACACCCTCAACAGTTTTATGGTACATACTTCAGGTGTGGTTGCTCTCCAGATGAGATGGTACTCTCTAGAGCACTTAGGGCCTGATTACGAATTCGGTGGTAAGGGAACTGCCATTGAATCGGCTTCAGAAACTTCGCTGCCTAGTTGGCGGTCCGCCCGCCATATTATGAGGTTAGCGGTTTGCAGAACGAAAGCAATTCGCCGACCGCCTCAACAGCGGTAGGGGCAAAGCAGCTGTCAGTGGGCAGTACAGACAAGTTCACCGCTGTCGAAATTACGAGTTGGCTTTCCTTCGAGCCGACTGTGGCGGGAAGACCGCCTGCTTCAAGTCAGCAGATTTGAAGGAATTGGGGTGCATAATCACCCATTTCCTTTTCTTTCCTTCAGTCTCCCCTTCATAGCAGCATCTTGACCCCAAAGAGAACGACCCTGTTGGTGCCGAAATCTAGGTAAGTCTTTTTTTTTTGCAGTACTTACCCATTGACTGGACTGGGAACATATGGTTCAAACTCAGCAATGGGAAAGTACCGATAGTAGTTATTTTTTCATGTGTCATGCATATGTGTACATTTAACACTTGTACAGTCAAAATATACACACCTGCATCAACACATGAAAAAAGAGTCCCTGCTGTCAGAAACACCACAGCTGGGCCAGCGGTGACATTGTAATACAGCGGGCGGTAGACCGTCGCCACCGTACTCGTAATCAGGCCCTAAGACACAATAGAGCACTTCCAAAGAACCCACGGATGTTGAGGCCACTGGGGAAGGCTGGACGGCGAGAACAAGAAGTTTCATCAAGCCTTGGCAAAGCCAATAGGTCTCACCTTTGGGACCTATTAATTTTGGCAATGGATTTTGGTGATGCTGTACAGCTGTGGTAAGATGCTGTGTGGCATGGGCAAAAGCAAAAAAACAAAAAAAAAGACATGAGGACTTGGGCACAGCAGCCATGTCATTTGGTTGGCACGCGTATGCAGGCTGACGTGTGTGCGCTCATAGGTCATTACACATGTGCACCTAAAAAGTGAAGTGGGTGCCATTTTTTTATTTGTCCGAGCTGGATCACTAATTTTTTTTTAAAATGAAAAAGTAGGGCAAAAGTGTTTTTTTATGGCCAAGAGGCCAGCAGCAATTCCTGCCTGGTCATCCAGTCCCCAAAAATAATTAAATAAAATATTTTTAAAAGACTGTGGGCATGGGCTGCAAAGGAGGAGTAGATGGGGGAAAGCAACGGGAAGAGGTTGGGGGAAGAGAAAAGCAGCACATAAAGGAGAGCAACACATGAGCAGAGGGCAAGAAAGAAAGCAACATTGAATGTGGGGGATGGAGGGAGTTTGGTGGAGGGAGAAGCACATGAGATAAAGCTTGCCACATCAGTGAGACAGCAACACGGAGCACAGGGGAGATAGAAGCACATGGGGGAGAGAGCTGGAAAACACATGCACTCTCATGTTGGGCTTGAGCAAAAAGAAAAAAGTGTTTCCTAAAAGTGAGAAGTGGAAGGATAGAAGCCAGCCAGTCAGAGAGATGGCATAGAGGCTACGCTCTAGGGAAAGGACAGACATAAGCTGGACAAGCTGGGACAAGGAAAACCATTGAATAAGTAAGTAATGGGTGCACTGTAAGCCCCTGTAAGGTTTTGGTATGCCTACAAGAGTTCTTTTGCATACAGATAGCAGGCTTGACCTAAAAAGGGAATTTTTGCACAGCTCCCTGCACAGTGTGGGGACTGTCATTTTAGGTCTCACCTACACAGTGCATTCACTGTGCTGCGAGATCTATTGGTTACTATTCAGTGGCCTTACAGTCCGCCTACATGCATGCCATTGGTTGTTTTAGTTGTCACTCATTTGCAATATTTCGATTGCTTAGCTCCCATAGGAGCTTCTCTTCCTTTCTTGTGTGAGCTCCACCCTGGAGCATGAACATGTGCTGCAAAACATGTTTTCATCCCCTACACAGCACTGAAACAGCTGTGCTGGCCGTGGCGGATGACCTCCAAATGCTGTCGATCAGGCTGAACCATCTGCGCTTGTTCTCTTAGATCTGTCAGCACCACTTGTTACTGTCTCCAACAGCTTTCTGCTGAATAGGTTACAGGAAGCCGGGGTTAAAGACATTGCCCTTGACAGGTGTAGATCCTACTTGAGGGGTAGGACTATTTGCCTCCTTTCCTCTGTGACTTTAAGCCCCCAGCATCAAGGGGTGCGACAGGGCTCTGCGCTTAGCCTTACTCTGTCTACTTTGTAGATCCGCCCTTTTCTGAAACGTATTAAATCATTTGGAATACGATGTATGAATTCCTCAGATGACACTCAGCTTATATCACTGCAGATTGGGCTAGCAATGATCCTTTCGATCCTTTTCCCAGATGCATGTCAGCGGTCTCCAGCTGGCTGCATCTGAATGCCCTAAAATTTAACTCTGAAAAAGCTGTGTTTTTTTTACTACAACATTGGCAGACCCAGGTTATATTACATCCTGCTCCTGTAGTAAAACCTCTAGGCATCTACCTTGAACCCAACCCTCTCATTGAAGGCTTAGGTCAATCACAGAGTTTCAACTTGTCATTTTTTTTAACTTACGGTCTTGAAGAAGATCGTTGTCTTCTTTCCCAAGCAGGTCCATCAGGCCGATAATGGACTGCTTAGGAAATTGCTAAGGCATTCAGACTGTGGCAGCCAAGATGATATTGGGCCTTCCTTGATGGTCATCCGCTTCAGAGGCCCTAAAACATCTGCACTGGCTTCCAGTTGAAAGGTGAGTGAAGTTTAAATCACTCAGCCTCTTATATAAAGTGCTTCATGGAATAGGACCAGGACTAGTCTATCTGGCTAATAAATTCAAGAGGTCTGCTGTGCTCCTCTGACGCACACCTGCTGGTTCTACCGCGGGTCACTCTATGTCGTACAGGAGGCAAAGCTCAGCAGTTGCTCAGCAAAACTGTGGAATGATCATCTTGTTCATCTGCTGAAAATCCCCTCTCTATTTCAATTCAGGAAACCTCTAAAATCTTGGCTCTTCAGCGTTTAGTAGTTTGCATTATGCCTTTTTTGAGAAGTAGTATCTCTGTTGTGACAACACCTCTTAGTCACTCTAGGCTCTGCCTGTAGCCATGTCTTAACTGGGAATCTTTTGTTTTAGTGCCAGGACACCCTTTGGTGTATTTGTCACACTCTACAAAATAAATAACATAACGTGATGTTTACTAGAGATGGGCGAGCCAACAAATTTACAGGGAGAACTGGGCCAAGGTTCTGGTCGGTTCAAGCCCGGGCACGAGCCGAGCCCTGAAATTATTTGCTATGTAAATCATACAACAAACATCACATAAAAAATCAGAAAAGTCATTTCAAAATTTTAAAAAAGTGCATTTCTTTAACATGTGGGAGCTTTGACATTAATAGGCACTGAGAAGTACTAATCAAAAGTGATATTTTGTACAACTGGTATTCTGAACTCACATGTTTCAAAGTGCTTTCATAAGCGCTAATGAAGAAAAAAAGAGTTTTGGTGAAATTAAATATTTGCCTAAGAGCCCATAATTTAAGCTGGGAAGCTGTGATTGATCCAGATTTTAGCGTGAATGTGACCCAAAGGTAATGCAGCGCTTTACACGAGCACCAGTTGCATTACACAAGATCACATGCACTGTGGCATGGGGAGAATAAATGATTTGCTGAGAATCACAGGATGTTGATCTGATGCCGAGACTCAAACCTGATTCCCCAGATCCACAGTCCGCAGCTCTGGCCGTAACGCTACATTCTAGCTAGAAGGAGGAAGGCAGGCACAAGACACATGAAAACTTGGCTAGTTACGGGCCTGAGGTTCCAACAGGACATTGGCCAGAGCCAGGCTATTGGCTCGCCCACATGTATTGTTTACTATTCAGTGGGCTTACAACCCACCCACAGCATACCATTGGTTGTTTTAGTTGTCACTCTCATTTGCAATCTTTAGATTGCTTAGCTCCCGTAGGCTTCCCGTCACTTTTTTGTTAGCTCCTCTCTGGAGCATGAATAAAGTACAACTGTTCATCCTCGTCTTTGGTATTCCTTGTCTTTTTGCCACGCCCCCTTTATTTTTTTTTATAAGTATGTCGGTATTGTTCCTGGACGTGAAATGTGCTTTCCTGCTTTTAACACGGGCATACGGCTTCTTCTTTATGTTGCTTTCACCACTTCACGCTACTCTACTCTATGCCACTCCACTTTACTCAACACCACTCCACTCTACACCACTCTATGCCACTCCACTCAACTTTACTCCACCCCACTCAACTCTACGCCTCTCCACTATAGGCCTCTCTACTCTATGCCACGCCACATAACTCTACGCCACTCCACTTTACTGTACTCTACTCTACTCGACACCACTCTACTCTAAGCCACTCCACTCTATGCCACTCCACCCCACTCTTTGCCACTCTACGCCACTCTATGCCACTCTAATGTACGACGCTGTACTCTACATCATTCCACTCACTCTACGCCACTCAACGCCACTCTACTGTATGCTACTCTACTCTATTCCACTCTACGCCACTCCACTCTATACCACTCCACTCTACGTCACTCCACTCTACAGCACTCTACGCCACTCCACTCCACTCTACGCCACACCACACCACTCTACTCAACTCCACGCCACTCTAACCTACATCCCTTTACTTTATGCCATTCTACTCTATGCCACTCGACTCTACTGTACACCACTCCACCCCAGCCTATGCTACTCTATGCCACTCTACGCCACTCTAATCTATGCCACTCCATTCTACTCTGCACTAGTCCATGTCACTCTACACCACACAATGCCACTCTACAGCACTCTACGCCAGTCTACGGCATTCTAGGCTATGTCACTCCAATTTATGCCACTCCACGCCCTCTACTCTATGTCACTCTATTCTACACCATTCCACTGTCCCATACTCTACCCATATATGCCGCTCCACTCTACTCCATGCCACTCTCTTCCCCACTGTTTGCAATTCTGCTTTATGCCAGTCCACTCTATGCCGCTCCACTCTACTCTATGCCATTCTACGGTACATCACTCTACAGTACACCACTCTAGCCTACACCATTCCACTCTACCCTATACCAATCCACGCCACTCTATGCCACTTTACCCCACTCCACTCCACTCTATGCCACTCTAATTTACGCCACTCCGCTCTACTATATACCATGCCGCTCTACGCCACTCCTCAGCCTATACCCCTCTACGCTATGCCCCTCTACACCACTCCATCTCCACTCTAATCTATGTCACTCTACTCTACACCCCTCCACGCCATTCATTCAGTGCCACTCCACTCTACGCCATTCCACTCAACACCACTCCACTCCACTTTATGCCACTCCATACCACTCTACCACTCCACGCCCTCAACTCTATACCACTCTATTCTACGCCACTCTATTGTACCCTACTCTATGCCATTCCACTATATGCTGCTCCACTCCACTCTACTCTCCACCACTCTACTTCATGCCACTCTACCACACTCTACTCTATGCCACTCTAGTCTATGCCACTCCATGCCACTCCACTCTACGCCACTCTACTCTGCACCACTCTACTTTATGCTACTCTACTCTAATAATAATTTTTAAAAAATGTAAGTGCCTGGTTACTCCATTCAATTGTCCCCGCGCTAATCGTGCTATAAGCAGTACTGACCCTTAAGTCACAGGCCCGCCCATCCTTATGGTTGTGTAAAGAACCAGGTCTTAAGTTTCTTACAAAAAACTGATTCAGACTCTTCCTGTCTCAGATTGAAAGGCATGCTATTCCACAATTTAGAGGCCGGCAAGACAAGGAACATCCGCCCATACAGGATTTTTTCCACCCTAAGACTTTACCAGGAGACGTAAGTATCGAGGTTCCTTCCCATTCAAAGATTTTGTGGCAAATGCACATCGCTTTAAAAGACACTGTCTTCCTCACAGGAAGCCAGTGTAGTGTAACAAGGGCTGACCCAATGGATACCTGCCTCAGGATGTTAAGCAGCAGCAGTGCTGCTGCGTTCTGTACTTTCTGGAGTTTTGCCAATTTACCCTGTAACGTTCCTAGGTATAACACATTACAGTAGTCCAGCCAAGGACATAAACAGTGCCTGGACTACTGATTTCCAGGTCGCCTCAGGGAGAAAGCCCAGAATTTTAATCAGAATTTTCAAAATTCCAAAACACTTTCCCACCAGGCAGGAGATCTGACTGTCAAATGATAGATCAGCATCAAACCAGACACCGAGATTCTTCACTTTCGGCTTGGGAGTCAGCACTGGCCCGAGTACAACCGGCCACCAGGCAGAGGACCAGATAGATAGTTGTTTCCCTACTAAAAGAACCTCAGTTTTTCTGGCCTTTAGCTTGAGGCAACTGTAGTCTATCCACTCCGTTAAATCGGCCAGACAAGGACTCATCCGAGCTGCAGAGGCTCCCACATTCTGAGAGAGGGTGATAAGTTGCGTGTCATCGGCATACGATACGATGTTGAAGCTGTGACCCTCAATGACATCAGCAAGTGGGCGCATATAAAGATTGAACATCCTCGGCCACTCTACTGTACATCACTCTACTGTACACCACACCACTGTATGTCACTCTACACCACTCCCCTCTACACCACTGTACCCTAAGCCATTCCACTCTACTCCACTCCACCCCACACTATGCCACTGCACTCTATGCCACTCCACTCTACAGTATGCTATGCCACTCTACGCAACTCCACCCCAGCCTATGACCCTCTACTCTACGCCACATTACGCCACTCCACCTCAATCTATGCCATCCTAATCTACGCCACTCCACTCTACTCCACTTCACACCACTCTACTCCACACATTGCCACTCTACTCTACGGCAGCGCACCCCACTCTATGCCACTATACTGTACGCTGCTGTACTCTACACCACTCCACTCACCATACACCACTCCACTTTATGCCACTCTTATCCACACCAATGTACTCTATGCCACTCTACTCTATTCCACTCCACTCTATGCCACTCTACTCTATTCTAAGCCACGCCACTCTACTCCATGCCACTCTATGTCGCTCTACTCTACGTCACTCAATGCCATGACACTCCACACCACTCCACTCTACACCACTCCACTCAGTGCCACTCTACAGCACTCTCGCCATTACACTCTACTCTATTCCACTCTACACTATGTCACTCTACGCCACTCCACCCCACTCTATGCCACTTTGCGCAACCCCACTCACTCTATGCCTCTCTAATCTACATTGCTTTACTTTATGGCATTCTACTCTATGCCACTCTACTCTACGCCACTCTACTGTATACCACACCACTGTATGCCACCCTACACCACTCTCCTCTAAACCACTCAACGCCATTCCACTCTACTCTATGCCACTCCACACCTCTCTATGCCCCTCTACGCCACTCTACTCACTATATGCCACTCCACTCTATGCCACTCTATTTACGCTACGCCACTCCACCCTAGCCTGTGCCCCTCTACTCTATGCCACTCCACCTCAATCTATGCCATCCTAGTCTATGTCACTCTACTCTATGCCACTACTCCACACAATGCCACTCTACAGCACTGTAAGCCACTCCACTCTACTCTACACCACTCCACTTTATGCCACTCCATACCACTCTACTCCACTATATGCCATTCCACGCCCTCTACTGTATGCCACTATATTCTATGCCACTATATTCTATGCCGCTCTACTGTACCCTACTCTATGCCATTCCCCTAAATGCAGCTCCACGCTACTCTACTCAACTCCATAGCACTCAACTTCACGCCACTCTACCCCACAATATCACACCCCACTCTATGCACTTTATAACACTTCACGCCACTCCACTCTAAGCCAGCCTACTCTATGCCACTCCACTTTATGCCACTCCACACATTACTCTCTACTCTGCGGCCTTCTACTGCATTCTATGCTACTCTACGCAACTCCACTTCACTCCTTGCCACGCTTCTCCACTCTCTTATATGCCACTCTACTCCATTCTTCTCTAGACATGCCACTGTCTTTTAGCCATGCTGAACATAGCTAAAAGACGTTGGCAAATCCAATAGCTCTCACATAGGCAAGACCAATTGGCTTTGCCAATGCTTGTTATTTTTTACAGGTCTTTAAAGAGATGAGTAACTCTGCACCTGGAAATATCTGACTTTGCAAAAGTGTATAGTTACTCAATCCAGGAATTTTTTTACAAATCTGCCATGGAGTACCTACTGACTCGACAACACTAAGCCTCGCTTGGGTAGGAAAGCTGTAGATACCAACGTAATACAACACACTGGAGGTTAAGCCTGGAAATTAGTGCAAGTCGCAACCTTCAGAGCGAAATCCTCCAAAACAGTTTTTTAAATTCCATTTTCTCATTCAAAAATATACATCCGTCTGTTTTCCTATGAGGAAATCTGCAGCACTTGTGCAAATGCACTTGCTAACTGTTTTTTTTCATTCTCAACAGGGAAAACATTTTTGTAAGTGGAGAAACCCAGTGACCTAAACGCCCACCAGTTGTGCGGGGTGTTCCCGTCACATCCGGAAAAGTAATGTACTTCTGCCCTTCATAGGGGTAAAGCTCCAATCTTTTGTAGGTCTGAAAGGGTATTCCTGCTGCGGAAAGCAAGGCTCTCTCCTCGCCTACAGAACCCTGTGTAAATCAATTCACGGTCGCGAAACCAACTTTTCTGAATTGGAAAAGTGGTTTTACACTCTGAAATTAAGTTATTTAAACGTCTAAACATGAATTACACTCACAAATAGACCCACTGTAGTGTTTCCCTCGCCCCACCCTACAATCTCCCTACTCGCGTGGTACGGCGCTTATTTTGGAAGGCTCTTGGTTCCCACAGCCTTCGCTCTCCGTGACCCCGAACCATGTGATCTGCCTTTCTTTCTCCAGTGACGCGGTGGAACATGGGTCACAAAAGAGCGAGTCCCTTAAGGTCAGTTCTGGACTGCTGTTAGCTACAAAAAGGATGTTATTTTCTGCAAGCTCAGATTATCACAAGAGTGTGGTTTTTTTCCTACCCAACACTGCATTTATTATTAGGGAACGTCATTCAATTATAACCCAGGGAGATGCAAAAATACATAACCCCTGTTCAAATGTAAAGTCCTCTCCCTCTCAAATCGGAAATGAATTAAGATATCCACTCCTCCAGGCAGAAGGGAAGGTTGTGCAGGGTTCAAAAAAGACTGTGTGCATGGGCCGAGGGCTGTTTCTGCACTTCCTCCTCACCCTTTCCTCCCACGCATTCATCAAAGTTTGACTTCCACAGAGAACTGTTTTTAATTTGGCACGTAAAAGGAGCCAGAAAAGCTATTTTAATCAGAAAACCATCCTCAGTCTGTGGTGTAATTTTTGCGTCCAGGATTGCATCCTCATACAGCAATACAGAGCTATGCAAACCTCTGGAAAATCGCATAACTAAAGTGCTGCATTATAGCTGGCTGACAAAACACTTAAGCTGAAGGCCCATGCACAGGGAATGAAAAATTAATTCTAGTGATTTCGCCTTTTCCCTCCTGGCATGGAACGTCCAGCTAACCTAATGTACTTTAATTCTTCCCTCTCCAGGGAATCTAATTAGCACTAGCAGAGTTTAGTAACAGAACTTCTGTTTTAACTCCCTTTAAGGCAAGCCAGTTATTTGCCCTGCACAATTGTACCTCTCTGAAGATGCTCCAAAGGTGGGCTTAATGTTTCCAAAAATTCACAGAGTTTGAAAGTAATCGGAGTGTCATCGGCGTAGTTATGGAATGTAAGGCCAAGCTGGTGAAGTAGACTGCTGGTACATTTGAATAATAGTGTAGCGCACTGAAGGCCTATAGATAGGGCATTCGGGAGTTGCTTGGCAGAGGTGAGCCTGAGGCACAATGCCTTTAGTCTGAGAGGGCAGCATCCTGATTGCTACGTGTTGGTGTGTACATTGGACTGGGGTCTTTTGTGTGACTGCGATCTGTGCTTTTACTCAGGGGTAGCATTCTAGCCAGTACTGCAGAGAGCCTGTGATGTCACTGCGGAACTTTGGGACTGGTGCCAACTAGAAGCAGAGATCCTGTGATGTCATCATGGAAAGTTGAGGCTGGGGATGACTGGAAGCAGAGATCCTGTGATGTCATCATGGAAAGTTGAGGCTGGGGATGACTGGAAGCTGTGTGAAGTAGTAGGCACTTAGAGTCAGAGTTGAGAGAAGAGAGGGGGGGGAGGGGGAGAGAGAGAGAGAGATGGTTCCTTCAGTTCTTAAAGAACCCTCTCTGGGGCATCTCCCAGGCAGGAGTTTACTTAACCCAGCTTTCCTTCATGCTTATTAAGGGAGGGGCCCCAGGCTCATTGTTGACCTGATTCAGGTATGCCACCTGCTTAATTCTGCGTGGTGCTTGGATTGAGGGGAGAGCGCCACAAATTCAGGTCAGTGAACACAATATCAGGATCCAACTTTAGTGGCACAGCCAGAAGGTTTAACCCCATTGTATGTTCACAGGACAGCAGCAGGTAAAATTGTTACATGTGAGGGAGTGGTTAAGGGTGAATGTGGTCCCATTATATATGGGATAGAGTACCTCTTCTCTACTTTGAAAAGTTCTGTAACCATAAGAGGCACGACTCACGAGGCCTCTATATGGTTACAGAAGTCCACAGTGACTTGGAATATCCTTCATAGTGTAAAGTAAGGGGGGGATTAAATCTCACTTAATAGGTGGGTTTTTGCCCCCTCCACTTAAAAACACGTTACACAGCCAACAAGTGGCCATGTGTTTTGTCTGCTGGTCCTCCCTTTATAGCCCACTGCATTTTACATGTTAGGATTGTCAATTTCGAAACAAAAATAAATGTCCCATAATGCAACCTGATGCAGGCTACAAAAGCGGGACTTGTTGATCTTGTGGCACATGAGTTAGGCCTCTTAGCAGTTTAGCCAGCCTATGCGAATTAGGTGGCATGGCTCATCCAAGAAATAAAAACAGCCATTTCTTTCAAAAGTTCCCCTACCCTTAGCCCGTGAAAGAAATGATTTTTGTTTCTTAGATGACCCAGCACTGCGAATTCCTGCAGGCTGCTGCCCAAGACAGCCTGCATTCCTTACCAGACTTGAGGGAAGTTGAAACCTGGCCCCAAACACTGAGCATATGAAGTGACCGTTTATTTTAATTTTTTTTAAACTGCTGCTACGCACAAACAGTGCTTGGGCTTCTGGGCATCAACGTCCTTCAGGCTGAGTGAAGGTTGATGTGCTGCTTGAGCACTGTGACATCACAAGTTACTTGTGACCATTTATTACAAGCGACTAGGTGTGTCACTCTATAATTACACGCCCATTCGGACATCAGAATGTGCCTGTAATATGACAATACAATACATTATAGGAAGATTATAGGATTCCACATATAACAGGCTATAGTGCCTAGTATCTCAGTAAGGAGCTAGGGATAACCGTTGTCCAGCATCTATATACACATCTCTGAAGGAAAGGGAGGGTTAAGGCCTGGTGCGAATACAGATATTTAGTTAAAACCTTAGCCCCAACTACGATAAGCGATTATATGTCGAAATACGAGTACAATAATATTGAACTAAAAAATAGAGTGAGGGTACGTATACGTAGGTAAGTACAGATTTATTATACTTAATTCCACAACTACGTGCATTTATACATATTTAAAGGTACATATGTGTTGAGTTAAATATAGTAAACCTATACTTACCTATATATACTTAGCCTCAAAATGTTTTGGTAGTTAATATTCTTGTCATTACATTTTGGGAGCTCGATATTGTAAAATCGATATCTTGGTGGAAAACTAAAAAAAAAGCATCTCCCTTTGGGTTGCACTCGACCTAGAAGACACCGACTGTAGATTCATAGTTTATGAATGCTGGTGCCTGATATCCCCATTTTGAGATTGAAAGTGCTAATGGTAAGAATACAGAAATGACGATGACCGGGCGATATAATATTTTCCCAGAGAAAAAACAGTGTTCCGATTATCGCTATAGCAGGTCCAAAGCAGGTTAATCTTATTTGGTACAGTATCAAAGGATAGCTCTCCATCACAGATGTAAGAATGATTATGGATCCATGTTTCATTAGATTACACCATGTCAGAGATTGATTTCACGTCTAATAGGTTTTGTAGGTTCAGGGTCAGAATCTAGTTGTCAAGGATGATACTACAGAATATCGACCCCCAGAATATCATGATACAAGAATATCGAGGGACAAACTATTGAAAAGGTAAGTGCATATAGGGAAGTATAGATTTACTATTCCTAGCTTCACATCTACATCCCTTGAAGATATATGTATTGCATAAGTATATGTATGTAAAATCTATGCTCACCTGTTGATATTTTGTTCTAGATTTTGTACTTAATATTGTGTCCCGTTGATATTCTGGGGTCGATATTCAGGGTGCACACCACTGTGGAGCTGAAGATATGGCCCCTTTAGTACACTCCAGATTCAGGCACTGGGCAGGAGTCCTCTCATTTTCAGTTATTATTCCTCCAAGCCCAGGCCAGCTCCTTCTACACTGTCAGCATACTTTGAAGAGATTGCAATGGGAAAATGATACCCCTATGTCTCCTCTCCTGGGAATACATACATATGTAAATATACCTTGGGTTCAATAATGGATAGAAGACATTTCAGAAAAGGGTTTACTACTAAAGCCTTAGAGCCCGCCATAGCGGGCTCTACCAGCCATTTGAGGCCTGCTCCAGCATTAAAGGCCTTAGCTGAAGGCGAGGGCTTTTAACAAGGGAGCGGGCCTTTAATGGACGGTAGAACCTGCTACAGAGGGCTCTAAGGCTATTAGAACATTGCGTCCCTAGAGGGCAGAATGTTCTAATTTGCAAAACAAATGCCTCAAGGAGCCCGAGGGGATTGAAATCCCCTCGGGTCCGGTGAGGCCTTTTGTTCACAGCAACAGCTGTGAACAAACATTAGAATGTTGTAGCTCTGGGCTTTTACCAGCCATTAGAAGCCTGGAGCACTCCATTGTTTTCAATGAAGCTCCCAACATTCCAATGTTCTAATTTAGCCTTATAGCCCGCCGTAGCGGGCTATACCGGCAATTAAAGGCCCGCTCCAGCGTTAAAGGCACGAGCCGAAGGCGAGGGACTTTAACAAGGGAGCGGGACTTTAATAGCCGGTATAGCCCAGCTACGAAGGGCTATAAGGCGATTAGAACATTCTGCCACTAGAGGGCAGAATGTTCTAACAAATAAAACAAAGGCCTCACGGAGTTCGAGGGGGTTTAAATCCCCTCGGACTCCGAGAGGCCTTTGTGAAAACAACATTGGAATGTTGCTTTGAGGGCCTTTACCGGCCCGTAGAAGCACGGAGCACTCCATTGTCTTCAATGGAGTGCTCCACATTCCAATGTTCTAATACAAGCTCAATGTCTTAGGACTCTCATATTTACCACTGCAGTTAGGTGTGAGTAAGTTTGATCAGAATGATTCAGACCCCGATGGCCTGGTGTGAACAGTGTTTCATGGAACTATTTGCATATGGCATGGAAAAATGATTGTTGGTCATCAGGGACACAAAGTATACCACTGATTAAAGTACTTAGAAGGCAGAACGGAGGTACTATGTCAGATGTGAGACAATCTACTTAGAAGAGAACTGTATAAATTACCAGGGAGCACTGTGGTACATTTGAGATTAGCAAAGTTAAAGAATTTTGGTTGCCTTAGCCTCGAGAAACTCAGAGAATGAGACCCCCTCTTCAGTTACCACTACACAAGGCAAGGAGTTGGTATTCACCACTTCAAAGGAGAAGAGAATTATGAGCTGTTTATTTATGACAAATGGAACGGCCACTAGGAACATGTGTATAGTTGTAGCACCCACGACCTATGGTGCAAGCGATCCAGGGTAGGGCACTTGCTGCAATAATGGGAACATACTTGACCCCTCTAGGACTCCGGAGAGCACCGGGAACTGATCTGATGAATAGGAACTCAATTTCATTCTAGTTGCTCTATTTTGGAGAACAAAATCTAACCAACTGCAGACCGCATCAGCAAAGCAGATGTACACTCATACAGAAAGTCCTACATAAAGAATAGGGCATCCGGCAAGGCCTTTTGAAATCCTCTACAGGGTCTGACAACTAACTGGCAGTACACAAGATGGACTGGGATCTTGCAGCTGAAGGTTGACCATGTTCTCCGAAACAGTATGTGGAAAGAGGATATTAGAAATAGATCTGTTAGCTGATACGCGAACATGGGCCGAGTAATGGCTTTTTTATGGGATAAGTGATCCAGGCTTGTTTTAATGAGTCTGGAATTGAGCCTGTTCTGAATTAGACATTATAGAAATCTGCAGACGTAGGCAGGAAGCATCTCAAACATTCATTTAGAAGGAATAAAGGGAAAAGAACTCACTTGCATTTGGTGATACACAATGCTTTTATAATTTTGCCATTATCTTCTATCAACATGATACAATTCTCCATAAACTCACTGGTCCAGCTTGTCTCTCAATGTATAATTCTGCTGGGCACAGAGGGGGGTCTGTGATGCTACTCACCTTATTAGTGAAAAATGGTTGTAGCTTAATTATTGGACTACTAAATAGAGGCCAGCTCTTCAAGACGGCTTGAGGTGGGCCACCTTACAAACATGTTACTGTGCTGATCACTTACTTGTGATATCACCACTCCCATTCATAGCCCCCTAGTCCAGTTCTACAAAACGCCCCCTTTCAAACAGGTCCCATATTGCCTGTTTTAAAAGAAATGATTAGCCTCAATACTGACATTTATTTCATGGATAACAATTGTTTAAGACCGAGGGAGTTTCAAAGTTTCGTCAAGTTTAGAGCTGGGAACGCAGGGCTATTCTGAAGGTATATCATATGCAACAGAAAGAAGTAGCCACTGGAGCAAGAGTGATGAGACACAAAAGGTGTCTTTTTATCTTTAGATATAAAGGCTCCTCCAGCTGGAGGCAGCGCCTAGCTGAACGTCACGTTTAAGTGGCGCTATCCAGTGTCTCTGTATTCTCTGTTGTCCCATTCCCTTTTCCTGGGGCCTACTGCAAACCACATTTTACTCTCTGTATGGTTGGGAATGGTTTTGGCAATTTCCTCATTGAAAGCCATTAAGTGGTTTTTGATAGCCAGTACACTTTTTATTTGGTGGATTAGTTGGGCTTTGTGTGTGACCACACTATTATCTCAGTTCTCCTGCTTGAACCAGGGCTTGTTGAAAAGTAGGGTAAAAGCCTGTGGATCATCGCGATGATTAGAGATGCATTGCAACACCCCCATCTTGGAGAATACAAAATTAATCTTATAATAAAGTGAAAGGCCCCAAGGTGGTCCGGAGTCTTTGAGGTCGTCCCTTTAAGGATAACATGGCTGAAACACACAGACTACACTGCCTAACCCAGAATAACAATCACTCCATTATGTATTTATTTGAGACAGATGCATGAGTGGTATGTTTGTAGGGAAACGGGGTTGTCTCTGATATTAGCAGATGCTGCTTGAGAAAGGATTCTACGGATATAGCTTTTCCTTGATCTTAGAGGGTCCTGGAGGGTATCGATCTGTATGCCGAAATTGGACTTATGTAGATTCTTTTTTGGATCACATTGGGGATAACTAGGCCTTAACCATCCTTCTAAACTCTAAGTGATTGTTAGTCGCTCTGATCTTTGCGGGTAAAGAATTCCATAATTTTGCAGCTTGTATAGAGAAAGTAGTGCCTCCAATGGTTTTCTTCATGTAAGCAGGAATTATTAAGTGTAATGCCAATCTGGACCGTAAATTACTGAGATTGGAGTAATTTGTAATTTTAGCTTGAATGAATTATGGTTCTTGCTCATTTATAACTCTGCGTGTGATACACAGTAGTTTGAAAGAGGATCTTCTTGCAATCGGGAGCCAGTGCAGAGACTTCAGGACCAGAGAGATGTGGGTTCATATATTTATATGTAGAAGTAGTTATGTTGCTGAGTTTTAGATTCTTTGTAGCCTCCTGATAGTTGAGGGTGGAATGCTGTGTCATCATCCATTAGAATAATCAAGTTTGGAGAGGACAAGTGAAGTTGTTACTGCTACTTTTTGAGGAAATCCAAGATGTAGAAAGATGTGTCTAATTGTTGTCATTGTGTAGAAAGTTAATTGAGACAGCCTATCCACTTCAGTATTCATGGAAAGTGCTGACGGCCTAGCCACTTCAGTGGATAGTGCTTTTTGCAGAGTCAACAGTCAGGGTCTGCATGGGCTGAGTAATATCAGATTCTTATAATATAGAAAGAGGGACCAAGCAGGCATGTCACCTCTCTCCTCTCCTATGCACCATTGCTATTCAACCTCTAACCTACAGTCAGAGTCGGGGATCAATACAGAGAGATAATTATGTCATATAAAGTGCATCACATATTGCTTTATGTAGACAGCATGTTGCAGATTTTGAAGAACCAACAAAATGACTTGGAGAAAGTAGTGAAGGCTCTAAATAGATTGGGCGACCTGTCTAGCTTACAAATGAACCGCAATAAAGTTCAGTGTCTATACAGTGCACCAACTTGAGGATGGGTAAATCTCAAATGGGCGCCCATCACCATATGCAAACACAAGGAGATGATGGACGGATCGCTGAAACTTTTCAGACACTCACCCCCCAGTAACAGATCTGGGTTGAATCTAACATCGTTCTTCATCTCACTTCGCCACCCCAGTTCCGACCCAGCCATATGCAAATCAGTCTTGACCCTGTTCCCGGGAACAGTCCAGCCCGAACTGCTAAGTCAAGTGTTCCCTGGACCGGAAACAAGCAGCCTGGCACCGGTTTCAGGGTAACACCCACTGGCGTAACGAAAATTGCGGGGGCCCCCCTGCAAGGTACGGTGAGGGGCCCCCTCTGGACTAATACAGGAGCTCTCCCGCCAGAGTTCTGCGCTGAGGGGGCCCCCTGGTGCTTGTGGGCCCCCCCGCACAGCGGGGGTTGCGGGGGCCTGTGTTACGCCACTGGTAACACCCCTCATTAGCAAGGCTAGCTTGAATCCAGTGGCAAAGTGAGCAAGGGACCTACGTCTGGGAATACCCTGCCAACTTAGGGCAAACAAAGCAAACACAAGGAGATGATGGATGGAGCGATGACACTTTTCAGACACTCACCCCCAGTCACAGATCTGGGTTGAATCCATCATCGTTCTTTAGCTCACTTCACTACTCCAGTTCAGATCCAGCCATATGCATATCAGCCTTGACCATGTTCCTCATGGGAACAGTCCAGCCCGAACTGCCAAGCCAGGTCTTCCCTGGACCAGAAACAAGCATCCTGGGACTGGTTTCGGGGTAACACCCCATATCAGCCAGGCTAGCTCGAATCCAGTGGCAAAGTGAGTGGTGGTGAGATTGCTGAATTATCGGAACCAGGGCGCGGTCCTGGCAGCAGCCAGGACAAGGGCACCTGCCGATACGACAATGCAACCTGTTTGTCAAACTGAGAAAATACTGTTTACTCTGAATTCCTACTGTGTGCATTGTTTATTAATGTCAGTGACATATGATAGCCTATTTGATTTGTTGTTATTTTAGTTGGTTGTAGTTGATGCTGAGATGAAAAAAAGTCCTTATGTTACCATGCTGTAAACAATTCAGTCTTGAGGAAGGGGAACCGTACCCTCTAGGGCTAGCCAAACTGTGCGTCAACAACTGCACCATTGTATTGAGGCAGCACACAATGCTAGGTCTCATGATTTAGGCCACGCCCCTAATTGGACTGGCCACACCTCTTTAAGAGGTTTGTCACGCCCCTTTAGAGCACCACCAGTTTTTTTATCCCACTTAAAGCCCTGACTACCATACCCAAATGAACTAGGCACTCAAATAAACAGCCACAACGGAAGACAGTGCCCATGATGACGTAGAGTGAGTTAGCCACCCTATCTGAGTTTCCCACAATTATTATGTTGAAGACTCTGCAATCTATGGAAGCTTATTATGACTCTTTGCCTCCTTTGCCTAAAAGTGCCTTTGTGAGTGAACAACGGGATGACACGTGGCATTAAAACGCTCAAACCTCTTTTACCTGAACCTCCTCAAATTGGCCAGGTCAACGCATGAGTAGCTCTTCTAGTCCAGATTTTTTCTTTGCATTCTGGGACCTGTAGTATTTTGTATTTCTTCTTTATTTGTATTTAAATAATTGGACGATTAGGACGATAAACCTCAGAAGGCAAAGAAAACCCGGACTGGATTACGTACCCACGCTTGAACGTGCTATACTTGAGAGCTGTAGAACGTAATATTGCCTCTTCCTGTTTATATTACTTTAACGAGCCAGTCAGCTCAGAAGCTACTGTTTCATGGTATGTTGCTGATTTAATGAGCCCTTTATCTGTGGCCTCCTCCCACCGGACGCTCCGAGCACAGCCGACTCATCGGGAGGTTACAGTTTAGGTGAAATAAAATAAACTTGCAGCTACGGTGGCTGCTGCTGCTGCTGCTTCGAATCTCGAAGCGTATAACCGAGAGTCACACCTTGGCGTGAATAACCCAGGTGAGAGATGGTGCGAGATTGTGGCAGGAGTAGCTGTAATTTATAACATTGGCTAACTTTCTTGGCTTCTCCTGCCCCCTTGTGGACAGGTACTGGTAGTATCTGCCTCTGGCTGCAGACTGCTGGACGTAGAATTGATTGAGTCACACACAGGATGTGACATCCTTGCTCGTTTTCTTTTTCAGGTCTTTCGGGACCGGACGTATGTTTTTTTTACTTTTCAAAAAACTCAAACCAGACAGGGCGGGTGAGGTGCTGATGTTACTTTTAACACACTGACAGTTTGAAGGTGCATACCAACCGCTCCGCCTTCGAAGCGTGCCCGAGGCGGAGCACACAGAGCGGGTCCTCTTTCCGTATCATTGCACCTGCGAGCGGTGCCCCTGAAGAGAAAGCTGTAGTCAGAGGTTAAAATCCTTGAAGGGAGGCAGGGGCTGTAACCTCATGTCCAGCCTCGGTGGGTTGCGGCTCAGCACCCAGCCCACACTTGTCTTTTCCCGGGGCCCATAGAGCTCAACATGCAGCTAGTGCTTGGAGTCGCCTGGGCCGGCTCTTGCCAAGCTTGGGTGTTTAGGAGGGCGGCAGGCTCAAGGGCTGTCTGATAAGCCCCTCTCTCTAGTCGCCTACCTGGCCTGGCCAACAATCGAGCTGATATTTTCATGTTGAGCATGATCAGTAGAATGCAATATCCCCCTTGAGATAAAAATGCACAATTTATACTAGAACAAGTATTTCATACGTATTTTACAGTCCTGCCAAGTATCACCGCACTGAAATGCATTGTCACGCATTTGCAGAGTAGTACCTCAGCCTTCCTGGCGCTACCTAAACTATATCATGGAGTGAAAGTGGCAACTGGCATCGCGTCCTACCTGGCCTGCGTGCGCTGCTTCCCGCTGCAGGCTTGGGTCTTGCAGCAGAGTTGATGCTGCTGTTAGGCTCGCTGCACAATGCCACAATGTTTCATTTTGATTTTCGCGGCGCGGCGCGGCTCTCACATAGCCTGACGTCACGGTAGTGCCCAGGCCAGTCTGATACATCCATTAATTAGTCTGGCTCCATGGGGGGATGTCACGTCCTTCTTGCAAAGGCGGGGAATTCGTTTTGGGAAGAAGCGGCTTGGGCAGTGGGTGTGCGGGCGCCGCCGCAATCTTGGCGCTCGCAGAGCTGCCTGCTGCTTGCACCTGCCCAGGCCGCCATCGCGTGCTGTCCCACGGTGAATTCCATTTTAATCACCGAGCTCAGCCTCCGTCATGGAGTCTGTGACTGGCAGTTGCAGCGGCCGCCCAGGACAGCCGGACACTGACTGGATAATAGCAGACTTGAGGACAGTGGCCCCTGGACTAAGGCAGGCGGTAAACCTGACCTCTGCCACGGTGACTCGCAGTCTGCTTGCCCCGCAGAGTCGCTGCCTGCAAAAGGGTCAAAGTAAGTACAAGCCACCCGAGTGTGTGCTTATTCTACCGTGTGAAAACCGTACGTGCTGAATATGTGACTAAACCCATTTGTTCACAAGCAAGCCAAAATAAGTGACAATGGTGATTTAAAACATTACAAGACCATTGTTGCAAACATTAACAAATGCCATAAGTCTGCCTTTGTTTAGATGTGTTTTTTCAATGATTGGCGGGTTTTGTGCATGTTAGTGTCTTTGGGGGACGTGCGAAAGGTTGCGAGAATGTTCTGTACATTGGTCATCGAACGTCACGTCCGGTTCATGCCCCATCGCTGTGTTTCTATCACAAGTAACTCCTGTTGTGCACGGATCCTTTCTTGGACGGTTTTTCTCGGGAAGGAAAATGTAACATGCATTTGGTTAAAACCCTATTCTGGCTGTAAAATTCTAACATGACATACGAAAAATTTGGCAACTGTGGTCTAAACTGCAGAGATGGGTGAAAGTAAAGGCCTGTGCCAGTAACTTTTTTTGCAATAATAAATGTGCAAATCCTAATACATCACAGCTTTTGTGCCATCAGGACTGAGCATAATCTTTACCACAGAGCTGGCTCGTCGCCTTCTTCAAAAGAAAGTGTTCTGAAAGTCAGGTCAGTGAGACTTTGCTATCAGCCTAGCTGTGGCCTAAATGAGTGCCTCCCACGCTCCACTTTCTAATGCAGCCCAGCTCATGTGGTCGGCGGCAATCGAGTGACTCTGCGAGTCACTCACCTGACTATAATAAATTATGAACGCCTTCCAGGCTGCTTTATCTATTTTCTGCAATGTTGGCTGCAGTCTGATAAATTAGTTGTTTAACAATTATTTCTTATGCTTTGAAGCAGTTAACTTAAACTCTCTCGTTGCTCAAATGATTGTAATTTCTGATATTTATGTTTCCCTCCTCTTAATTGCTTTATTTTGCTCGCGTGTCACTCATAGTCGCTGAAATGTCACACAATTTCAGTGAAATTATGAAAATGTCACACTTACCAATCTGAAACCTTGGCAGCTATGATTTTAGGGCAGTCTGCACTATTCATGAATGATTATTAAGTAAACTCCCTTGTTAAAAATGTATGCAAAGGATTTTACACAGAATTGAATTGAAGAACCAGTCCCCGATCCCTTCAGAATCTCAAAATACGAACAAACGGGCAGTATTTTTTAGCAAAAGTATGGTCAACAATAGGATGGGTGTATTGACACCTATTATGGCCAACATTCCGGGGACTAATAAAGGTCTGACTCCACAATGCTTATATATCAACAGAACCATTAGATATCCAGGTACTTGACATTAGAAAAGAAATGTTTCAATCTTTTCGTAAGCCAAATAAGATTCTTAGCCTGCTGAATTTTTACACAAAGTATATTCCATACCTCGCGCACTTACAGCACCTTATCAATAGTAGAGCATGCCCTGAAGCGTGACATCCTCCGCCACCATGGGGAGGTTGGGCTTGTAAAGATGCAGGGCCTCGCCTGCAAGGTACCCATCTCCTGACCACCAGCCCTGCTCCGAATAAACCACTTTGACTGAATCCAAGATGTTTATATAGCATTAAAAACTAGACTCAGACATCTGAACCCCCTAATGATAAAGGAGAGGAAAGAATTACACACCAAAGACTTCTGTTTCCCTCCGACTCTGAACTCTTCGACCTATGGGACCACCGCCGACAACAATTGCTCTGCTGAATGCAACCCATGCCTAGATGTATCCATCAATATCTTGTTCATTTTGTACGCTGGAGACCTGCCATTCATGGCTCTAGGAACCACTCTTAATGCCTCGGAGGAGGTACAAGTCTGCAAAGGAGGTACAAGTCTGTGTCAACCGCCAAATTAAGCTAATGCAAGCCTGGTCTCCTGTGCATTACACATGAAGGTGTGATTCCATTCTTCGCTGCTTGACTCAGAACGAGCTGCAATCAGACCAACAATCCTTTGGAAATGCAGAGGTATAGGGCATTAGAGTGGTCTATTTGTGCTCTGTGAGAGGGTGACGGGCAGGACACGCTGGTTACCGGGGCTGACACGTCCGATTAGCGGTGGTGGCTTATCCGTGGTAATCGCCTCGCGGAACCCAAAATCCAACACAGCGGCCTCCGTAAAGGTAACCCCTCCCCCATGTCCTCTGCCCATACAGGGTCGAGATGCACGCGAATCAGAGGCGGAAGGAGGAGGGATTAACCCCGGAAGTGCATCCCTGCAGGAAGAGAAAAAGCCCGGATACACCGACAGCGGATGCGAATGGGCCGGAACGAGGAAGGAGTTGCGAGATAGCGGAGACGTGAGAGAGAAGGTCGTGGAATCGCGGGACGAAGAAGACGAATCCAGAGACGAAGACGAGACGTGGTGCGAAGATTGGTGGTCCCCACAGGAGGAGGCTGGAGAGTGGCCACAACGGAGCCGGTGAGTGACCGTGGACAGGGGAAAGAGGGAGCAGGGAGGCGGGAGGTAGACAAGTAACAAGAGAGAGGGGGGGGGGCCTGAGTGTGTAACACAGGGTTTTGTTTTGTGTGGTTCCCTTTCCTCACATGCCATCTGATCCCATTGGTTGTTAATACGGAAATCGTGGGAGATCCTAGCTCTTTACCCCCTTTATTTTCACACTGCACAGTACTATCCAGACCTGCCCCATCACAACCTCCCTCACCTCACTAGAACCACCTGTCCTGTCTTGCGACATTCCCCCAAAACACCGAACGGGTGTGGTGACGGATACAGTATCGCCCACGGGCGTATCATTGAGGGGGTGACTGACGGCTCCTTGTTTTCTTTCCTCCTATGAGCCTCCCTGGGAGATCCATCAGCCCCAGAGACGACCGAACAACCACGAAGCTTGTAGGAGACGAGGAACCACACGAGAGCAAGGAGACCCGGAAGAAGGCTAATAGTCCCCCAAAGACAATATTCAAGAAAACCACCAAAGTATTGAATAAAACTTACCAACTGGCCCACTACATCCAGCCTCCGCGTCTGTTTATCCGGGCCGCACTCCCACAAGTGGTGCCAGAAGTGGGATCTGCCGGAGACATGGAGGCTGTAATCGCCCGAATGGCCGAAAGCCAAGAGAGTTTGGGAAAAGCCATGGAGAAATTCCTCACGGTGGTAGAAGAAGACCGGGGGAAACTGCAACAAGCCATTACAGAACAAGGCCAGACACATGACACCGCAATGGGGAAGCTCGCCGACGCCCTTGGACAACAAAGGGGCCCGAGTACACTCCCATCAGTAATCCTACAAAAATATGTAAGCGGAGAAGACCCTGAATACTTCTTCAACAACTTCGAAAGGATGGCCCTGGCTGCAGCATGGCCAGCAGATAAGTGGGGGCAATACCTAGGGCCTTTATTGTCCGGAGAACTTCAGGCTTCCTATCAAGCGGCCAACATTCTGGGAGTGACCCCTTATGCAGAAATAAAACAATGTATTATGGAACGCCTAGGTGTCGACGACGAGACATACAGGATGAGGCTTAGACAGATCAAAGAGGGTCCGCAAGAAACCCCCAGAGCATTATATTTTCGAGTGAGGGATATGGCCGACCGTTGGTTGAAACCAGCCGCAGCCACAAAGGAAGACATCATGGCTAAAATATATTTGGAGCAGTACCTGTCCTCACTCCATCCTCCCATTCAGAAATGGGTCAGACAACATGCGCACCTCACCCTAGAGACGGCCGTGGAGATAGCTAGTGCCTACAGCAGAGCACAAGATGCACAAAAGGGTCGAGAAGAAACCCCTTGGAGAGCAGGGATAAGCGGGGTTCATCGTCCTCCCCGACCTCCGCTTGTCCGAAAACCCGACCCTGTGACAATCATCCCAGGACCTCCTGTGTTCAGAGCCCCGGGACCGCCCGTGTTTAGAACCCCTACACCTGGACCACAATGTTATAACTGCGGAGGACTAGGTCACATAGCCCGCTTTTGTTCACAGAAGGAGGAACCAATGGAGATAGGCATTGCGAGGAATTACTGCTGTCTCTCCCAAATTAAACAACCACCCCCTTACCGTTGTAGCGTAACTGTAAATGGACAGCACATGACAGCCCTGGCCGATACAGGTTGTCGACAAAGCGTTATACGTCCACAGGACCTGGGACCCGAGCTTGGGACAATTGATGGTACAGTCAACATACAGTGTGTCCATGGGGACACAAAGTTATACCCCACTACTCATGTACATATACAACACGCTACGGACCCAGGGTCTGATTTGAAAGTCGGTCTCATCCCTCGACTACCGGAACAGGTCATACTGGGGAATGATTTTCCACACCTGTCTGAATTGCTTATGGAACCAACTCCAAAGGAGGAGGAATGGTGGGCCGTCGCTCCCTTTTCCCGGGACGAGAACCCAGAATGGCCTCCCTCAAAAGTCAGGAAAACGAAAAACCAAAAACGGAGAGAAAAAGGACAATCCCTGTCTGCCTTTCCCGCCCTGATAGAAGAGAACCCATGGGAGAACGACAGAAACTTCCACACAGCCCAGAGAGAGAGGACCCGGTCTTACAGGAAGCCTGGAACCGAGCCCTGAACCAAGAAGACCCGCTACACATATGTCCCTATTTCTTTATCAAAAACGGCCTATTATACAGAAAAGCAGAGACCACTGGTACCCCTCAGTTGTTGATCCCCACCCTGTTTCAGGAAAAAGTCCTCTATTTGGCCCATAGTCATTTATTAGGTGGGCATTTCGGGGAGGAAAAAACGGAGCAGTTGATAACGAAGATGTTCTATTGGCCCGGTATATATAAGAGAGTGAAAATGTACTGTCGTGAATGCCCCATATGTCAAAAAAACAGCAGGTATAGGCAACCCAGAGCCCCATTGCATCCACTACCCATCATAGATGAACCCTTTTGTAGGATTGGGATGGATATCATAGGGCCGCTGCTGCCTTCACGTAGCAGGTGCCGTTATGTACTGGTCCTAGTGGACTACGCTACCCGTTTTCCGGAAGCAATTGCATTAAGACACCCCGATGCCTCTAGCATCGCTAAAGCTATGATATCGGTATTCTCTCGGGTGGGGTTTCCAAAAGAGATCCTGACGGACCAAGGGACCACGTTCGTATCGAAATTGATGAAACAAGTGTGTGCCCAGTTGGGTATCAAACAGATACGAACGGCGGCATATCATCCCCAAACAGACGGTCTAGTCGAGCGCTACAATGCTACCCTTAAGGCCACATAAAAAAAACTCCTTGCCCTTGAGTCTAAACGGTGGCAGGACATGTTACCCCTGGCTTTATACGCGATCCGGTGCAAAACCCAGAAGAGTACAGGGTATTCCCCATTTGAACTACTCTATGGCCACCAACCCCGTTCCTTGTTGGACATGGCTCGCGAGACAGAGCCCAATAATACCACCCCTCTGGTAGAGTACGTGACTAATCTCAAGACCCATTTGGGACAGATACGAACCATAGTTCGGAATAATATGGAGAAAGCACAAGAGGCCCAAAAAGTACAATACGATAAAAAAGCCCAAAATGGGTCCTTTTCAGTAGGGGATGCAGTGTTACTTATGATGACCTCCTCAGATCATAAGCTGCTAGGACAGTGGCAGGGTCCCTACATTGTACTGGAACAAGTGACGCCTGTCACCTACAGACTGGAGCTCGATAGGAATCGAGGAACCTCCCAGATATATCACATTAATCTTCTAAAAAAAATGGGAGGGACCCCTTCGTTCCTTGGTCGGGAACGTAGGGAAACACACTCCATTATACTGCCAATGTATTAATAATGAGTTACCTTCCCACTTAAAAGACGGACTGGTCGATACTCTGCAGCCCTTACAAGACATATTCTCTCTGACCCCCGGAAAAACCACATTAGTGGAACACTCTATTAAAACCATTCCCGGGGAAAGGGTACGTCTCCGCCCTTATCGCATACCAGAGGCCCGTAGGAACACCATCCGAGAAGAGGTGCAACAGATGTTACAGATGGGTATCATAGAACCCTCTGCGAGTGAGTGGAACTCACCCATCGTTCTCGTACCGAAGCCGGATGGCTCGGTGCGTTTTTGCATCGACTTCCGGGAGGTTAATAAAATCTCTGAATTCGACACCTACCCCCCTCCCCAGGGTGGACGAGATGATTGAACGGATAGGGAGGGCCAAATATATCAGTACCCTTGATTTGTGCAAAGGGTACTGGCAAATTCCCCTGAGAGCCGAAGACCGAGAGAAAACAGCATTTTCTACCCCTGACGGTCTGTTTCAATTCATAATGGTACCCTTCGGGTTGCACGGAGCACCGGCTACCTTTCAGCGGGCCATGAATCTTATCCTACAACCCCATGAAAGATATGCCGGAGCTTACATAGATGACATTGTCATCTATAGTGAAATTTGGGGACAACACCTGATACACCTATACAAAGTGGTCCAGGCTTTGGGAGGGCATGGTCTTAAAATCAACCCCGCCAAAAGCCATTTGGCCGCACAAACAGTAAGATATCTGGGTTACCTGTTGGGAGAAGGAGTCATACGACCCCAAAACAACAAATTGGCCGCCATATCACAAATACCCTTTTCGCGTTCTGCAAGAGACCTCCGTGCCTTTTTAGGGTTGCTTGGATACTATAGGAGGTTCATACCGCGATTCTCCCAAATTGCAGCCCCTCTCACGGACCTGTTGCACAAAACAGTGAAGACCAAAGCTAGATTGAAGGACCCCAGCCCCGAAGTAACCAGGGCATTTGAGACACTGAAGGCATCCTTGACCTCTGACACAGTGTTAGCTAGCCCTGATTACACCTTGCCCTTCGTCCTACAGACGGATGCCTCAGACCAGGGGTTGGGGGCGGTCCTCTCCCAGAGAAACCAACAGGGGGAAGAAAAACCCATTTTGTTTATAAGTAGGAAACTGTACCCCCGGGAAAGAAACTACGCAGTCATCGAAAAAGAAGCTCTGGCTATAAAATGGGCCATTAACTCTTTGAAATATTACCTGGAGGGGCGTGAATTCACCCTTTATACGGACCATGCACCTTTAGAATGGATGGCACGCAACAAAGGGAACAATGAAAGGGTGTTACGTTGGTTCTTGTCCTTGCAGCCCTACAGATTCCAAACCAAACATCGAAAAGGAACAGACCAGGCAAATGTAGACTTTCTCTCCCGGTATCCTCGTGGAAACCCCCCTACTGGAAGGACAGCAAGGGAAAGGGGATGTGAGAGGGTGACTGGCAGGACACGCCGGTTACCGGGGCTGACACGTCCGATTAGCGGTGGTGGCTTACCCGTGGTAATCGCCTTGCGGAACCCGAAATCCAACACAGCGGCCTCCGTAAAGGTAACCCCTCCCCCATGTCCTCTGCCCATACAGGGTCGAGATGCACCCGAATCAGAGGCGGAAGGAGGAGGGATTAACCCCGGAAGTGCATCCCCGCAGGAAGAGAAAAAGCCAGGATACACCTACAGCGGATGCGAATGGGCCGGAGCGAGGAAGGAGTTGCGAGATAGCGGAGACGTGAGAGAGAAGGTCGTGGAATTGCGGGACGAAGAAGACGAATCCAGAGATGAAGACGAGACGTGGTGCGAAGATTGGTGGTTCCCACAGGAGGAGGCGGGAGAGCGGCCGCAACTCAGGAGAGTTGCGGCGGAGCCGGTGAGTGACCGCGGACAGGGGAAAGAGGGAGCGGGGAGGCGGGAGTTAGACAAGTAACCAGAGAGGGGGGGGGGCCTTAGCGTGTAACACGGGGTTTTGTTTTGTGTGGTTCCCTTTCCTCACATGCCATCTGATCCCATTGGTTGTTAATACGGAAATCGTGGGAGATCCTAGCTCTTTACCCCCTTTATTTTCACAGTGCACAGTACTATCCAGACCGCCCCATCACAACCTCCCTCACCTCACTAGAACCACCTGTCCTGCGACATTCCCCCAAAACACCGAACGGGTGTGGTGACCGATACAGTATCGCCCACGGGCGTATCATTGAGGGGGTGACTGACGGCTCCTTGTTTTCTTTCCTCCTATGAGCCTCCCTGGGAGATCCATCAGCCCCAGAGACGACCGAACAACCACGAAGCTCGTAGGAGACGAGGAACCACACAAGAGCAAGGAGACCCGGAAGAAGGCTAATAGTCCCCCAAAGACAATATTCAAGAAAACCACCAAAGTATTGAATAAAACTTGCCAACTGGCCCACTACATACAGCCTCCGCGTCTGTTTATCCGGCCCGCACTCCCACATGCTCCAATAATCGCCGAAGTGACAGCGGCTAGCTGAGTGTGAGACAGGAACAAGCTGAGGCTTCACGACAGCTTTAGGTAGTGGCAAGAATAAAGGCCAGTGCTTGACTGGTCCAACTTGAATATTGCGGACTCTTAGGGAGTGCACCACTGCCAATGTTGGGATATCTCTGCTTGACTATCAAGAGATATATTAGGCAAACTATGTGAGGGATTGAGAGGTAGCACAGAGACTGGACTTTCTCATTCCTGCTGAGCTTGTTAGATCTCACCCAGTCCTGAAATATGTGTTGTAAAGTTACTCAGTAGTTTCAGGGTTACTTGGATGGCATAAGTGAGAACTTGCACACCTTCATGCTGCAACAGCTGATGAAAAGGTTGAATATAAACCATAACCATTCTGGATAACGAGCAAAAGCTCTGAGCAGCTTCGGCGGTGGCAGCGTCTACTTTGATTTAATTCTCTTCTGTGTCACACTGCTCGTCCAAGAAAAAAACCAAAAAGGTGATGGATTTTAAACTGAAATTTATCTCATCCACTGATAATTTCTCTGGACTACATTCCAATTCATTGATGTTTGCTCATCTGCAAATTCTCTAATTATTGGCAAGGGGACACAGTGAGGACTGATAAAAACGTTCTCATCTACAAACAATTAGCAAGTTCTGATATCCAGTACTGTCTGGGAAAATGATTGTTAATGCCAATCCTCTGTTCCGATCAGCCCCACCCTAGATGGCAGTGAAAGCTGTAGGAGTCAAGGCCTTTAACAATGCCTGCACTTCAAAGATAGTCCATGCTGCGGTAAACCAGTTTTATTCAGTGGCAAACCTAAGAGGAGTTTAAACGCCATGTTGATGGCATACTCCAGCATCACCAATCTGGACCGGATATCACTCCTATACGTGAACACTGAAGCAGAGTCCTGGCAAATCCTCAAGAGATCACAGAAACCTGTCCTACCCATCACCAAGAGCAGCTGATTCCCAGACAGATAAGGAAAGCTGGCTCTGTTCCAGAGAAGACTTAGCAGTGTTACAGGCACCCCCCCTGAATTTTTTCTGCTAGACTTGCACCGTACCAGCAGCGGAGAAGCACACACTCAATCCTAGTTAGAAGGAATCAGGCAATATCGTGGGATTATGTTAACACAGTTTGTATTCTCTCTTATGTGTCACAGCAGAGAGGAAGGAGCTGTTAAAATGTCATTTCCAGTGCAATAAGAAACAACTGACACAGTACTAAGTTGACAGTAGGTATATCCCAGTACAGTACACTTTAATGGGACCTAGCACATGACCTCCATCCAGCATATCCCTGATCTCTCCATTAAGAGGCTCCCGGGTATCAAGGGTTGTAAACAGCCGCCCCCGCTCCTCACTACAATAACTTGGCCGATTGCTGACCCCACTTACCCAATAATTCTGATCTCTCTTTAGAACTAACAGCGCCCTACTAATATATGTGTTAGAAGATTCCCTAATCAGGACAATTTTAGCAGACAGCTGCTATAATCCCCGCGCCCAGTCCAAAGGTGCAACCCCAGGCCATATTAGTAGACCGCTCCCCCCACAGAGCTCCCACTGAGTTCCACCATGGTGACACCATTAAGTCATGTACATGCAATACCTCAGTACTTGACCTAGCTAATCTGACCGTGCCTAAATTATGGTGCACCCTCAAGACACACCCTCTGGGAGGATCACTCTGTGGACACCTGCTCACTCCTACCTCACTGCCAAACCACGTATCCTAAGCTCTGTCCTCCACGACCACCCTTACACAGTGCAGTATGGACTCCAGACTTGAAAAGTTTGGCACTAACAGCTACACAATTATCTATCCGACCAACCTCTCCAATAATGCGACTAAAACCCTGAAACAGACTCCTCAAAGCCAACCCAGAAACCCTCATCTCTGACCCCTACCTCTGTCCAAAAAAAGGTACTATTACGAGCGACCTGATCTTCTACACTAAAAGAAGAGCTCAGTGGAGAGCGACGTTCCACTCCATACTCAGAATCACCTCGGCCAAAAAATTCCCTCACGGTCTGCGACTTCTGGCTACAAAGTCTCCCACATTTAGAGCAAACGCCACTATATCCATCTACAACAATGGGACTATACTAATTCAGGCCACCGATCACAAACTGGTCATCTTTGATGACAGATTTGCCCTCTTTAAAAGATCTTTGGTCACTAGCGACTCCCCTTTTCAATCTAGGTACGGACTTCCCCTTACCCGGTCTCAGGAGCTCCCTGATCCCTCGCTAATAGCCCACAACCTGAGGACTGCCTCACCTACCCCGATCAACACACACAGGACTATAGTTCCTCCAACCCCAGGCTCCCCTAACTCACCCATCCTGCCACGACCTGTCCCGACTATTGCCAGTAATCATGGAGCATTTGTTATCCCTCGCTCCGACCACCTCTCCGACACTTCCCCCACCCCCTCTCCCACTAGCCCTTGCCTACATAACTCCCTCACTCGACAGTGGGCCTGCCCACTTCCCAACAGGAACTCATCCAACCTCCCTTCCCCTACCCTCCCTTCCCTTCCATCGCCCACTATCCTTGCGCGCCCGTACATCGGAGAGGAAATTCTCCATTAGCGTATGTCCCCCATCCCCCCGTCCGCCTGCCCTGGTCTCTCCTCCGCCCTCCCCACTGACCTACCCTCCGCCTCCCCTCCACCTGATCCATAATCCACACTCAGATACTGCTGACAAGCTCAAGAAAATAAACCAGGAACTTCTAACTCTCAAAACTTTCATCCAAAAACTCATTAAGTCCACGAAGAGCTAGCCCTTGACCTCTCTTCCAACATGTCCACACATGAGATCCCTTATCTCTCTCCCAACAGGACATCACAGGAGATCCCGCATATGATCCAGCTGAAACGACCTGCCCAGAATTGGAATACCACTCCCTACCCCAACGCCCCATCTAGACCTGCCAGATCCAAAAATCCTTTTTCATAACCTGATATTCTCTCCCTCCTCCTTGAGTATACCTCTCCTCAGTCGGCCATCTCAGCCCCTACTAGATCCTCACAAACAGCCCCACTAATTGCCCCTAGCTCGACACTCCCTAAACATGGTAATGCGGAACCCATCCAATGCATCACACCCAACCCCCATAGAGCTCCAAGACTCAACGCCAATTCCATAAACATTAATAACCTCATGCAGATCCCCACTACACAACCCGCGCTCACAGACACCCTGCACAAATCACACCTGAAATGCATGTTACTTAACTCTAGATCAGCGGTGAAACATGCCACAGACCTTGCTGATCTCATCCTTGCCCAAGAACTGGACCTCCTTATCCTCACAGAAACATGGCTCAACGACTCCTCTGGCCCTATCCTTGACTTATTACTCCCTCCCAGTCACAACATTATCAGACTCGACCGAGTTAAGAAAACGGGAGGGGGCATAGCCTGTATCTTCCGCAACTCTCTCACAGCAAAACAGTCCCCTTCAGCCAATCTCTCATCCTGTGAATACTTATGCATCGATATCACTAGCACACACAGACCCTTGTGCAGCCTTCACATCTTCTACCACCCCCCAGGTGATAACCTCCCTCTAATTGAACAAACTATGGAAACCATCTCCTCCAACCTGGGCCGACACTGCCCCCAGATCTTCCTTGGTGACTTCAATCTCCACTGAAATGACCCACATGATCAGGCGGTTACATCCCTCAAAAACTTCCTAACCGACCTCTCTCTGACCCAATTCTGTGACAGCCCCCCACACAACTTAGGCTCGACACTGGATCTAATCATCTCCAACCCCAACTCCATCCATCTCGAATCCATTCTCCCCTGTGACTGGTCTGACCATCACTATATCAACTTCCTGATTCTTGAAAGTTGGAACCACAAAAGTGCACAACCACTAAAACTAAAACTAAAACACTGGAAAAGATCACTCCATAACACAAGCGTAAATGAACTCATAGAGCGATGCAATTTCTCCCTTCCACCGCCTGCAAACATGAACGACGTTCACGACCTCACTGAACACTATAACAACGCCATGCTTTCTGCCCTGAATGCTACGGCCCCCCTTCAACTAAAAAGAATTCCCATAAAAGACTGCAAACCTTGGTTCAATGACAGACTAAATGCGGACAGACAAGACTAGCGAACGCACCTGGAGATCCACTCCCTCCACGGATCTTCTAAAAACTCTAAGATTCAAAAGAAGTAGATACAACAAACTCATTAGAGCGGAGAAAACCAACTTCTTCAAATACCAGCTTGACAAAGCCAAAAATCGCCCGAAATGACTTTTTGAGCTGATTAAATCTCAATCCAACAACACCTCTACCCAATCTCAGCACCTCTCTCGCCCGCAACCAAACTGCGATGCGGTTGCTGAATTCTTCCTCGAAAAGACAAACAAAAGCGAATCAGATCTAAGGGCTGCGGCACTCAATCGCTCGCCCTCTCTTGACTCCTCTGTCTCCACACCCCTGACTCTGCCTCATGGTCTCTCCCTCAAAAACAAGGCTTCCTGGAGTCAATTCACTCCCATCAATGACATTACCATCCTCAATATTCTCTCGGCCCTTAAACCCTCAAATCACTTCAATGACCCCCTCCCCCCCAACTTCTTTAAAGAAATGACAGGATCACTAGCACCGCTCTGGGCCAAGATCATCAACGCCTCACTTCTTCAAGGTGAGATCCCGGACTGCTTGAAGGCTGGCCTAGTGCTCCCCACTCTCAAAAAACCCTCGGCTGACCCTGTTGACCTGAACAACTACCGACCAATCACAAACATACCCATCCTGGCAAAACTTCTGGAGAAATGTGTTCATGAACAACTACGCAAACACATTGAGCAATTCCAGCTTCTCGACCTATTCCAATAGGGCTTCCGCACTGGCCACAGCACTGAAACGGCCATCACTCACATAGTGGACGACGCTCTCACTTTACTTGACCAAAATGAAGCCTGCCTTTTAATCCTGCTCTATCTCTCATCTGCATTCGACACTGTCAAACATGACAATCTACTCTACCTCTTGGAACGCAGGATGGGGCTCTCAGGCACGGTCCTTAAATGGTTTTCCTCTTTCCTCAACAACAGAACACAAAGAGTCAAATCCAACCAGTCTCTATCCAACCCTAGTCCATGCACACTGGGTGTACCCCAAGGATCCTCACTCTCCCCCACACTCTTTAACCTTTTCCTGGAACCATTGTTATGTTATGTTAGCGTGTTTTGTATAGCGCACAGCTGCCTCAGCAAAGAGGCGTCCCAACGCTGAGCAGAACATGAAGGCTAGTGACTAGAGACGGCACTAAAGTGACGGGAAAAGATGAGTTTTAATGGCCCTACGAAAGGTCATGTAGTTGTCCAAGGCACGAATGGACAGTGGCAAAGCGGCACATTGACTAATTCTTAAAGCCTCCAACATCCAATATCACATGTATGCTGACGACACCCAACTCTACATGAAAATCTCCTCCCCCGACGACATCAAATCTCTCAACGGAACCCTTCTCAAAACCCTAAACTGTCTAACCTCCAACCATCTCAAATTAAACACCCTCAAGACGGAATTCCTCCTCATTGCACCCGCTAGGCAAACCCCCACTGTTGTGAAATATCTCTGTAACCTCACCGCTCTCAACTGAACACCACACACCATTGACTCCACTAAATCACTAGTTGTGCTAGACAAAAACCTAAACATGCAAGACCACATCAGAGCATCGACCAAAGGAGCGAACTTCCAACTTTGCATCCTAAGAAAACTCAAACCCTAACTTCCCCAAGATGACTTTAAATCGGCGGTGCAAGCACATGTCATCTCTAGACTAGAATACGGCAGTGCTACTCTATGCGGACTGCCGAAACTCGGTTTAGCCCCCATCAGAGCATCTCTAAATGCTGCTACTAGACTCATCACGGGTTCTAAGAAGACCAACCACATTTCGCCGGACCTGAAATCGCTCAATTGGCTTCCCTTTGAGGCAAGGATCCATCTAAAGATAGCTTGTATGACCCACAGAGCACTACACTAAAACACCCCACTCTACCTGACAAACAAGCTGGAACTATCCGGTGGCTCCAGGTCCACTAGGAGCACCGGCACACTGCTGCTCAAGCCAAAGAAATTTAATAAGCTTGAAACCTACAATCGTACATTCTCTGGCATCGCCCCGAGAATCTGGAACTCCCTTCCAGTGGAAACAAGACTGATTCTCTCTACACTTGCCTTCAAAAAGGAACTTAAAGCTCTACTAATGAGCAATGCCTTGAACTAGATGCTTTGCTCCTCCTGCCACTTGCTTACTGTATACATATCATTTGTTGCGACCCATTGTCGCCTGCCATATTGTCTTGTTTGCTCTTGATGTTTATTGCCCTTCTTTTCGTTCTCACCCAACCTGCCTCCTATGTCCACCTTAATTTTATCCTGCTCCTGTTGTATATTGTCCCACTGTTACCTTGATTTTTCTCCCCGAGCAGTTTTCCTATGTCTTACTCAACCGTATGTAAACCGCTCTGATACCCACCTGGGTTATGTTCGCGCTATACAAGACTTTAAATAAATAAAAATTGCATAGCCACAATGGCGAGGCCCAAGGAACGAGCACAGCGTATCTGGGGGTTTGGCCAAGAAACCTGCCTGGAAGTAAATTTATCAGTACCATGCACTTTCACCTGGAAGCAACCAGGTTTTGGAAGTCAGTACTTCCAGGAGCTACTAGTCTTAACCTGGTGTCAAATTGATGAATGTTATCGTTCAAATAATTAAAAATTATTTAGATCGAGTATTGCCTTCCCCATGACTCAAACCTAGCCTTTTTTTTCTTCCTGCCAAATTGTCCTTTTATTGTTCTAAACAAATTTGCATTCTATTGTGGGATCCCGAGAGAAGACCAAGACTGCAGGGAGGCTGCGTGCTTGTTTTCACCATACATTGAGACTCAATAGCTACTCTTCCGCTGCTGCTTCCTGAGGTCTAGTATGTCGCAGACCTGAGCATTAGCAATGAGTGCATGATGCACAGCGAGGGCTAGGGTGAGAGTGGTGAAAAAGTGAAACAGTGTAACACGTGGCACATACTACTAGGTCAGACGCCTTATTTTTTCTGGATGTATTGCTTAAGTACAGAACTAGCAACGAGGCAGTAGAACAAATGTTATAAAGATCATCAACAGTAATATAGAGAACAGAAGGAAAGATTATATGGACATCATTTGGGTGTTCGCCAGGGGTCGCAGCACAGCCTTTGCGTCCCCTGGCCTCAGAGGTGTTGAAATCAGTGCTAGAAACATAAGGGCAGCTCTGCTTTCCTTGTTTTCTGTCAATTTTTTACTACACTAATAGTGAATAATATTTTATTATTCACTATTAGTGTAATAAAGAATGGATTGCAATTAGCTGGAATATAACCCTCTCTTGCAGCTGAGGTAAATAAAAAATGCTTTTAAATGTATGTTGTGTGTGTGTTTGGCTTGCGGTTGAGAGTGTGTTTATGTGAGAGTGAGTGTGTATATGTAAATGTGTTTGTATGTGTAAGCATTCAGTGTGAGTGAAAGTAAAGGTTAAATGGTGTGTGATGTCACTTCCGCTACCCCTGGCATTTTGGTGAATTGACGTTCAAGGAAAGGCACCAATTATTGTTCACAGGTCAGGTGTGTGCATGGCTTCTCCTGTCACCTCGTAGACAAGTACTGGGGCTTAACAGCCTCTGGCTGCAGGCTGACGAATTGAACCACAGGATGTGGAGTCACCTACACGTAATTTCTTTCCAAGCCGATCAGGGTTAGACTCATTTTTTTCACATGATACCGAAACAAAATTAATGGGTCCTACAGATGATATTTTGACGAGTCTGGGGATCATGGAAAACATACTTACTATTAGCAAATTTGCATTTCTAATGAACCTCTACTTTCCTGGGAGTCTACCTCTTTTGAAACTTCGCCTCAAGTCATACAAAGGGAGTGGATCATCTTTCAGTCATTGCAACACTGAGTTCACAGGTCTCATGATTCAAGCTCTGGCTTACAGTAATGTTTTGAAAGAGGCGGAGAGCCAGGAATGTGCGGAGTTACAATAGAAATTTGCTTATAGTAAGTGAGAGTTGTCTGACCGCAGGATCTTCGAAAACATCAGCACTAGGCCCCACCCATTTTGTTTCAGTTTCTTGTGAAAAAATTAGTCTGTGCCTGATCAACTTGGAAAAACCTAGGTATAGACAATGTCATATCCTATGACTCAATTCTTCATCCTACAGTATGCGGCCAGTGGCTGTTACGTCAGTACCTGATCATTTGTTTCGATGTTAAATGTGTTCTCCTCGAAGAGGAGGCAAACATCAAGATATTTAATAATAATGTTTTAATGTTCACATACACTGATTTCTCTGCTATTGGTCTTTTTCCTCATCTGGCTTTTAAGCCTCTGTGAGTTATTGACTGGCCACTGATATGTTTAATCAATAACCTATAGCGACTTTTAAACAATGCCCACCGGGGTGAAATCTCCGGACCACAACTTACCCACCTACAGTGATAACACAAGCCTTCAGCCAACCGGCGGAAGGCCCAGTGGGAGCCATACCCAGTCCAACTGCCGGCAGTGATCTTGGAGAACACAGAGGCCATAGACAGCGAGACACTGAACACAGGCAGGGGTGGCCCCAGCAAAACTCCGAAAGTTACAACATCGGATCTGTTGGGAGACACAGCAGCCTCTCAGCTCAAGCGGGGTGGGGAACACAAGAAACAATGCTAAATACAGACAAGGACAAAGGAGAAAGGGACGGAATAAAAAAACTTGCCGACCAAGAGGGAGTGTACCCCCTCTTTAAGTCAATAGCAAGACAAAACGGAACATCGCCGCACCCCCTGCCCCCAAAGAAGAGGACAAGCAGGAGGAAGAGCAGGCCTCCACTCCTACAAACCAACAAGGGGAACGTAAAACGTCTACTGCCACTAGCACCACGCCTCCAGCCAGAAGCATGCAGGGCACTTCGCACGTCCAACCATCTGCGACAATTAGCAAACCAAGCATAGGAGGGGTTCTACCAACAGGGTCACTGGCCGGCCCCCCAGCCCCACCTGCCTCTGATTTTCAGGGCACATTGCCTGGCCAATCATCTGTGACATACAGTAAACCAAGTACAGAAGGGGCGCTGCCAACAGGGTCACTGGTCGTCTCCCTCGTTCCACCCACCCGCAGTGCTCTTACAGACTCCCAAACAAAAAATAAAACAAGCTCAAGGAGTTCCATAACCGAGAATGTTCTTACTAGTACCGCCACAACAAGACTCGAATGCCTACAGCAGACGTGCGCTAAGCCAAGCTCGGTAACAATCACAGGTCAAGAACCCCTGTCCAATATCTGCAACAACCAAAGTAACTCGCTTGAGAGTGTCTCTGAAGACATCGTGCCTGGTGAAAACCCACAAGAGATTGCAACACTTCTACACCGAGCACATTGGGAAGAAGAACACCACCCAGAAATTGCTGGGGATCACCGACATAGCACCACAATGCTAAACCTCACCCCGGGATATGTCTCCAGAGGGCACCATAACACCTTAAACAGGGGCAACATTCTCCGACTCCTATCAGAAATTCCAGCACTACATGATCTGAGTTCAAATGACCTTACATCTATTCAGTTTGAACACTCTGAAGAAATTCTAGACAGGGAGGTAACTAAGACCACATGGACCACAACAAATGAATCCTCACTGAGGGGCCTACCTTCAGAAGGTGGGGAATAAAGATCACCCCATGCCACAAGCCAGTCTATCCCCTACCTCTCCTCCCTCCTGGCTTCAGAAGAGGGTCAACCCGGGCGCAGGAGAAGGCCACTTCCGTGTTAAAGGGCGCAAGGGCTCTTCACCTAGAGAGGCTCCAGTAATTAGCAATCACCGGAGATCTGTACGCCTCAAAATCGAGCAACCGAATGACTTCGCAAGGGGCATCGTGAGAACAATCAATTGCCCCTGTGACAATGCGACCGCGTCTTGCCCAGGAGTCAAAAGGCGAAATCAACACTGGGCTACTTCGAATGTGCTCCTGGAACATAAATGGCCTAACCACAAAGTTAACTGAACCAGACCTACACGACTACTTAAGGTCATTTGATGCCATCCTCCTGCAAGAGACTGGCATGCCGAACCAGCCCACATTCAGGGTTATACACACTTCTCCAATCCAGCTGTGAAACGGATGAAATATGGCCATCTCTCTGGTGGCCTAGCAACCTACATCTCAATAACAAGCATATCTTCGGCAACCACCCTGGAGATCCAAACCACTGGCATGAGCACCACAAAATGCACTATACCAATCAATAACATAGCAGTTGACAATCTTCATCAACATTTACATCCATGCAAGGAGTAAGTCAATGGATTGCAGGAAATAAGTGCGGGATTAACAAGGAACACAGAAGAGAATAGTTCCACACCTCATTATCTCTGGGGATTTTAATCTGCACCTACTAGTTACTTCCACCAGTGACCTTGCTGCAGCCCAAACTACACTTTGGGAGATTTCCATGCAAGGAAGCTACACTTCCAGGTCCCAAATAAAAATTGGAAGCCGTCTGCTGGACGGCCTTGAACACATGTGCTTTAGGGCACTGAATGGTAGATTCATAGAAGACACCCTACCAGCACCTACATTTCACTCCAACAGAACAAGCACTACTCTAGATTACACCTTTGTGTCTCTCCCACTCTTTCAATACGTCAACACATACCAAATCACAGACAGGACTGGCAGCGATCATCTCCCGCAAGAAGTACTTATCTCTCCAAACTTATCCACTTCAAAACTCATCAGGGAGTCAACTGATATAACTTACACCATTAATTACAAACGTATAAAGACCACCCCACCCATTATCACACAATTACCAGCAGTGGCAGCGGACATACTCCAGCAACTCAGAGGTGCAAACAGCACTCCAGGAAAAGTACGTAAAAGCAATCAGACCTAAATCATCTTGTAAAATCACCAAACAGAAAAAGAACACAACACAAGAACTGAGACTCGGGCAGCTTAAAACGGATTAAACAAGATGCTGCAAACTCCGCAGAAAAAAATGGGTGACCCCACCACTCTGGCAGCTCTAAGGCAGCACAAGACCCTGATAAAAAAAAGTGAATTGGGCCATAAAAGAGAACAGGATAACGAAATATGGGCCAAACTGCACATGGACCTAAAATGCAACAATAGCGCCAGATTCTGGACCTCAGTCAACCGCCTCCTCCATCCGAATCACAGAGGCATTGACTCCCATATCTCTGAAGCCAACTGGGCACACTTTTTAAAAGATCACTTTAACCACCCAAAGCCCGACAGCCCCCAGGCAGGACCAACAGGAAATCACAGCCTCGATATTGACCAAAGAACCCAATGAGGTGGACATAGAAGACATCACAAGGCAGATAGCTAAAGGGCGGTGGGAAGCAGTGCTGGGCCAAAATGCGATCCCTCATGCAGTGTTCAAACACGACCCAGCCCTATAAGCAGAAACTCTAGCACTGGTTTTTACACAGATCAGAAGAACAGGTATCCTGCCCGCCTCGTGGTGGGGATTAGTCATATCACCAATCTTTAAGGGTGACGAGAAATAATCTCCAGCCAATTACCGTTTAATTGCCCTGCTCGACAACGAGGCGAAGTACTTTGCCGGGACCCTGCTTGAGGACCTGATGCTGTGGGCCTCCAGTAACACCATTATCACATTTAACCAGATCGGATTCTCAAAATCATCAGGCACAACAACAAACATACGGGCAATTTCACTCCAAATGGACGCTGCCTGAGGTTCTAATTTAGCACTATTTATTTGCTTCATCGACTTTAAAGCAGCCTTTGATAATGTTGAACGGGAAAGGTTGTGGAGTAAGCTAGCAAGTTGGAAAATTTCTCAAGGCCTGCTGAACATGCTAATCATGCTCCACAAAGACTCATGGGTGTGGGTTAAGCTAGGCACCGGAACGCATCTCTCGAAAATCCCAACTACACGTGGTCTCATGCAGGGGTGCGTTCTGGCACCAACGCTTTTCACTCTCTTTCTGGCGGATCTGACGGGGCAATTGCAAACATGTAATTCCCACACCCCCCAAAATTAGGAGGCACAGCAATATCTAGCTTCCTTTATGCAGACAAGGTGTTTCTGGTCAGTCGCATTCAGGTGGGGCTGCAGCGGCTTTTAGATATCATGAAGGGCTACTCCCAGGCAAATGGCCGGTCCATCAATCTTGGGAAAACAAAAACCATGGCATAGCACAAACACAGTCATGGCTCTGGTGAAACTCCTGGATTGAAAGTACAGAGGAATACAAATATCCAGGGGTCATCATCGATAAGAAAGGTTCCTTCACAGCTCAGGAAGCAATACAAAAGAAAGGGCTGGCAGTAACCCTTTCAAATCTAAAGAAAAAAACTGGCCGGGCCCTCTCTGGCACCCGGTCTCGAGGTAGCACGAGCAAAACTCATTCTGACAATTTCGTACAGGAGTGAGCTGCTTAGAGACCCGGATGCCAGCTCCCTGGATAAAGTAATGGTGAGTGTCTATAGGATCATCTTCTCACTCCCACAACTAACTTTGCTTGTGCAGATCCGCCTGGAATTTGGACTTCTGAAACAGACGCTGGCCAGGCGAGGAGTATACTTACTATGCTGGAACAAGATCAGGAAAGCAGAGCCAAACACTTTGAATAATCTGCTATGGAAGGAGCTGCAGGAACGCAATCTGTCTCCGTCAAGGGCCTATCTGCAGGAATCACTAGAAATCACAGAGCTCATGCAACTCTGGGACACCCCCACCAGCCACCAGGTATTCGAGCAGATGGTCAGGAAAGCCATAAAAATCTGCTCCGTTATTGAGGACAAGGCCTCATTGTCAAAAATATCGCGCGGATGGATGACATTAAACAACTATAAAATCTTTGCACCACAACAATACTTTACCACGAGATACCCAGCTGTAGTTAAGGTGCAGTTCTTAAAATATCAACTAGGCCTGTTACCTGCAAAGGCTCACATACCACCCTGATTACGAGAACGCCATACAGACATTTGTCGCATATGCGGGGATGGGAAGGAAGACCTATTCCACTTAGTCTGTTCCTGTAAAGCGATGCAGGGTGAAAGGAGACAGTTCCTGAAAATGCCCTTCAAACAAAGAGGAGTTTGCTCGAGAAGGCAGGCAGTGCTGGCCTGTTTCAACCCAGGGGATCCTCAGCTGAACTGTCATCTTGTAAAATTCCTGCATGAGGGGGCGAAAAGGATGCCCCACAGCACACCTTCTAGGCCTGTTGAGGTAAAAGCAGCACACTAGCCAGGGGCATATTGATGTGTTGGAACTAGTACAAAAAATCACTTGTTTGTTTGAGTCAATTCCAATTTATTCCGTTGTGCTTCGTGACAAAGGGCGAACATTTATAGCCAACACGTGTTTCGCCCCTTCACATTGGCCATCTGGCCTGGGGCTTCCTCAGGGCGTAAGGGAGTCGAAAACTGGGGTAGGTCCTTTCCCAGTGGGCCCATGCCGACGGATCACCACGGATTATTGCAGCTTTTTCTCGCCGCACGACAATTCTGCCGCATCACGGCCTACTGGGAAAGGACCTACCCCAGTTTTCGACTCCCTTACGCCCTGAGGAAGCCCCAGGCCAGATGGCCAATGTGAAGGGGCGAAACACGTGTTGGCTATAAATGTTTTCCCTTTGTCACGAAGCACAACGGAATAAATTGGAATTGACTCCAACAAACAAGTGATTTTTTTGTACTCGTTCCGACACATCAATAAGTTCTATTACCATAATGGGGAAAGGGTTTCCCATTGTCTCGAACAAGTAAAAACTCCACAAAATCAACTCTATCACGACAGGCCTGCCGAGGCCTCGGACCCATTACCCCCCACCCCATGAACACTAGCCAGGGGCGGCTCGCTCGGAACAGGGGTGGTGGGGCGAGAGGGGTTTAAAAAACAATTACAAAAATGAACGTAACTTTTCTGCTACACGCATCTCCCACTTCCGCACGCCTCTCCTCTGTCTGCTGGGGGCAACCCAGGCTACCGGACTCTCCCAGCCAATCACAACGCCGCAGGAGCAATGCCTGTGGAGGCGGGACATGTTCTCCACGGGGCTGTGCAACACAGACCAATGGAGAACATGCCAAGTGCGCATGACGGTTTGGCCGGCCCTAGAGGGCCGGACAAACTGTCATGTGCACTTAGAGGAGTGCAAACCACTCCTCCCCTGCTCTGGCGTCACAGAGGCAGCCCCGCCCCAACTCCCACATAGAAGAAGAAAATTATAATAACGTCATTTTATTATCATTTTCTTTTTTGCACTGCTGAAATAGCAGTGGGGCAATGCTCCTCCGCCTTAGCAGAGGAGCCGCCACTGTCACTAGCGGAACTACCCCACCTTAAGCATGTGCCCAAGCAGACAACACCGGCAGCACTGTTCTGCACTTTTTGGCACCTGCACTTTATTTTATACTATGTATGGACCAAGCATGGGCACAGTCAAACTGGTGAGGCACCACACCAGCAGAACTATCCATCTTCACTTAAATCTGTTTACAAAAGGACAGCATCCGTCGCACCTTTTTTTGCACTTCCACTTTATTAAAAATGCATAATCATTTATAACCTGGACAAGTGTTGTTCAAAACAATTCACTCTTTTTTTTTGTTTAAATCTTTTTATTGACATTTTGTGTTTAAACATTTCGAACATGAACATTAGTGAGGTGACATCATATATCGTTATAACATTAAGCTATCTCAGCTTGTGATACAAAATAAGGTGATACAGTAGTAATCTGTGACTTTGGCGGCTTAGTTTATTACTTAGCGAGTATCATTACAGTAGTAAAATGATTTTAGCGAGACGTTGCGGTATCTAGCGTGCCTAATAGCTGAGCATGATGCCCCACTGGTACAAACTGTGGGAGTAGGTTGCAACAAAATGGGGACAAAGTAAAATTATCAGGGGTAGGGATATTGCCTGAGACCTTCAAAACAGTTCACTCTTGAGGGCATAGACAGAACTGACAGGGACAAAAAAAATTAAAATCTCAAAGTTTTAAAACTCACACGTGTGTTTATCTGGTATTTATGGAACATGTATTTTGTATTTTAAACATCTTGTCATTTTATTGCAATGGTTTTAAGTAACCATGCAATTAACTCATAAACTTAAATCATAGCGATGCTTACTAGAGGTGAACTGTATCTCTAAGAGAGATTTTTGTATATCTATATTTATTGAGTTGCCACAAGTAAATAAAGAAATTGATCTTCAGGAATACATCAGGCATACGTGGCTGTGAAAAATCGATCTTCTCTATTCATGTATTTGTACTTTTTTTATAGTACAATCCTGGCTGAAAAACAACACAATTGAACATGGTGAGAGAAGTGGTCTAGTTATGTACATAATGGGGTGCGGGAGTATCTTCTTGTACAATCCAAGCAACAAGTGGAGCTTCTGCTCTTTAACGTTGTTGCACCTCCTGTTTTCGATCCTATATCAGAACTTTTAGTGTTCCGCTGACCACCTGAAATGGTTATTTTTCTGCAACCAGGCAAGGTGGCATGATGGAAGTTAGGACTTTAATCGTAATTCAGAAGGTCTTGACTGTGGGGATGCCGTTGTTCTGTAAGATTGATTTGGCCTACTTCTTCAGACTCTGAGGAGTTGGGCAGTGGCATGCTGGATGCTCTTCCACTGTGTCTGGACACATTAGGGGTGTTGGCATCGAGGGGAGCAATCGTTGCCACTGTTCAGGTGAGAGAAGTTTGGGCCTAGAAAGTAGTGTTTAAATCTTCATAAAGGTGAACTTTTAAATTTGCAGAGGAGAGACCTGATGCAGTGCTCTCTAAGTTTTTTGGCGCAGCTAGTTCGGAAAGAGTCGTCATTGTGCTTGAAGGAGCAGTGGAAGTACGTGATAAACATAACTTTTAGCTGTGAGTAGAGTTATGAATCTATCTAGATTGATTCCTGCCAGGAGTGATTCCTAGGTCTGAAATTGTAGCCTCTGGCAACAAGAATTAATTTGGCCTTGTTGGGACTCAATTTCAGATAGCACCCGACAGCAAGGATCAGTAGAGGAAGGAGCAACACATGGTTGGTGCTGTTGCCTGCTAAGACTGCCAGGGAGAGCTGAGTGTAGGTCTACTAGTGGATTTTGAGATCATGATTGGCGTGGAAAACCCTGACTTGGATCGCACCAAGCATCAAAAACAAAGCGATGAAAGGAATGCTTGAATTAATCTCAGCCACTGGTAATCGCAAGCTTGGCATCCCAATCCAGCATTTTTCGCCCACCATGCCACCTCAGTTTGGACCCAGCCATATGCAAATCAGTCTTGGTCCTGCTCCAGTGATAACAGTCCACCCCAAACTGCCGAGCCCTCCCTGAACCGGACCACAAGCAACCCAGGACCAGTCTCACCCTTATTAGAGCTCATCAGCCAGGTATAGCTTGGTTCCAGTGGCACAGTGAGTACGGGACCCACGTGTAGGCATACCTGTCCCACTTAGGGAATCAAAATGAAAGTGAAGGATGGAATGCTTGAATTAATCACAGCCACTGGCAAACGCTTGGACCCCACCCAATCCATTGTTTTTCGCCCACTATGCCACCTCAGTTTGGACCCAGTCATGTATGCAAATCAGTCTTGGCCCTGCTCCTGTGGGAACAGTCCAGCCCAAACTACCTAACCAGGCCCTCCCTGAACCAGAACACAAGCAACCCAGGACCGGTTTTGCCATTATCAGGGCTCTTCAGCCAGGTATAGTTTGGTTCCATTTGCACAGGACCCACGTCTGGCTATACTAGTCATACTTAAGGCATCAAAAATCACACTAGGGGCTTGATACACATTCAGGAGGAAGACAACTGAAACAGGTATAAGAGGGGGGAACACATTGGCTCCCTGCACAAATGTTAAAAGTGGCAGCTCGCACCCCATAGTCATGAGACACATAATTGCACGTTAGATAGATGATGTTATCCCCTACAGGCGCACCCTTAAACAGGATGTTATTTGATTGATCTATGGATTAAGTAATCCACCTCTGTTCTCTGTTATGTTTATATTGCTTTATTCTTTATTGTTTCAACTGGGTCGTCATGATACCACCACTGCACAAACCACCTTGTATGTAGTGGCATGATAGATTGTAATATAACATTGTGGTTGGCAAGTCCTTCCCCCAGGACCTTGCTGCACCCCAAACTACACTCTGGGAGATTTCCACGCAAGGAAGCTACACTTCCAGGTCCCAAATAAAAATTGGAAGCCGTCTGCTGGGCGGCCTTGAACACATGTGCTTTAGGGTACTGAATGGTAGATTCATAGAAGACACCCTACCAGCACCTACATTTCACTCCAGCAGAACAAGTACTACTCTAGATTACACCTTTGTGTCTCTCCCACTCTTTCAATACGTCGACACATACCAAATCAATTGTAATATAATATTGTGGTTGGCAAGTCCTTTTTCCTGGATAGCGTACTGCGAACAATCTTCTATATATTTGAAACAATAATATCAGTCTTAGAAAGAAAATGATTGGAGCGGAAAATGCTAGGAGCATTAAATTGATATGTTAATATTAATGGGAGTGAGTGATCTGGAAGCCGCTGGTATTTTTGTGGGAAAGGCACAAGTCCAGAAGGCAGGTTGACACCTGTTTGAGAGGCAGAAGGTGAACTAGTTTAACACATTGTTATGAAAACTCAATTGTGTCGACAGGATAGCTCTCATGCGTGATGGCCAGTGTTGCTGAGGTGGACCAGGAGGCATAGATTGCCATTGTGTGAGGCGTAGGGAATCGTCCATAACCTGGATGGTTATTATCTATGTGCTGCAGTGTGGTCTAAACCCTCACTCATGGTGAAGTTGGATGGAATTTGTGTTGATTTGTTTATTGCGATTGACTTCACCAAAAAGTAGATGTGTCGGGGATAGTAATTGTCAAGATAATCCAGGTCTGTTTTCAAGTGGGGGGGGATCAGATCTAGAGTGGATGGTTCCTTGTGTGAGTAGTGTTAACTACGTTGATGAAAGGTGAGAGGGCTTCTCTGGTAAGGGATTTCATGACAGTATATACCTACGTGAAGCGTAACTCTTAAGGAAAATTGAGATGAAGAGGGCAAAAAAAGTAGGTCAGCAGTTTCTCATACTACCTTCTCCTTAGCTTCCCAAGCTCTTTACCTTCATGCATGGCAGTGGTAATTACTCCTGACTGCCAAAAATAACAAGTCATATCCTGGGCACAGACAAATCATGTTACTGGACCACGCTGGGAGCTCTCGTGGCCAAAATGACTGGGCCTCGTTGGACTGGACTTATGATGAGGTGACCAATCGATCTAAGTGAAAGAGAGTGGTCAGTTGTAAGCCCCATCCTCTTCTGTTTTCACCCACACTTCCCAGTACTAGGAAGATCCAGTGTGAACCTGTGAAATCTTGTTGAATTCTTGGGACTGTGGGAGAACAAACGAACTTGAACATTCCCTTTTTGGCTGTTGCATTACCACACTGTTATCCTTCTTTCAAACATCTTTGTGTACTGTTCTGTGAATTGCCTTCAAACTGTATTTTCTATCGTTAGCACTATTGCTACAGATACTGCATGGCTTCTTGTTAGAAATGGGGGTCTCTAGTTGGCAAGGGCTTGCACCTTTGTCCAAGTAGGGACCCTTCTTCCTAGTCAGGATAAGGGAGTTACACTCTTAAAATAACCCCTGCTCACCCCCTTGTTAGCTTGGCACGAGAAGTCAGGCTTATCTTAGAGGCAGTGTGTGTAAAGCATTTGCACATAACCAACAGTAATACAGTGTAAGCACTCCAAAGGACACCACACCAGTTTAGAAAAATATCCAATATTTTTATATACTTAAGACAAGACCAAAAACGATAAAAACCCACAATACAGTACTTAGGAATCTTCAGTTATCAAAATAACCTTGAAAACAGTTCCTTGATGTCGATAGCTCCGTCCGGGGCTATCACGGCGTGGTGAACAAACAAATCCAAATAGTTCTGGCTGGCCGCGGCGTCGCGGGCCAGCTACGGTGTCGGGAAGACTTGCAAAACAGTACCTTTAGAAATGCAGGGCGTCGGCCACCTCTTCGTTCAGCTTCTGAAAGCACGTCGTCCGCAGGCGTCGGTTCCGGAGGTCGGTGCAGGAGTCGTCGGGCCCTTGAAGTAAGGCGCGTTGCAGATCGAACTCCTCGCGGTTGAAGTCAGGAGCGCTGGCGTCGGCAGGCGTCGGGTGCTGCGGTGCGAAGTGCAGCGGTGCGGCGTGCGATGCCCTCAGGTCGCGGTGCGAGCAGCGGCTCGGTGGCGGCGTCAGATGGCGTTGTCGGTGAGACCAGGGTCGTGGTGCGAAGTGATGCGGTGCTTGTCGCAGTGCTAGCAGGTCACGGTGCAAGCAGCTTGCGTCGTCGTTGATGAAGCGCTGTCGTCGGCTGACGAACTGGAGTCGATGGCGCCGGCAGGCCAAGTCTGCGGTGCGGGATGAGGGCGGTGCGTCGTGTAACTTTACGAGCGGTGCCCTCGAACCACGGTGCAAGCAGCGGCGTCTATTTCGGCGTGGAGCAGCGGCGTCGGGATACCAAGGGGTCGTCGTGAAGCGAGGCGGTGCGGAGTGCGGTGCCCACAGGTCGCAGTGCGCGCAGCGGCTCGGTGGTGGCGTCAGCAGGCGTTGTCGGTGAGACCAGGGTCACGGTGCGGCGGTGCCCTCTGCAGTGCCTTCAGGACACGGAGTCGGCAGCGGTGTTGTAGACGGCGTCGGGTTACTTTTTCATCTGTTGCAGCACAAAACACACAGTTCTCAGTGCTGAGGGCAGAAGAGCTTGAAGTCTTTGCTGTTCCTGAGACTTCTTGAACAGGGGGCAAGCTCTATCTCAAACCCTTGGAGAAACTCACAAAAATAGATTGCAGAAAGTTCAGTCCAGTCCTTTCACTACCCAAGAGAGAAGCAGCCACTTCAGGCCAACACAGCAAAGCACTCAGCAAAGTGGTAGTTCCTCCTCACAGCTTCTCCAGCTCTTCATCTTGGCAGTCTTCTTGGTCCAAAAGAGTTCTAAAGTTCAGGGGTTTGGGATCCACTTTTATAGCCCAAAATCCTTTGTCCTCTCAGGCAGAGAGTGTCTGGGCCCAGCCAGAACCAGTTCTGCCTTCTCTGGTGTGGCTTCCTGGCAGGAGGTGGAGACGGCATTGTCAGAGGCAGACCAGGCCCATTCAGGTGCAAGGAAATCTCCTCCTCCTACTCTAAATGCAGCCCAGTACTATTCAGCCCTTTCCTGACCCACCTAGACTATCCGGAGCCACTGCTGCTCCCCAGCCCCTGTCATCCAAAACCCAGACAGTCAATCCACAAACCCAGCAGAGGCCTGCTGGATGGCTGAGCAAGAAAAGACCTACTTTCTAAAAGTGGTATTTTCAAACCCAGAATGTAAAAATCACCTTCACTAAAAGGTCCATCTTTAGATTCCGAGTTCAGGCATACTAAACTTTATTTTCCTACCTAGTTCCCAGGGCCAGTTATGTTTATAAGATGTTATAAACAAACTCCCCATTCTGTCCTATGGGGAACAGGTAGTCTTGCAATAGTGAAAAACAAAATTGGCAGTAATTCACTATCAGGACATGCCACACACACCAGGGCATGTCCTACCTTTCACATACACTGCACCCTGCCCACAGGGGTACCTTGGGCCTACCTTAGGGTGACTGACATGTAAGAAAAGGGAAGGTTAGGGCCTGGCAAGTGGGTGCACTTGCCTAGTCGACATGGCAGTACCAGACTGCACACAGGCTCTGCAATGGCAGGCCAGAGTTACATTTACGGGCTGTTTGTGTGGGTGGCACAATCCAGTGCTGCAGCCCACTAACAGCATTTCATTTACAGGCCCTGGCACACTCAGTGCACTTTTCTAGGGACTGACACATAAATCAAATAGGCCAATCATAGAAACACCCATCCATAACACATTTTACCACAGAAGCACTTGCACTTTACCACTGATCAGCAGTGAGAAAAGTGCGCAGAAACACTAAGCCAGCACAAACAGAGTCAAAACCGGGAGGTCAGAAAGCAAAAACTCAGAGGAAACACGCCAAAATATGCCAAGTCTAACACATGTCCCCTCCAGCTGAAAGTAGGGAGAACTACCCAACCTTCTGGGAGTTCTCTTCACTAAGGCGGAAGAACCTGGACAGACCATCTGCGTTGGCGTGTTCTGTGCCAGGGCGGTGTTCCACCGTAAAGTCCATTCCCTGTAGGGAGATGGACCACCTCAGCAGTTTTGGATTCTCACCCCTCATTTGCATCAACCATCTGAGGGGCCTGTGGTCTGTCTGAACCCGGAAGTGAGTCCCAAACAGGTAGGGCCTCAGCTTCTTCAGTGCCCAGACCACAGCAAAAGCTTCCCTTTCTTTGACACTCCACCTCTGTTCCCTGGGGAGTAGTCTCCTGCTAAAGAAGACTACAGGCTGGTCTAGGCCCTCTTCGTTCAGTTGTGAGAGCACCGCTCCCACACCATGCTCTGAAGCGTCATTCTGCACGACGAATTCCTTGGAGAAGTCGGGTGCCTTGAGCACGGGCGCTGTGCACATGGCGGCCTTCAGGGCATCAAAAGCCTTCTGGCAGGACTAAGTCCAGATCACCTTCTTGGGCTGCTTCCTGGAGGTCAGCTCTGTTAAGCGGCAACAATGGTGCCATAGCCCTTAACAAACCTCCGTTAGTAACCGGTGAGGCCTAAAAAGGCTCTCACCTCTGTCTGGGTCTTGGGGGGGAGGGGGGGGTTCCCAAGCCAGAATGGTGTCAATCTTGGGTTGTAGGGGCGCCACCTGGCTGCTTCCTACCTGGTGTCCCAAGTACACCACAGAACCCTGCCCGATCTGGCACTTACTGGCCTTGATCGTGAGGCCTGCCCTCTGCAGCGCCCTCAACACTTCCCCGAGGTGCTGCAAGTGTTCTTCCCAGCTGGAACTGAACACTGCAATGTCATCCAGGTAGGCGGCACTGAAATCCTCCAGTCCAGCCAACACCTGGTTGACCAACCTCTGAAAGGTGACAGGGGCATTCTTCAACCCAAAGGGCATCACCCGGAACTGGTAATGTCCTTCTGGGGTAGAGAATGCTGACCTCTCCTTGGCCCCATCGGTCAAGGCAATCTGCCAGTACCCAGACGTTAAATCAAATGTGCTGAGGAACTTGGCAGCTCCCAACCGATCAATGAGCTCATCAGCTCTGGGGATGGGGTGCGCGTCAGTCCTGGTGACGGCATTGAGCCCACGGTAGTCCACACAAAACCGCAGTTCTGGAGTGGCACCGAGTGCAGCAGCCTTTGGGACCAAGACCACTGGGCTGGCCCAAGGACTGTTGGAGGGCTCGATCACCCATAACGCCAACATCTTAGAGACCTCCTCTTTGATGCTGGTCCTGACCCGGTCAGTCAACCTGTAAATCTTGTGTTTTACAGGAGGGCTGTCACCAGTGTCCACGTCATGGGTACACCAGTGAGTAACAACAGGGGTCAGAGAGAACAGTGGGGCAAACTGTCCCAACAACTGGTGACAGTCGCTCTGCTGCTCTGGGGTCAGTGTAGGGGAGAGGATCACACCTTCCACTGACCCATTGTGCTCCTTGGTAGACAGGAGGTCAGGGAGAGGTTCACTCTCCTCTTCCACCCAATCATCTGTCGCCAAGAGCATGCTCACTTCAGACCTCTCGAAGTCTGGCTTGAGGCGGTTCACGTGCAGGACCTTCAAAGGGTTCCTTGGAGTCCGCAAATCCACCAGGTAGGTGACATCACTTTTGCGCTCCACCACCTCAAACGGCCCAGTCCACTTGTCCTGCAAGGCACATGGTTCCACCGGGGCCATGACCCACACTTTTTGCCCAGGTTGAAATTCGACCAGGGTGGCATTCTGGTCATACCACTTCTTCATTTCTTCCTGGCTTGGTTCTAGGTTTGCCTGAGCGAGTTTCCTGACGCAGGCAGTTTGGTTTCTGAAGACCAGCATGTAACTAAACACATTCTGGGGAGTTTTCCTGGGAGCTGCCTCCCAGCCTTCCTTCACCAAACTCAGAGGTCCTCTCACAGGGTGACCATACAGAAGCTCAAAGGGACTGAAACCAAGAGACTTCTAAGGCACTTCCCTGTACGCAAAGAGAAGGCATGGCAAGAGGACGTCCCACTTACGCCTCATGGGTTCTGTTAGACCCTTAATCATGCCCTTCAAGGTCTGGTTGAATCTCTCCACCAGACCGTTACCTTGTGGGTGGTAAGGAGTGGTGAACTTGTAGGTTACACCACACTCCTTCCACAGGGATGTCATATACTTGGATATGAAATTGGTCTCCCTGTCAGAAACCACCTCTCTGGGGAACCCCACGTGTGAAAAGATCCCCATTAACGCCCGGCCCACCACTGGCGCCGTCATTGTCCTGAGAGGGATTGCCTCCAGGTACCGGGTGGCATGGTCCACCAAGACCAGGATGTACCTGTTGCCCATGGCTGTCTTGGGATCCAGTGGCCCCACAATGTCCATCCCTACCCTTTCAAAGGGCGTTCCAACAACTGGAAAAGGTTGGAGAGGAGCTTTGACCTTCCTCCCACTCTTACCACTTGCCTGGCAAGTTTGGCAAGACCTACAATGTCCATCCGACTGCCTTCGCATTTGGGGCCAGAAGAAGTGGGTGACAAGCCTGTCAAAGGTCTTGTCCCACCCCAAATGTCCTGCCAAAGGCCCGTCATGAGCCAGACCCAGTAGGAAGGTCCTGAAGCGCTGGGGTACCACCAGCACACGGGCTGACCCAGGCTCAGCGACCTTAGGCTCACTATACAGGAGACCATTCTCCCAGTAGATCCAATGCGATCCAGACTGATCACCAGCTGCCTGGTCTGCAGCCTGCCGCTGCAGACCCTCCAGAGAATGGCACTCTTTCTGCTGCCTGCAGAATTCCTCCCTGGTGGGACCCCCTTCTTGCTGCCAATGGGTCAGCTCAGAGATGTCCCCCAGTTCAGCTACCTGCTCCCCTGTAGGCACCGGGGCGTCCCCCTCAAGGTCCGCCTCCTCCCGGTCCATGGGAACTTCAGGGGCCGGTTTCCCGCACCCCTTGCCCTTTCTCTTGGCAGGGACCTGGGCCACTGTTTCAGGCTCCAAGTCCTTCTGATCACCCTTTCTGGCCGCCATTGACTGAGTAGACACGCATGCCCACTCTGGCAACCCAAGCATCTCCAAGTGAGACCGGAGCTCAACATCCTTCCATAAGAACTGCTCCAGGTCGTTACCTGCAAAAAGAACAATTGATGGACAGAATGCAGAACAATGTCATACATTCACCCCAGTACAGAGATCTGGGCCTAAATCCATCGTTTTTTTGCTCACCATGCCATTCCAGTTTAGACCCAGCCATATGCAAATCAGTCTTGACCCTGCTCCCAATGGGAACAGTCCAGCCCGAACTGCCAGGCCCTCCCTGGACTGGAAACAAGCATCCTAGGACCGGTTTCGGGCTTTCAGCCCTCATCAGCCAGGATAGCTTGACTCCAGTGGCATGGAGAGCACGGGACCCACGTCTGGGCATACCCGTCCCACTCGGGGTGACAAATGCAAAAAGAACAATTGATGGACAGAATGCAGAACAATGCCATACATTCACCCCAGTACAGAGATCTGGGCCTAAATCCATCGTTTTTTTGCTCACCATGCCATTCCAGTTTGGACCCAGCCATATGCAAATCAGTCTTGACCCTGGGCCCAATGGGAACAGTCCAGCCCGTCGTTACCTAGCAGACAATCTACAGGCATGGTAGGGCTCACAACCACCCTCAAGGGACCTGAGACCCCCCCCCCATTCAAAGGGAACCTGCGCCACCATACACTGGCACTCCGAGTTGTCTACAGCAACTACTTGGTGGAATGCCCCCGGGACTACTTGCTCTTCAGAGACCAGGTGACACCAGACTGAGGTCACACTGGCTCTAGTATCTCTTAGAGCCTCTACCCTTTTCCCATTGATGGTCACCCAGGTGCTGTATTTCTTTGTGTTAGGGGACACCTGGATTCCTGGGACCATCTCACTGTCCCCTAGTGAGACAAGGGTAATTTCTGCGGGATCCCCACCATCTTGTGGGCACCCCTCCTCCCCAAGCACTACACTAGCCAACACCCTGGTCTGCCCACCAGTGGGTGGCTGTGCCCTTTTGGGACACTTGGGGCCCCCCTTCAAGTGACCCACCTGGTCACATGAAAAACACTTGCGGGGGGCGGTCTCAGCAGGCTTTCCTGAAGAGACCCCTTGCTCCTTATCTCCTGGGGGATGGGAACCTTTACCCTGGGTGTTAGTTTGGGGCCCTTTAGAGAACTCCTATGCTTTACCCTTGTTCCCCCCACTTTTTTGCTGGGGACCCTGCCCACCTTTGGCTGAGTCTCCCCCAAACGCATGCTTGTGGACCCGGGTACTCACCCAGCGGTCCGCCTCCATAGCAAGCTTCCTGGGGTCAGTTAGCTTACTATCAACCAAGTGTTGGCGCAGATCTGCAAAACAGACTAGACGAGTGCTCCCATGCAATCAAATTGTAGAGCCCCTGATAATCTGTCACATTACTGCCCTTCACCCAGCCATCCAGTGACCTGCAGAACGAATCTACACATTCCAACCAAGTGTTGGCATCACACTTTTTACTGGACCTAAACTGATCCCTGTACTTTTCAGGAGTGAGTCCATACCTAGTGAGGAGAGCGTCCTTCATGTCAGCGTAGGTGAGGTTCTGCCCCTTACCCAAAGCTATCAGGGTATCCCTTGCTTCCTCTGGAAAGAGAGGCCATAACCCTGCCCCCCAATTCCTTTCAGGGACCCCATTCATGTGAATGGACGATTCGTACCCTTGAAACCACCTCTGAATGTCACCCTTCTTGTACTCTATGCCTACATTCTTGGGGATGTGCACAATTCTATCTGCCTGCACTGATGAATTGCTGCCACCATCTGAGCTGGGCCTACTCCTTAGTTCCAGCTCTTTAAGAATTCTCTCATGATCTAAGATCATCTTCCTTTCTTCCATGGCTATTCTTTTCTCTTCCCTCTCATTCTCCATCCTGAGTTTCTCCAATTCGAACTTCCTTGCTTCCCGCTTGACCTCCAGCTCCTCTGGGGACAGGCCGCTGCTGCCTGGTCTGGAGGGTTCCACTTCTCCCAAAAGCACATCCACCCTAGGAATAGGCTCCGCCGCCTCTCCACTGAGATCTCCAGATTGCCCACTGGCATGTCTGGCTGCTACCCAGGCCCTCAGCGCCTTTTGTAGCTCCTCCTTCCTAGTGAGGCCTCTGACTTGGACTTTTAGGTTTTTGCAAATCGCTTTCAATTCTTTCACATTGTAGGATTTCAACCTATCCTCCTTAAAGGCAACTTCCAGGGATGCAACAGATGATGCTCTTGATTCAGGCATGAAGTAGCAAGTTCAAACTGGCAAGATCAAAAATAGGCCAAAAAGAAAAAGAACCAGTATGTGGCACGTAATGGTCTGCGATATGGTAGTAGTGCACACCAATCACTGTAAGTCAAGTGCAAACACAAGTCCTATCCCACCGCTGCCACCAATGTTAGAAATGGGGGTCTCTAGTTGGCAAGGGCTTGCACCTTTGTCCAAGTAGGGACCCTTCTTCCTAGTCAGGATAAGGGAGATACACTCCTAAAATAACCCCTGCTCACCCTTGGTAGCTTGGCACGAGAAGTCAGGCTTATCTTAGAGGCAGTGTGTGTAAAGCATTTGCACATAACCAACAGTAATACAGTGTAAGCACTCCAAAGGACACCACACCAGTTTAGAAAAATATCCAATATTTTTATATACTTAAGACAAGATAAAAAACGATAAAAACCCACAATACAGTACTTAGGAATCTTCAATTATCAAAATAACCTTGAAAAACAGTTCCTTGATGTCGATAGCTCCGTCCGGGGCTATCACGGCATTGTAAACAAACAAATCCAAATAGTTCTGGCTGACCGCGGCGTCGCTGGCCAGCTACGGTGTCGGTAAGCCCGCAAAACAGTACCTTTAGAAATGCAGGGCGTCGGCGACCTCTTCGTTGAGCTTCTGAAAGCACGGCGTCCGCAGGCCTCGGTTCCGGAGGTCGGTGCAGGAGTCGTCGGGCCCTTGAAGTCACACGCATTGCAGATCGAACTCCTCGCGGTTGAAGTCAGGAGCGCTGGCGTCGGCAGGCGTCGGGTGCTGCGGTGCAACGTGCAGCGGTGCGGCGTGCGATGCCCTCAGGTCGCGGTGCGAGCAGTGGCTCGGTTGCGGCGTCAGATGGCGGCGACGGTGAGACCAGGGTCGCGGTGTGAAGTGATGCGGTGCTCGTCGCGGTGCTAGCAGGTCACGGTGCAAGCAGCGGCATCGTCGTTGCTGAAGCGCTGTCGTCGACTGACGAACTGGAGTCGATGGCGCCGGCATCGGTAAGCCAAGGCTACGGTGCGGGATGAAGGCGGTACGTCGTGTAACTTTACGAGCGGTGCCCTCGAACCACTGTGCAAGCAGCGGCGTCGATTTCGGCGTGGAGCGTCGTCGGGGATACCAAGGCGTCGTCGTGATGCGAGGCAGTGCGGAGTGCGATGCCCACAGAACGCGGTGCGCGCAGCGGCTCGGTGGCAGCGTCAGCAGGCGTCGTCTGTGAGACCAGGGTCGGGGTGCGGCTTTGCGGCGGTGCCCTCTGCAGTGCCTTCAGAACACGGAGTCGGCAGCGGTGTCGGGTTGCTTTTTCTTCTGTTGCAGCACAAAACACACAGTTCCCAGTGCTGAGGGCAGAAGAGCTTGAAGTCTTTGCTGTTCCTGAGACTTCTTGAACAGGGGGCAAGCTCTACCTCAAGCCCTTGGAGAAACTCACAAAAATAGATTGCAGAAAGTTCAGTCCAGTCCTTTCACTGCCCAAGAGAGAAGCAGCCACTGCAGGCCAACACAGCAAAGCACTCAGCAAAGTGGTAGTTCCTTCTCACAGCTTCTCCAGCTCTTCTTCTTGGCAGTCTTCTTGGTCCAAAAGAGTTCTAAAGTTCAGGGGTTTGGGCTCCACTTTTTATAGCCCAAAATCCTTTGTCCTCTCAGGCAGAGTGTGTCTGTGCCCAGCCAGAACCAGTTCTGCCTTCTCTGGTGTGGCTTCCTGGCAGGAGGTGGAGACGGCATTGTCAGAGGCAGACCAGGCCCATTCAGGTGCAAGGAAATCTCCTCCCCCCTACTCTAAATGCAGCTCAGGTCTATTCAAGCCCTTTCCTGACCCACCTAGACTATCCGGAGCCACTGCTGCTCCCCAGCCCCTGTCATCCAAAACCCAGACAGTCAATCGACAAACCCAGCAGAGGCCTGCTGGATGGCTGAGCAAGAAAATACCTACTTTCTAAAAGTGGTATTTTCAAACCCAGAATGTAAAAATCACCTTCACTAAAAGGTGCATCTTTAGATTCTGAGTTCAGGCATACTAAACTTTATTTTCCTACCTAGTTCCCAGGGCCAGTTATGTTTATAAGATGTTATAAACAAACTCCCCATTCTGTCCTATGGGGAACAGGTAGCCTTGCAATAGTGAAAAACGAAATTGGCAGTAATTCACTATCAGGACATGCCACACACACCAGGGCATGTCCTACCTTTCACATACACTGCACCCTGCCCGCAGGGGTACCTTGGGCCTACCTTAGGGGTGACTGGCATGTAAGAAAAGGGAAGGTTAGGGCCTGGCAAGTGGGTGCACTTGCCAAGTCGACATGGCATTACCAGACTGCACACAGGCTCTGCAATGGCAGGCCAGAGTTACATTTACGGGCTGTTTGTGTGGGTGGCACAATCCAGTGCTGCAGCCCACTAACAGCATTTGATTTACAGGCCCTGGCACACTCAGTGCACTTTACTAGGGACTGACCCATAAATCAAATAGGGCAATCATAGAAACAAGAATGCTGGAGGAATCACCCTCCTTGCAGGCCGGAACACTTTCACAATAACAATTCAAGTTGTTGTAAACTCCTTCTCAATAGGTTTCATAAAAGTGATGCACTTTGAATAAAGTTTGTTGAAACACTTTGTTTTAATGCCTTTGTTGTTCGACATCAACGTAAATTCATAGTTCCATATGCATCAAGATATATTACATCCAAGAATATCCATATACCCAATGCATTTCGGGTCGATACAAGACCCTTCCTCAGGGGTCCCTTAGCGGAAATTAGGAGACCTGTACTGTAGTGTAGCTCCTATTTCTCTAATAGGGTCTGCGCATTGGAATAATATATCCTATAGGTTTGACATAGGACTAAGGTCAGTATGTCCCTATCGAGTATATTAAACTTAATTACTTGTGCCAGCTAGCTCAGAGGCCACTAGAAACTCCTTGACAACAAGAAGGGAGTAGTTTCTGGCAGCCGCAAAACATGACCACTGTGTTTCCCTTTAGAATCAGAACGTGTCCCAGAGTCGTGGAAACAATAGATAACTATTTCACTCAGTTCAGTCGTGCATGCTTAGTTTTCTCCAAGTTACACAGAAAGAAAGAGACGGGCGTTTCAATAAAAGATTTATTGAACAGTCTTGTTTCTGGTGTAAGTAAAATGTGCTGTTACGATCACAAGACAGTATGCGAGATAAATAATGTACAGTGTGAGCAGTAGAAATAAATAATACTGCGAGAGCATTATCGTTTAGTACATATGCTTTTACATAAATAACAGACTAAAAATGCGAGTACTCATACGATGCGTTTCTAATCTAGTTCTACCCCAATGTACCTAACCTAACCTAGGTATAGGACGAGGTATGAAGTAGGTGAAGTATTCTTTACTATGGTATACTAAGAGTACGCTAACCCCAGTATGCCTAGTATGTCAAGAGTCCCTCTAGGTTCTAGTCTGCTCCATACCTGAAGAATGAGAGAGGTAGGAATCTCTTTGCCAGACTCAAACTCCAACACCCCGCAAGGGAAGTCAGATCACTGGAAGCTGGACTCTCTGCGTGCAGGGATGACAGCGTCTTCTCAGTGCGTCAGGCCGGGAAACGGGCTCCTCTGAAGTCGAGGTCTCCTCTGATTTACAGGGGCTAGGAAGGTATATTTATACCTGAGAAGCACCTAAGAATGTTAGTATTGACGTGAGTCGGACAGCGGAAGACGTCATGAATGAACCCCTAAGGAATAATGGTTCATGCATAATATATGAGTCCTTGAAGAAATCAATAGTCCTGGACTAGGGAAACTCCCGCAGCCTAAGGGTCTGTTCTTCAAGAACTCGTTGTGACGTTAGGGTGGACGGATGTCAGAGACCATGCCTGTATTTGGAGTGCACGGTTTAATGCCTAAATAAGGGCTGGGATTTTATGCCTATATAAGGGCAGGGCGAATTGTGACTATATAAGGACATGATACTGGAAAGCCCGTTTATGGACACCCTAAGAGGAATACAACACCCACTCCACTTTCGTGTGTACGATAATACTAAAATGCTAAACATTTAAAATGCTAAACATTAAATGGAGTACTGCATATTTAAAAAAATATTTCTTAAAAGCATTTAAAAACATAATAAAAAATGCAAAAGGTACTGTACATTTGAAGCATTGCTTTTCATTACAGGCATATGTTTAAAATAAAATGCAATATGAATGAAAGAAGCAGTAATATTTACATGTGACAAAAAAATGATCGATAAGTTTCTTAAAAATCAAAGTCATTTCATGTCATGAAAATTAATGAACTGTTTTAGACACACAAGATGACTAAGTGTCCGTGGAAGTACCTTGAAGTCTGTATTATAAGTCTAGTTCTACTTTAAGCAGATTGAAGTGCCCTTTTCGTTCGAAAAATGGGAAAAAGTTCAATTTTGGTAGAGTTCCAAGTTGTTTTTGAAAAATGAAGGCCAAATTGTTACTGCATCTCTGGAACACTGTATGCTGAATCAGAGTCAATCTACGGGTCTGGTGTAAACATGAGATCATCTACTTCTATAGACAAAACATCGTCCACTGTAGTTGGTGTCAGTTGGAACACCTCGTGTAGCAGATTAATTGCACAGAGATGTGAAGCTTCGCTTCCAGCATAGGGTGCCGCAGCAAAGTTCGCGTCCGTTGTTACCTGTGTGCCTGTAGATCTTTCTCGTACCTCAGCAGCAGCCGGAAGCGTCTGTGAGATCTCAATGAATGCTGACATCAGGATTGGTAGCCTCTGGGGACAACACAGAGCATGGGCCGTTATCGGGACCAGCAGAGTATCGACATCCGTTGGCGTTGCTGATGGAAATGTTAGACAGGTGTCCAACACGCATTCTTCACCGCATAGCAGGCATCGTAGAACAGGTAAGATGCAATCTTGCCAGATTGGTCTGAATGACAGGAACCAAGTTGTATTAAGGTCCCGTAGACGAGTCATGCCCAATAGCTGTAGTATTCGCTCACGGCGCTTTCGTTCTAGGAGAGCTTTCTCCATTTCGCTCGGAGTGATGTCTGCGAATAGGCTGGCCATAGCGCAATAGCAGGAAGAGAAATAGAATTCCGGCAACAAGTGCTAGAATTAATGGTATGCCACCAAACACCGAATGTGCAAAGTTCGGGATGATTCCGAGTATTGCCTGGAAAGGTGCTAACAGACCGGTACAGATGCTCTTAAATACATGTATAATTCCACTTGTATCAGACATGTTGAAGATACGGGTTATCATTTCTACGAAATGTATAGGGCAGTTTGTACGTATTAAAGTCTGTATCTCAGCCGAAGTCCTTGCTACTTGTAGATCATAGGTTTCTTTGGTCGAGGTCAAAGGCACCGTTTGCTGTAAAAGCATGGCTTTCATTCTGCTCAAAGTATCAAATCTTATAAAAGAGACGTTCAGCGAAGGCCATAGAGGCGACTCCTGACTGTGTCTATTGGGGCAAACAATACTTGCATACAGCAAGTGACCCTGGAGTTGACCGTTACTAGATATGGGATGCCTGGCAGCATGCCGCAGCAACTCTGATCATTCAACATGAGGTAACTCCCATTAGAAAGTTGTCCAAACGTTCGATTAATCACAGCAGCTGGTGTACCCTGCTGATGGCAAGACAAATTTGCCACAGAACCATTACATGCCCCGTGTAAAGAAATGTCCTGACATATAAGCGAACCGCTCAGTGCAAGTTTACAGTGTGTACCGCTTAAAAACACTTCACGATCCCCACTCCAACATCTATATGTATACGGTAAATCCCAAGATGTCTTAATGTATTCCTTACCCAACCTTTCATATTTGCCTGCTTGCATTTGTTTGAGGCAATACTGAAACTGAAAAGTAGTCACAGGTAGTGCGATTTTGCCATGAATAAGCCATTCTGTAGCTGGTTTTTCTGCCACTGTGAATGGTAACTTTTCCAGTTTTTCAATGCTCAGCACTGTATACCTTGCTCCTCTTTGTGCCAATTTGATCTGTTTATCAGTGAGATTGTATTCTGCAAACAGAGCCGTTGTGTTGATAAAACGCCAAGGCACATAGCCCGCTCGCAAAGATTGCAGCGTCCAGCTTAATAACACAATAGAACGTAATTGAGACTGGCCTTGTTGTAACATCGCCAAATCTTGTTCTAGTATGTCGATAGCAGAGGATACAATGCCATCCAATGAATTTATTCTGGAGGACAAAGTTGTTAACCCATTGTCGACCACAGAGAGTGTTTTCTCTAAATTAATACGATCAAGTTCACGTATTCGTTCTGCAGCCTCCATCTGTGATACTTCCCATGCTTCATTATAGGCAGCATAAATGCCGGCATATATGAAACGTTTTTGACGCGGTTTTCTTGGTCCAAGCAAGAATTTCCTAAGGTCTAGGTCCTTTTTAAGTAAGGTTAAGTGTTGTTTCACATCTTGTAGTGTAGACTTATGCAGCCAATCGAGGCATCATTTTCCTACACTGTATGTTGTTCCTACCCCCGGATGTTGTCTTTGGACGTATCTTGGGTCTGGCCTATTAATAGTAAAGCCCTGAGTTTTATTCAGGAATCTTTCATGACAGTTATTCGTGTCTGTGGGCCAGATCAACCATTTTTTCCAATCAGGATTAGATCTGTTGAGTTGTTGTATATTGTCAACTGTCACCACTGCCTGTGTATCGTTATCTCTGGCAGGTGTTGGTACAGAAGGTGTGTTCATTTCTTTGATCTTGGCTAATCCAAGACAAGATGTTTGTTGGATGGTTTCATTCAAAAACATTATTTGTTCAGGGATGATGCAGGCTCTAAATAAAGCTTCTATCCCCTGCACTTGCCATTCTTTAGTACCCCACACAGTTTTTGTGTCTATTGTGTCTTTGCAAAAGTCAAAACCCTGTCTAGACAGTTGGGCATTAAATAATTCAGAGTAAATCTGTTTTGTATTTGTTAACATAATTTTCAGCCCTGTCTTGTTTACATTTTTATAGTAAAACATTTCTGGGTCAGATGTATTGTAACCTGAAAAATATGGAAACTGGTTGGCAAATGTTTTTGAACTACCGTGTGGTGGTGTAGGACAATGCTCCCATTGGTTAAACATAAACACATTTCTTGGATATGCAGATTTATGCAAATAATGATGACCATAGTGGTTATAACAATACATTTGTTCATAGTCTGATGAACCCTCTAAATATTCATGTTTAGAAAATGCAGCAGATTTTTCTAGGCCAAACATTATGTCATTCACAGTCTCAAAGTCCCAATCATCTGAATAGGTACTGGACGTAATTAGATCACTTAGTGAAATTTTAAACAAATGTGGAATGTTCAATTGTTCCGTCGGACCGAAGATTTCAAAATCTGTTTTGTCCCACACTATACCATCCTGTATAGGAACAGCTGTGATGTTCACTGATGACAAGTCTCTTGCTTCACGATGGGAACATTTATGAGGTTTCAAAAGTACGTTCACGCCTTTTCCTTCAGTATTCACATGGATGTATCTGCCACTTATAAGCACGCTCACAGTTGTTACCAAAGCTAGCCAGAGCAGGAAAACAAAAAGTCCAGATGTAATCCAGAGTTCAATCCATGGAGAAACCAAATAAGTTTTTTTCAGAAAGTGAAGAAAGTCTTGTACTTGCTGCTTGAAATGTAATGATGCTGGCGTCGTTTCAGGTTCACTCGGATCTTCTGAGAACGTATCAAAGTTAATGAAATAGCCAGAAGCAGTTCTATCAATTGTTTGAATTGCATCAGGATTTGTAGAAATCACTGGAACTAGTTCATCACTTGCCACGTTGGTGTAGACAGGTGTATTTGGACGAACTGTTACTTGGTTGTCAAGAGGGATGAGTTCCATAGCGTTGTTGCTTAGTCCTCCATCAGTTACAGCTGAATTCTCGATTGTTATCAGTCTTTCAGTCTGAACCTCTTGGATAGTAGCGAGAGGAGTGCGTCTGCTACTAGGTCGGAGTCCACGAGGCCTACTATTTAGTATTGGCCACATACTGTGGTTTGATGAGGTCGATGGACACAAATCTTTTCTCCTTTCTTCCAGCAAGGGGCGGCAGAAGTACTGTTCTTGTTCCTTGAACTGCTAGGACAGGTACTGGTTGTCTGTAAGAAGGTCCAAATTCCTTCTTGTCCGCAATTTTTTTCTCTGACTAGATCCCCAACTTTTGGAATCCAGACAGGCCTTGCTGGGACCGCCGATTTTTCCCCAGTGGTGGTTGGCTGTAGGAATATGTTGCTTTGTTTCGTTCTTAATTTATTGAGTTCCTGTAAAACAGCCAAACGATCTTTGATATCAAACGGTTTATTTTCCACCACTGTGCCTACGTGTTCAAGGTCTGGTACCCACATTCTTGTCCCAAATAGGACCTCATATGGAGTGACCCCCTAGAGAACTTCTTGGCAGATTATTCAAAGAGCGTTGAACCCCACTAAGGTGTTTGACCCACCCATCACCCGAACCTAATACCCTAGCTGTTATAGACTGCTTTATGTCCCGGTTTTTCCTTTCCACAACCGAATTTCCCTCAGGATGGAATGGAGAGGAGTACCGCAATGCAACGCCCAGACTGGCCATGGCTTCTTTGTAAGCCCTAGAGCTAAACGCAGGACCCTGGTCAGAATGTAGCGTGCCTATTGCGTATGTGCCGATAAAGACTCGCAAATCTTTTATAACAGTTCGAGCGTCAGCCGAGCGCTGAGGCCATAACCATAGGAACCTAGAGCATGAATCCACTGCAACCATGATATATTTATAGTTACCGTCCCTTTGCAAGGGACCGCAGTGGTCCAGGTAAACACAAGCTAATGGTTTGTCTGAAATTAACAGGGGTGTCTGCGCAGGACGTTTCACTGTTGAGACTTTCATCTGTTGGCAAATATCACATTCTAAAACATAGTTTTTAGTTTGTTTCCGAATGCCAGGCCACCAATATCTTTGCTTGAGTAAAGATACTGTCGCTGAAACACCTGCATGGGCAGAAGCTATCCCTTCGTGTGCTGCTAGGATTAGTCCTAATCTGCGTTCCTTGTTTAGAATTACCCTATCCCCCACTCCAGGGATTCGAGCAAAAGGAACGTTGTTCGCATCAATTACATAAGAGTACTTGAGTGGAAACTTTTTTGGTAACGCTGCACTGCTGCCTTTGCTTGAAGCATTGACAGCCAACATTATCTTTTTTTTTTTTTTTAAATGTGTTTATTGATTTTGTCTACACAATAATCATATACAATTAAACAGGAGCTACTGCTCACATAACACTGTCCCCTTATACATGCCCTTTCATATAAACTTTCCAATAAAACCTGAGTACATTTGTTAACGTACACTATGTGACGAAGGAGCAACATTTTCTTTCTCCATTGGTGCCTTAGTGTCAACAGGTTCATAGAGTATAACGTAGCATGGCCAATATCAGGCAATGTAAACAGGAACATTAACACATGGGGGAAAAAGAAAAAAAGAAGAAGAAAAAATAGACCCAAAATCAGTCACACAAACCAAAGCCCCAGAACACCCCCCAACCCCCTCCCATCCCCCTACCTCCCTCCCCAGACACCCCCGGCATGTGGTAGTAACTTGAAACAGAAGGAGGCATACTTCACAGTAATTCCTGTGTAATAATCTTGTGACTGAATGACATTAATCAAATATTCATTGCATAGGAGAATTAGGTGGCTAACATTGAGAACACTCCTCCCCATCTTTTGCAAAACACAAAGAGGAGCGCAGGTCCTGCTATTCACCAGGCAACGAGTCCACCTCAGTATCAGAATCCACGGGCCTGAGCAGCTCTGTCAAGGCCCCCATGCGCGGGCAGAGTCCAACGCTTTGTCACTCTGAGCTCGGCTAGCTGCTTGCATGCGTACTACCGCTTCGCACTCAGCCCACCTAAGAAACTCATCCCTCCATCTCTGCAGTCGCGGGCCTTGCGGCGCTTTCCAGCGAGCTGTAATCTCCCGTTTGGCCAGTACTAGTCCTAAGTCTATAAATTTGCTGGTTATTTTTGTTTTGGAAGTATGAGGGAACCAGTGCAGCAGACACGTGCCTAGGTCACATGTGATATCCCTTTCTGTAACAGTACATAGTAGTGCCGATACTTCCCGCCAATACGGCTCCACCCGTGAACAGTCCCACATCATATGGCGGAAATCCGCTTCCTCTCCATGGCAGCGTGGACAGGGCGCTGTGGGTGCGGAAAAATACTGCTTAATCTTTGCCGGGGTAAGGTAGGCTCTGTGCAAGATGAAGAATTGGATCTGCTGGAATCGGGCATTCCTGGAACATTTCCACGGGCGCTCAAGTAGTTCAGCCCAGGTCTTATCTGGGATTTCCTTTCCCATGTCAGCCTCCCATTTAATTTTCAACCCCTGTAGGGGGGCAACTTCTCAACGGTCATCCTTCGATACAAGGCAGTAACCGCTTTGATAGTGCCAGCTGCCAGTGCTACATACTGACATACCAGCGCCGTTTTCGGCTCAGACAACCCCTCTTTCCAGTGCCGCTGGATAACCGACATCAAGGCCGTATGCAGGAGATAATCTCCTCGGGGGAGTGCAAAGCGCTCACTGAGTGCTTCAAACGGTATCAGCACACCATCTTCATTTAAGTCTCCCACTGCTGTGAGGCCCAAGGCAGTCCATCCCGCCAACGCCGACCAGTTGCCCCCATGAGGCAGCTGTTGACACATCAGCAACGGAATCTCCGGAGCATATGGACAGGCGATGCGCGCCCTTTGGTGACTTCTATTCCAGCAGGACCGAAACGTTTGTACCTCCCCAGGGAGGTCTCCGACCCTAAGCGGCTGCTTCAGTATAATTCTCGCCAACACAGAGGCAGAGATCCGCCCCTCCATAGGCTCCCCCACATCTCTGAACTCCCGAGCCACCGCCTGGGTGAGCCATTGCAGCTGGGCCGCCAAATAATAATCCTCAAAGTCTGGGACCGCCAGCCCCCTCCCCCGCGGGCGCAGCAAAGTTTGCATGGCCACTCGTCGTCGGCCAGTAAGCCAAAGAAACCCCATCACCATCTGTTGCAGCCTCTTAAATAGCGACGCTGGGAGCCAAACAGGAAGCGTGCGAAAGTAGTACAGCAGCCTTGGGAGTGCTACCATCTTAAGGAGTGCCACCCGCCCCAGCAGAGATAAAGGCAGCGTCCGCCAGAAGTCCATACTGCCTCGTAGGCCCCGAATAGCTCTACCAACATTACCCTCTACCAGATCTTTCTGGTCGTGATAAATACGTGTCCCCAGATATGTTATGCAGGTGTACTCCCACTTCACACCCTCCGCTGTCCTCGGGCCCTCAACTGTCTTGGTGGTGGGGAACAGGCACGATTTTGCCCAGTTTACCCCCAGCCCCGCCAGTTCTTCAAGCTGTTGGAGTAGGTGTTTCGCTCCCACCAGCGCTTCTCGGGTGTCCGCCAAAAACAGTAGGAGGTCATCCGCATAAAGGGCAATATAGTGGGTGTCGTCGTGTATGTTAAGCCCTCTAAACCACTGCCCCGTGCGGGCCTGGGCCGCCAGCGGTTCAATGGCCAATGCGAACAGCAGTGGTGACAGGGGACATCCCTGCCGAGTCCCTCTGCGCACCGAGCAGGGAGCTGACACTAGCCCTCCCGTTTTAGTCCTAGCCTTGGAGTCATTATACAACAAGGCCGTCCAGGACACAAAACTGTCCCCCAACCCAAAGGCCCGCAATACCTGAAATAAGTAAGGCCACTCCAGGCTGTCAAAGGCCTTTTCAATGTCAACCGAAAATATGGCAGCCTCTGGGGAGGAGCTCGCGTTGGCTTCTAATACTCGGAGGAGGCGACGGACATTACCCGCCGTGTTGCGCTTGGGTATAAACCCCGCCTGATCACCATGTACCAGCCGAGTCATATACGGCATGAGTCTAGTAGTCAGTATCCGACTCAGGATCTTATAGTCTGTGGTGAGCATGGAGAGCGGTCTATAAGCCGATCTATCGGTGGGGGGCCTCCCAGGCTTCAGCAATGGTATGATCAGCCCCTCACGCGTCAAGGTAGGGAGTCGACCCGCTCGTCGCGAGCCATTATAGACGGTCATCAGCCTAGGGGCCATCTGGTCAATATATGCAACATAAAACTCGATGGGCAAACCATCCACCCCCGGTGTCTTCTTGCGCGCCATATGCTTGATTGCCCCTCGTATCTCTCCCAGTGTGACGTCTTGACCCAGCAAGTCTGCTTCCTCCCTGGTGAGGGTCGGCAACTGTGCGCCTTCTAAGAACCCTGCTAGACGACACTCGTCCAGAACGATCCTACTATTATAGAGTTCCTCATAATAATCAGAAAAAATGGTATTAATGCCCTGCTGGGTGTGGCACACAGTACCTACCGCATCGCAAAGTGCCAAAATAGGGACCGCCTGCCTCGCCGGGTTCGCGAGCCACGCTAGCAACGCCCCAGATTTATCCCGCTCTGCGTGGGTTCGCACCATATATCGTTTATAATTGTAACGTCGCAACTGCTCAACCCCCACTGCCACTGCCTCCTTAGCCTCCAATAGCGCATTCTGCCTAGCTGGGTGTTCCGGTCGCTCACGCTCTAACTCTCTCAGGTGCAGGTCAGCAGTGTCCAGCTCCTGGAGGAGAACCTTCCGCACCCCAGCCACATTAGCTATACAGAGTCCCCGTAGCACTATGTTGAAAGCATCCCATTCCGCCGCCATACTGGACGCCGTGCCCACATTCTCCCTGAAATACTGTTCTATGCCTGTCCCTACTACCTCCTTAAAAACTGGGTCCTCCAGTAGCTCCGGATTCAATCGCCACATTGGAATCGCTGGGCGCGGTGGAGCCCAACGGAGTCTCAGCAACAGGGGATTGTGATCCGACAGTGTCCTGGTCAGGTATTCACTGTGTTGGACCGCGGTGTGGATGGGAGGTGAACAGAGTACCGCATCCAACCTGACGTGTAGCTCATGTAGCGCTGAGAAAAAGGAATAATCACGCTCATGAGGGTGATGTTCCCTCCACGTGTCCAATAGCCCCCAATGCAATTGCCATGCACTGCGAGCCCTACCCACCTTATGGACGGGAGCCATGGGGAGCGGGGGTGAGACCTATCTAGATCAATATCCGTTATGGAATTAAAGTCCCCACCCAACATCACTGCACCAGACAAATATGACGCTAATGTCCCTGAGAGTAAAGCAAAAAAGGCCTGTTGATCAGTATTGGGGGCATAGATACTGCCCAGCGTAATATCCCTTCCGTCCAACCTGCCTTGTACCAGTACATAGCGCCCTTCCGGATCTGCAACATGCTGCACAGGTTGAAAAGGGACCCCAGCTCTGACCCAGACTAACACCCCCGCGCAAAAGCAGAATATGAGGTATGAAAGACCTGACCTCTCCACCTGCGCTGTAGCGCATGTCCCTCCGAGGCCTGTAGATGCGTCTCTTGGAGAAACGCTATCTGAACACCCCTCCGCACCAAATATGCGTGGACCTTATGGCGGCGACTCATGGTGTGTAAGCCCCTAACATTCCATGATATGCATTTTAAGTCATTTGGTGCCGCCATAGTGAACAGTATGTCCAGCGCCCCTTCAGTAAAATAAACCCACCATGCCGGGTCCCCTTAGAAACTTCCCCAAACTCACCAACCCCCTCCCAAGGACAGTTACCTTGAAACTAGTTCCCATCCAAACAAACAAAGATTAACAACTAATCAAAATCCCCCGACTACTTCAGAGGTAAGGGTGGACGCAGCTGCTCTCTTATTTGTCCTGTAACCAATCAGAAGGCGCCAACCGCCTAGAATCCCAACACACTCCCAAGACCGTGACCCCATCCCACCACCAGGGTCTCACAACAGGTCACGGGCACTTCACAACCTTCCGCCCCCATAATCATATTATATCGTCTACACTCTGGGGCGTTACCACCGGTAGCTTCACACTGCTAGTAACGGAAGAGTCCGAATCAGCGTCCTCAGAGTCCTTTGTAGAAGCTGCACCATCCTCGGGCAGAGGTGGACTGGTCGAGCCCGACACCGACTCCACCGCTCATAGAGCCGCGGCCCGCTCCAATACTGCCTGCGTCATGGAAGGCTTCGTCCGTACCCTCCGTCGGAGCCGTCTAGTTCCACGCCCTCCTCTCCCTGCATCCAGGGTTACAGTTCCGCCAGACCTAGGCAGATCCGTCAGTCCAGTTTTATATTCCTCCAGCCAATCCCAGGCTGCCTCTGGGGAGTCAAAGAAGCGGGAGGCAGAGTCAACCATCACGCGGAGCCTGGCTGGGAACAGTAGGGAATATTGCAAACCCTCCTCTCTTAATATTTTCTTGACTTCCAGATACGAGGCCCGCTTGCGTTGGACCTCGAAAGTGTAGTCCGGGAACAAAGTGACCCTGCTGTTATCGACTGCGTAGGGCCCTGCCGTTCGCGCTCTTTGCAGCAACAGGTCCCGGTAGTGTAGTAGTCGAGCCACCACAGGTCTCGGAGGTCTACCGGGGCCTAGAGGCTTGGCCGGAACCCTATGTGCTCGTTCCAGGGTGTAAAAGCCAGATAGGCCCTCCGGGGCCACAACAGTCTTGAGCCAGGTCTCCAAGAACGCCACCATATCGTTCCCCTCCACTCCCTCCGGCAGGCCAACCACACGGACGTTATTCCTCCGGTTCCTGCCCTCCGCGTCTTCAGCTCTGCGTTCCAAGAGGATCACTCTATCCGCAAGGGCAGTCAGCTGTTGGGCCGTATCCTTTTGAGCTGGGCGCAATTCCGCCAGTCCAGACTCAGCGTCCCTGACCCTCCCCGCCAACTTCCTATGTTCATCCCGGAGAAGGCCAAGCCCAACTGCCACCGTGCTAATGTCCTGGTGGAGAGTGGCTTTAGTGTCCGTTATGGCTGCTAAGATTTCTTTAAGCTGCTGCTGGATAGGGTCTCCAGAGGACGACTGAGTCTGCTCCGGCCCTCCATCCTCTTGATCTTGCCCCGCACTAGTAGCCTTGGCCTTGGGCTTACCCATGGTTGCAACCCAGGACTTTCTCAACTCGGGCCCCACAATCTCCTGGACAATCAACTCTGAGTTGGGGTCACAGACAGCGTCAACCACGAGGACCCAGTCACAGTTCCCTACCAGCACCTCCGGGTCAGTTCTGCCAGTGAGAGCGGGCCTGCAAAAAGGCTACTCACATCAGCATCAGCTCACCAGCCAGCCCCACGACGCTTCAGCGCACACCCAGCTCTAGCTATTTGTAGTCCTGCGGGAGGTGCACGGGCAGGGCCACCTCGGGGGTAGAGCAGGACCTTGGGCACACACCCACCTCGTGCGTCAGCGGGCTTCAGTCCGTTCTCAAGTGGCAGCAGGTTAATCCGTGTCCCAGCAGGCAATGCCCCTCCCCCATCCGCTGCTCCTCTGGAGATGATGGGGCCCCAGCCGATGCACAATCCGGCTATCCCCTGGTCCCTCTTGCGCAGTCTCGCATCCCCTCCGCAAGGACGTCACAGGGCCTATTCTTGTGGTTTCCCTCTCAGGCGGCCCGCTCGCGCACGGGGACCACCAGGCACTGCCTAAGGGCAGGGCAGTCACAGGGCCGGTCCGCCGCACTCCGCTGGCCCTACAGGTCCGGGCTCCAGGCCCCAACAGTCCAAGCCCGTCGAGCAGGCTGCGACCGGGTAGTCACCCTGTCCCTCAGCTACTCACGCGCCCCACAGCTCGCTGCTCCGCTGTAGACAATGGGGCTCCAATCGAGGGGCACAGACCAGCTACCCTCAGATCCCTCCGGCGTCGTCATGCACCACCTCCGCTAGTGCGCCCCGGGTCCTTCCCTCGCGGTTCTCTGGTCAGGCGGGCCGCTCCCACACGGGAAACACCAGGCACCACAGGAGGTAAGGGCAGGCTCAGGACAGGTCCGCTGCACCTCGCTGGTCTCACAGGTGCGGGTTCCGGGCCCCAGCACTCCAAGCCCGTCAACCAGGCCGCGACCGGGGAGACGCGAAATCCCTCCGCTGCACGCGCACTCCCCAGCCCGCTGCTCCGCTGGGGACGATGAGCTCCAGCCGATAGGCACAAATCAGCAGTCCACTGGTCCCTCAGGCGCCGTCTCGCACCACCCCCGCTAGTGCGCCACAGGGCCAAGTCCTGCGGCTCTCTGCTCAGGCGGCCCGCACCTACACGGCGAACACCAAGTACCACAGGCGGTCAAGGCAGGTACAGGGCAGGCCCGCCGCACTCCGCTGGTCCCACAAGTTCGGGCTCCGAGCCCCAGCAGCTCCGGCCCGCAACCAGGCCGCGACCGGGGAGTCGCGCAGCTCCTCAGCCGCTCGCGCGCTCCACGGCCCAACGCAATCAGGGCCTCACGCACCCAGGGAGAGCCGTCGCGTCGATGTCGCTGTCGCCGCAGCGGAGGTCACCCGCTCCCCTCAGGACACCGCCGCAGGCAGACCGGGGCGAGATCACGGTCACAGTCAGGGCTAACGGCGTCACAGTCAGGGCTAACGGCAGGATTAATCGGCGGCTGGAGCGGAGCTCTTCACTCACGCGTCCGCCATGAAGCTCAGGCAAGCCACGCCCCCATCCAGCCAACATTATCTCACCGTCTATTTTTGTTTTTGAACAAGTGATCGCAGCTACGGAAGCCGTCTGAACAGCCCCCTTTGCGGCTTCGTCAGCCAATGAATTCCCTGCAACGTGAACGCCATCACGTTGATGACTCAGTGTGTGGATCACGTGAGCCTTTGGTAGTTCGTTCTTCAACTGAACTACTTGTTCCCAAAGCATTTTGTGCTTTATTGTGCCACCTTTCGCATCTTTGAAACCATTTTCAAGCCAGTTTTGTATATTTTATATTATACGACTGAACACAGTAAAAGGAATCGCACACTATTAGTGTGGGGAATTCTCGATCTGTACTTTCAAGTGCCAGTTTGAATGCTTGTAGTTCAGCTCGCTGAGCTGTACAATCTCCTAGAGACTGGGTTTTTGTGACCATAGGTCTGAAGATGCCATTTCGCATGCAACCTTTAACGATTGCACACGCTGCACTGTAAGCTTGCTTACTCCCTGTTGCGGGTTGTGCGGATCCGTCAGTGTAAATTATGAATTCGTACTGATCGAGAGGCAGAATTTCAGTAGGCAGAGGACATTCTTGTTCATATTGCAGGAATGCTTGTGTTTTTAAATCTGGATCAAAAACATATTCAACATCTGTTGCAGCAAGAGAATTAACCCATTGTATCCATCTTGGATGTAATGCTTTAGCATTTGGAATGCTTGCTTTTGTGACCGCTTCTAAAGCTGGTACCGGGTTACGACAATAATGCGTTTCCCTTGGGCTAAGGCTCTTTCTTTTGCTACAGCGGTTTGAACTGCTGTTAGAATTTTTTCAGTTGAACTGAAGCGCATTTCCGCTTGTGTGTACAAATGGGATTTGTATGCGATTGGTATTTTCTCACCCTCATTGAAGGTTAAGTAGGTAAATCCACATTGAGCCGAAATTATTCGGATTACCAAATTGCGTTGACTTACGCGTGTTTGTAAGTGATTTGTTGCTAACATGTTAGAGCCTGGAGTGAACGCAAGATTTCTGTGTGTTCCTGTGTCCAGTTTCTGATCGAAAAATCAGGTTTGATTAATGCGTAGAGAGGTTTAACCCTTTCTGCGTAATTTAGAATGTATGTTCTTCCAAAATTTAGGAAACCCAGGATTGATTGTAAGTTTTTTTGCGTTTTTGGAGGTTGGAGCAGCGCACACTTTTCTAAAAAGTTAGCTGCCAAGCTCTTGCCTTCACTTGAAAGTTCATATCCTAGAAACAGGACATTGAGATGGGCAATTCTGGACTTTTTAAAGTTGAACTTGTAGCCCTCAGAGGCGAAACCCAGTATAATGGTGCTCACCCTGTTCAAGTGTTTTTCCAGGTCATCGTCTGTCAGATAGATGTCATCGACATAGGACAATGCCTCATTGTCATAAATTTGTAGTAACTCCGTTACCCTCGCTGAGAATAAACCTGGGCTGTTCTTGAACCCTTGTGGGAGTCGACAAAAGTGACGCTGGGTCCCCATTATGGAGAATGCTGTTAAGTACCTGCTTTCAGGTGCTATGTTTTGACAAAAGAAACCATTCGAGATGTCTAATGTTGTTTTATATTTTTACGCACAATGTTATTCATTAATGCTGTGCTATGTGCATTTTGCACTGAAAAAGTTTTTGAACAAGTGTTTAAGTGTCTGTAATCCAAAACTAGACGATATGTATTGTCTGGTTTGGAGACAGGAAACAAAGGATTGTTCATTGAGGAGGTGCATGTTTCAATCACCCCTTGATATTCAATTTGATCTAAGATCTCCCTGACCTGTTTTTTAGCTTCTTGCTTTATTGGGTACTGCCGTTGTGCAGTTGGTTCATGTTTCAGATGTATTTTATGGTAAGGTGAGTCCTCATCCCATCCTACATGATTTTTATATAATGCTGGGGCCTGGGCCACTGCCCATTTCCTGGCATATGTATATTTTAGGTGAATTGGAATATGGTTGGAGAAGGCAGGCATAATAATGTCCTCGCCATGTGGGCACTCCCTGACAAATTGTGGTGGCCAGTCCTTTTCTGCTAGAATTAAGTCATAGCCTTTTGATAGTCTTTCCCAAAAAAGTGCTTTCACCTGTCTAGGTTTGTCTCCCTCCATCCGGAGAGTTATTTCATATAACTTTTGTGGAGTACTAACCCTGGTGTCTACAGTCTCAACTGTGATGTACTCATTCAAGTCCACTATCTCCAGAAGTTCCTTCAGGTTCTGGCGAACTATTGTGACTTCTGCTGCACTGTCCAGCATTGTCTGAGCCCATTCTCCGTTCTTGAGGTGTGTTCTCAGTATTCTCGGCATGTCTGATCTTTAGACCTGCTACTTTCTTTTTGGAGAATTGAGGTTTTACTTTGGTTTTTGGAGCGTGTTTGTCGTCTTTCGATTTCACGCGTTCTTCTCTATGTTCTGATCGTCCTCTTCTTTCCGAAGTCTGTGATGAGATCTGAAAGGGACGAGAGGAACATGTATCAGTATCTTGATACCTATCAGGCTTTCTCAAATTATCCCTATTCCTGAGGTTATACCTCCTTTCAGAGGGCTCCTTTTGAGGAGACCTACCTCGGGATTGAGAATGTTTCTCATTTGAATTTTGTTTATTAGTATCCCACTTCTTTTTAGAAGATGTAGGAGTTTGTTTAATTGAGTCCTTCTCAGGACTTTCAGATAGTTTCGGCTTCACTGGTCTTCCACCCAAACTATCTCTGCCTAATTCTGTATAAGATTGTTCTATAATTCTGGGTAGCTCTGTTTGATGTTCTGTAACATCAAATTCCCTTAATTTTTGGCGGATCGCCACTGCTGCTGCCTCCCCTTTAATAGTAGATAATATTATTGTTGAGACCTGGTCGAAATTTTTCAGTAATTTCATACCTAAATTTAGAGCAGGCTCTGCCCCGTATTCGTTTTGAATTTGTTTCAGGACATCAGGTATTACCGCAATTGACGGAATGTCCCCAAGTGGTGCAGTCTTCCAGTTGTGGTGTGATCCCCATTGGTAAACTGATTGTCAGTATTCTGTGCTTCTCATACGGGCTAGTATTTGGAAATACTGCTTCGATTTGAGTAATTTTTTGAGCTATCCAGAATGGAATTTGCTCCCGTTTTGTGGGCATTTTACCCATGACTGCGTATAGAGTCTGTGGTGTAATTTTTAGTGTATTCCCCTGGTGAGGAGTTTGATTTGGAATTGTTAATGGTTGCTGGACTGTAAAAGTCTGCATGACATATTGGACCAATTGTCTGTAAATTTTTATTAACTCTGTGAGTTGAGTAAGTAAATCCTCGTCTGACATTTCTTCAATGTCAGGATGAGGTGTGTAGCCGGCTAGAATCGGCCATGTTGCTCCTGGTCTACCTAGTGGACCGAGCCTGGTAATGTTTCTGTGATGTTTTAGGGCACCTTTAAACCAGAGCTGATGCTCCTGGTATGTTAATGGAATTTCTATATCCTCGAAAGGAATGTATTCCTCTGGTGGTTCATCTTCTTTGTAGAAGTGAAACATGTGTGTTACTGGATTGGATTCAGGAAATATTACCCATGAATAGAATACCTCTGTCTGAAAGGATTCGTGTGCCTCTATCACGAAAACTGCTCTACCGCCTCTTGGTGGTAGGCCATGTTTTATAAGTTTTAGAGTGATGGCTCTTCTTAAGTTTGGAGCGATGTTTATGACACCCTCCTCGGTTTCATTTAAACCTGTAATGTTAAAAACTACTGCTTGGGCTGGATCAGCCGCAGCTCCACCGTTTCCGGCTTCATTGTCGGAGCCAGGCATTTTTGTTTTTTGAAAAATGTAGAACAAGTTTCAAGGAAACAAAGATAAGGTGCACAATATTTTGGAACACTGTATCCTTCAACGTTGAGCAAACCAAACAGCTAATATATAGGGTACTGCCCTATGTAGCCTTGGTGGATACTTAACCCTGCCCACTCCAGACGTCTTTTGGAGTATATGGGTAGGGGTCTTGAGAGAAAAGCACGGCTGAGTTACTCAGTATCTAACGTTGAATTACCGCCTTACCAAACCGTTGGGCGCCATGTAGTGTAGCTCCTATTTCCCTAATAGGCTCTGCGCATTGGAATAATATATCCTATAGGTTTGACATAGGACTAAGGTCAGTATGTCCCTATCGAGTATATTAAACTTAATTACTTGTGCCAGCTAGCTCAGAGGCCACTAGAAACTCCTTGACAACAAGAAGGGAGTAGTTTCTGGCAGCCGCAAAACATGACCACTGTGTTTCCCTTTAGAATCAGAACGTGTCCCAGAGTCGTGGAAACAATAGATAACTATTTCACTCAGCTCAGTCGTGCATGCTTAGTTTTCTCCAAGTTACACAGAAAGAAATAGACGGGCATTTCAATAAAGATTTATTGAACAGTCTTGTTTCTGGTGTAAGTAAAATGTGCTGTTACGATCACAAGACAGTATGCAAGATAAATAATGTACAGTGTGAGCAGTAGAAATAAATAATACTGCGAGAGCATTATCGTTTAGTACATATGCTTTTACATAAATAACAGACTAAAAATGCGAGTACTCATACGATGCGTTTCTAATCTAGTTCTACCCCAATGTACCTAACCTAACCTAGGTATAGGACGAGGTATGAAGTAGGTGAAGTATTCCTTACTATGGTATACTAAGAGTACGCTAACCCCAGTATGCCTAGTATGCCAAGAGTCCCTCTAGGTTCTAGTCTGCTCCATACCTGAAGAATGAGAGAGGTAGGAATCTCTTTGCCAGACTCAAACTCCAACACCCCGCAAGGGAAGTCAGATCACTGGAAGCTGGACTCTCTGCGTGCAGGGATGACAGCGTCTTCTCAGTGCGTCAGGCCGGGAAACGGGCTCCTCTGAAGTCGAGGTCTCCTCTGATTTACAGGGGCTAGGGAAGGTATATTTATACCTGAGAAGCACCTAAGAATGTTAGTATTGACGTGAGTCGGACAGCGGAAGACGTCATGAATGAACCCCTAAGGAATAATGGTTCATGCATAATATATGAGTCCTTGAAGAAATCAATAGTCCTGGACTAGGGAAACTCCCGCAGCCTAAGGGTCTGTTCTTCAAGAACTCGTTGTGACGTTAGGGTGGACGGATGTCAGAGACCATGCCTGTATTTGGAGTGCACGGTTTAATGCCTAAATAAGGGCTGGGATTTTATGCCTATATAAGGGCAGGGCGAATTGTGACTATATAAGGACATGATACTGGAAAGCCCGTTTATGGACACCCTAAGAGGAATACAACAGTACATCGGACAGCCCACCTATATAATATATCGAATTTACAGGAAAAACATGCGCATGAGCTAATGAGTATTAGAACCTGACTGAACCAAACGTTCCATATCTAAACGATCGGAAAAACAAAGATCATGCAAGTGCACTGCAATTTGTGATGCCGTCTTCACCATACCAAAGAGTGAAACAGAAACAGCTGAACCCTACGTCTGAATGGTGTGCTCACTTGCTCATATTTCGCACTGTGTTGGCAATTGCTGTTTTCAATGTCATAAAAGGGTTTTTTGGGTGGAAGGACAACAATGGCCCGTTTATTGAGCCCCTTAAATCACATACTTAGTGGGTTGGCTGGGGCTATAGAAGATAGCACAAACCCCAAATAATTTTCAATGATTAAAAACGTCTCGAGAAAAATCAATGTATGTCATTAAAACACAGGTGAATTGACATATGTGGAAATTGAACCATCTTCCAGCAGCCTGGTATGGCTGAAAGCCCGCCAGTCGCCAGTGCTTCATGGGAATACCTTATCTCTTATAATCACCCAGCTACGCTGCCCTTGGGTAGAATTTTGGTCATAGCACTTAGTTTTAATCGTAGCATACCGGTCGCTTGTTTCTGTTTTTAAAATGTTGACATATATATTGCAACAGCAAGTGGTTAGCCTCCAAGGCAACCACCAGGGCACAGTTCAGCACCCAAATAAAGATAGCGCCTTATTTCAGAGCCAAGCTACGCCACTAAGGCACCGCTATAGAGAATTAAAGTACAAGCCCTTTTTAGAGCCTGTGCTAATACTTCAGTAGTACAGTTGTCTGGCTGGGGCGCTTTTATCCCATTATCCATGCTTTCAAATTATTTCAGCACATTTATAGCCAGGCTTTACGTGCTTGTATTGTTTCACGGATGAAGGTGAACTTCCTTAAGTGGTCCCTCATTTGTGATATTTAAAAAAATACAAAGTCAGCGCTCATCTCTGCCCAATTATTAAGCATGAACTAAAATCATTTTAAGGCAATAAGTGGCTAAAAGCAACACCCACCACAACTTCGCTCCTCCGGTTTGCGCTGAGAGGCCTTCATTCAATTCAATTAAAAAAATCTTTATTTCACCTTTATAGGTCATAAAAGAAAACCACAGAAATAAATACAGACAAATACAAAATACGAATGGATAAAAAGGACAGCAAGATGCAAGTGTGACTCTTCAATATACAAACTCTAAGAGACACTTTGATCCAATACAATAAAATCATGCATATGTTTAAAACTCCCACTTCATTCATTTCCTTTCAACTACTCTGCCCTGCATTAGGAAGGGAAGAATGATAGCATCACAATGTGCTATTCCAAACCCCACCTAGAGCAGAGCTGTCTCAGGACTATGGCTGCCCTCGTCCTGGTGAGCGGAGCGCAGGCTGCTGACCAAAGTCTGGCCCTGAGTAGCTAGGCACAGGTTTAGCACAATCTTATCAATCAAAGAAGGCAGAATTTGTCTATGGCAATCAAATGGGACTATATTCATCTCAAGTCACATATTAAGCAGCAGATCTTCTCAAAACACATCAAATCAAAGTTCAAAATAAGCTTTATTCGATTTTAGTCGTTTAAAATCACAAAAGCAGACAGTTTAAAAAACATTTCATATATACATTAAGTTTAAAAGAGCACATAGGCTCCGCAGCTCACTCAAAATAGATTATTCCATATAACTTTTTCTCCGTAAGGTACATTTAAGAAAAGCGAGTTAACCCGCAGGATTAATACATTCTATTCTGTTTTCAGAATAAGTTTAACCGTTTAAACTTTTCCTTACTCTCAATATGTTTTTTAAAAACCAGTCATGGCACATACAGATAAGGCACTATCTAAGAATTGTAAATATAAAAAAGCAGGTGTACATTGCCTCCATCCCGATACAAAAGGGGATGATGGACGGAACGTTTGAGCCAATCAAACACTCACCCCAGTCAACTGATCTGGGTTTAATCCATCATCATTCTTTAGCTCACTCGACCACCCCAGTTCAGACATGGCCATATGCAAATCAGTCTGACCCTGTGCCTCATGGGAACAGTCCAGCCCGAACTGCCAAGCCATGTCTTCCCTGGACCGGAAACAAGCATCCTAGGACCGGTTTCTGGCATTCCAGCCGTCATCAGCCAGGCTTGCTTGAATCCAGTGGCAAAGTGAGCAAGGGACCCACGTCTGAGCATACCCCGCCAACTTAGGGCGAACAAGCGATACAAAGGGGATGATGGACGGAACGTTTGAGCCAATCAAACACTCACCCCCAGTCAACTGATCTGGGTTTAATCCATCATCATTCTTTAGCTCACTCGACCACCCCAGTTCAGACATGGCCATATGCAAATCAGTCTGACCCTGTGCCTCATGGGAACAGTCCAGCCCGAACTGCCAAGCCATGTCTTCCTTGGACCGAAACAAGCATCCTAGGACCGGTTTCTGGCATTCAGCCGTCATCAGCCAGGCTTGCTTGAATCCAGTGGCAAGTGAGCAAGGGACCCACGTCTGGCATACCTCGCCAACTTAGGGCGAACAAAGCTTTGTTCGCCCTAAGTTGGCGGGGGTATGCCCAGACGTGGGTCCCTTGCTCACTTTGCCACTGGATTCAAGCAAGCCTGGCTGATGACGGCTGGAATGCCAGAAACCGGTCCTAGGATGCTTGTTTCCGGTCCAGGGAAGACATGGCTTGGCAGTTCGGGCTGGACTGTTCCCATGAGGCACAGGGTCAGACTGATTTGCATATGGCCATGTCTGAACTGGGGTGGTGGAGTGAGCTAAAGAATGATGATGGATTAAACCCAGATCAGTTGACTGGGGTGAGTGTTTGATTGGCTCAAACGTTCCGTCCATCATCCCCTTTGTATCGCTTTGTTCGCCCTAAGTTGGCGGGGGTATACCCAGACGTGGGTCCCTTGCTCACTTTGCCACTGGATTCAAGCATGCCTGGCTGATGACGGCTGGAATGCCAGAAACCGGTCCTAGGATGCTTGTTTCGGTCCAGGGAAGACATGGCTTGGCAGTTCGTGCTGGACTGTTCCCATGAGGCACAGGGTCAGACTGATTTGCATATGGCCATGTCTGAACTGGGGTGGTGGAGTGAGCTAAAGAATGATGATGGATTAAACCCAGATCAGTTGACTGGGGGTGAGTGTTTGATTGGCTCAAACGCTCCGTCCATCATCCCCTTTTGTATCGCTTTGTTCGCCCTAAGTTGGCGGGGGTATGCCCAGACGTGGGTCCCTTGCTCACTTTGCCACTGGATTCAAGCAAGCCTGGCTGATGACGGCTGGAATGCCAGAAACCGGTCCTAGGATGCTTGTTTCCGGTCCAGGGAAGACATGGCTTGGCAGTTCGTGCTGGACTGTTCCCATGAGGCACAGGGTCAGACTGATTTGCATATGGCCATGTCTGAACTGGGGTGGTGGAGTGAGCTAAAGAATGATGATGGATTAAACCCAGATCAGTTGACTGGGGGTGAGTGTTTGATTGGCTCAAACGTTCCGTCCATCATCCCCTTTTGTATCGCTTTGTTCGCCCTAAGTTGGCGGGGGTATGCCCAGACGTGGGTCCCTTGCTCACTTTGCCACTGGATTCAAGCAAGCCTGGCTGATGACGGCTGGAATGCCAGAAACCGGTCCTAGGATGCTTGTTTCCGGTCCAGGGAAGACATGGCTTGGCAGTTCGTGCTGGACTGTTCCCATGAGGCACAGGGTCAGACTGATTTGCATATGGCCATGTCTGAACTGGGGTGGTGGAGTGAGCTAAAGAATGATGATGGATTAAACCCAGATCAGTTGACTGGGGGTGAGTGTTTGATTGGCTCAAACGTTCCGTCCATCATCCCCTTTTTTATCGCTTTGTTCGCCCTAAGTTGGCGGGGGTATGCCCAGACGTGGGTCCCTTGCTCACTTTGCCACTGGATTCAAGCAAGCCTGGCTGATGACGGCTGGAATGCCAGAAACCGGTCCTAGGATGCTTGTTTCCGGTCCAGGGAAGACATGGCTTGGCAGTTCGTGCTGGACTGTTCCCATGAGGCACAGGGTCAGACTGATTTGCATATGGCCATGTCTGAACTGGGGTGGTGGAGTGAGCTAAAGAATGATGATGGATTAAACCCAGATCAGTTGACTGGGGGTGAGTGTTTGATTGGCTCAAACGTTCCGTCCATCATCCCCTTTGTATCGCATTGCCTCCATCCCTCCAGCTTTAACAATGGTAGGATCCATCTAGCTCTTTCCTTTGCATAAAATTTACAAAATAGGGTCACATGAATAGTAGATTGTGGTGCCACGTTGTCGCATGGGCAAAGGCAGAGTTCTCTAGACCAGTCGTTAAGCTCTGGATAACTAACCAATCGATGGAAGCTACCAAACCTAAACCGTGTTAAAACATATCTGTCGTACTCCTCTGTACAGCATAAAAGATATGGTTGAATGTCATTTGTTATCAGGGTCAATTGATGCTGGGCTACCGTCCCTTTGTTCATCTCCAGGGCAGCTCTAAGTGTCTCTAGGTGGGTCATGCAGATTAATTTAAACTCCTTCCTAGTAATAGAATTCATTTTCTCTGGAGAAGTATAATAATCTAAATGCCCTAGATCAATCATAAATTTTTTGACATAATTCAACCAGGCGATCTTACTTGCATGGTCCAGGTTCATCGAATCCTTAATTATCTCTATATTTAGACCTGTACTACTAGAGGTCCAAATTCTGTGCCAAAGTAGTACAGGTTGCACCTTGATAACATCGGAGATGTAGGGAATACCCAACTCACTGTGACAATTAAAAACTGGGGAACTGGCTGGTACTGCTAAAATAAACCTTAAAAATGCATTTTCCACATGTTGAATCGGGGATACATCATAAAAACCCCAAACTCCCGCCCCAAATATCGCAATACTTATACACTTTGCTTGATATATCTTAAGGAGAATACCCGGGGGCCTTTTGCCCATTTTTTGGGAAAAATTAACAACAGCTGTGGTCGACTTCATAAAAAGTAGACTCCTACTCTTAACCGCTGGACCCCAGGAACCTGTATGCGCAAATAAAACGCCCAAATAAGTAAAAATATTTGTGGAGTCTACCCTACTATCCCCTAATGGGAGGCTACTACATTTATTTCTCCCCCTCCCGTAGGTCATGACAAATGTTTTTTTCGCATTTAGTTTTAATCCTAAATTATCCATGAAGCTAGTATATGTGGCAAGGGCTTTCTGCAGACCTAACTGCGTGCGGGCCATAAGTACAGCGTTGTCTGCGTAGAGGAGGGAGACTATTGGCCGTTTGTTGACATATGGTGGATCTCTCGCCTTTCCTTCAAGTTCCTGTTCCAAAGCGTTGGTATATAAAGTGAACAGGAACGGCGCCAAGACGCAGCCTTGTCTCACACCCCTCTCCACGCTAAACGGCGCGGTACATTCCCCTTTGGATCCATACCGCACCTTAGCAGTAGCCCCGGAATATATTTTGTCTTAAAAACTGAACCAATACCGGATCGATCTTCAGATTCGTCAGAATATTCCACAATTTGTTGTGTATAACACAATCAAATGCGGCTGTAAGATCTACGAATGCCACATAAAATTTCCCAGCCTTTGCCTGAGTGTACTTTCCTATTAAAATACTAAGATTTAAAACCTGCTCATTTGTCCCTAACCCCTGCCTAAAACCATATTGCACATCACTTATAATATTATTCTCATCTGCCCAGGCGTGCAATTTATCCAGAACAACCCTTCCCATTACCTTCATCAGGGAATCTAACAGGGATATCGGGCGATAACATGCCGGATTTTCCCGTTCCCCTTTTTTAAAAATCGGTATTATTACTGACTCTGACCAGGTCTTAATAAAGCCTTTCGCACAACAGGCTTGGAGGACCCGCGTTATCAGCGGTGACCAAAGTAATGGGATTGACTTAAACAGGTCAATTGGCAGCCCGTCGGGACCTGGGGCCTTACCGCCCTTGCTTGCGTTTATTGCCCCGATTACCTCGTCATGAGTAAGTTGAAGGTCAATGGGTGAAAAAATAGTAGGATCTCCCCCCTGTTGATTCAAAGAATCTGGAATGTTTTCCACATTCCCCTGAGTACTATAGACCCTTGAGAAAAAGTCTACCCATGTTTTCTCATCTATTGCGACCGCTATTGTCGCAACATCCTTTTTTACTAAAAAACGGTGCATTTACTGCCCGCCAAAATAAGGAACAATCCTTACTCAGTGATGCTTCATGGAGAGTAACCCATGCTTGATCTTTTAACTCTTTCTTTCGGGTTTTTCTGGCCAGATTGTAAGACTTTCTGCATTCTCTAATCTCTCCCTGATCTCTCTCTGTCCTATGAAGGGCCTCTTTTAATCAGGTATATGTTTTTGCAGTTTGAATCAAACCACCCATTTTTGGAATCACGAGTACCCTTGTTTTCTACTCTAAATAGATTTTGAATAGTCAAAGTGATCTGGGAAAATGCACTCAAAATCTTTTCATGAGAAGTACTTTCCTGCAAACACACTAGAATTGATTCGTAAGCCTTAGATATAATTTGCTTATTCAACTCGACTGGGTTATGACTAGGCCAGCGCAGAGTATATCCATTTTGGTGGGACAGGCAGATGCTTCGGGTCCAGACCAATTTATTATTTATTTGCTGATCAATAGTATTTGGCAAGGCTATATCAATGCTTAGGGGCAGATGATCACTTATAACATTTGAGTGGATTTTATAATTTGCAATCCAATTAGCGTAGCAGTTTGGGACGATTATAAAATCTATTATAGATTGGAGTCCCCTGCCTATAAAGGTATAATCAAAATCCACTCTGGGGGAACACAACTGATTAGCAAAACCATAATCATGAAAAAACAAAATTTCATTAAACTTCTCCCCCCTTTCCGAATGCTCAGAATGAGTCAGGGGATCATCCTCTTCTGTTTTTCAGCCACAAACATCGAGCCCTGCTAATGGGCATAAACTAACATTAAAATCACCCCCCAAATAGTAATCATATCTGTGCCTTTAGGCGCCCTTAGCTTACCAAGATCATCGCTGAGCTGTCTTAAGATATCCTCCAACTGTCCCTTTTCTATATTATTATAAAAATGTATTACAAATCAAGATACAATTAGGGTCCAAATAAATTGATACTATTTGGTAATATATTGCAGATTTTATCAATTCAAATTTTTGTACCCCAAGCAGATTTGAAATATAGACGCAAATCCCTCCCTTGTGTCTCCCATGTGTTGACTGTATTGCTGGTGTATGATATGTCTTATATCCATCTATATTGACTTCGTCTAGCAACCAAGTCTCCTGAAAACACAGGATGTCAAATTTATCAATAAAATCAAGCCAAGCTAAATCATTCACTTTATTTCGGAGGCCGGCTATATTCCAAAAGAGCACACTAATATTCTTGGGGGATGTTAATCCGGGAGCGGATTCAGTCTGACAAACCGAATAGTGCCCCGACCTCCCAACCCGGCTTGGATCGCTAATCGTGCTTAGCTCCGATATTTCACTAATCCTAGTGCCTAACCCGGTAACTTCTTCCCTAGTATCCATATTCTCCCTCCGGTCTATGCTCGGGACATTATTATAATTGGTCCTACATGATTCATGGACAACTTGATTATCAGGACCCTTCATACCAGTATTCTGATCTTTATTTGCAGGTAGTCAATCGTTCTCATCCAATGATCGGAGAGGCCCGAATCTATTTCACACCTCCAAATTATAACACATTTGATCGTTAGGCTGTATTATGGGGTAATTGTCTTTTTGCCAGTTAGGGCCTTTAGGTTGATAAAAGTAACCCAGAGGGAGGACATCAATACCTGTATCAGTAATATTTTTATCCCCCGCTCTGCATAAAACTTCCCTAACCAGGGACGGTATACCAAAAGAGAGAACGACACAATCCCATCGAAAAGCTTTCCTGCTGTTTCCCACCCAAGTAGCACGCCTTACCATCTTAAAAGCTCTAAACATTTCCGTAGTCAGACCTACTCTGTTCCCTAAGCAGTGGATAGCTTTGTTCCTCAATGAAATCCATGATTCATTTTTTCCTGGGGAGGGAGCTGGAACATTAGCCAAAATCACTGTGAAGGGAGTGGCTGCCGGGGGTAAATTTTAATTATGTGGATTACGTAAACTTTCATAAGAATTGGATGTTGTTGGACATACTCTTAGTTGCAATTCACGTACGGGTCTTTCCCCCCCCGATATATCTCTAAAGCTCCCTTCCCTGTCTCACTTGTCGCTCCCCTCTCTTGTTAAGCTACTATACGTGCTTGCAGCTGGTTTCATGGGTACCCCAACCCTGTTAATCCTATCCCTTTCATCTAACTGTCTATCTGCTCCCAAGGGGTTATTATTAGGATTTGAACTTTGAGGTCTAGTTGTAGTAATTACACTACTAGAAGTACCCAATCTGCATTGGCTCTCCTTTTGGAGAATAATTGCCGATTTCCAATAACTTTCTCCAAACCTGTTTCAATTTTATCTAGTCTAGCTTCCAAGGTGCCTATAGACTGTTTAACGTATCTTGTTAGCTCTATAATCAGATTTGACGTTTTATTGCTTTCAGTTATAGGGGGAGCATTGCTTTTATTTTTTGAACGAGGTACATTGTCTTTTCCCTTTTGATTCTGCATATTGCCTTTTTGCCCCTGCTGTTTTTTCAAAATAGTCTTAGACGGACCAATCTCGGTGGGAGCCTGGTGTATTTCTAACTGCATAATTTCGGGATTTTTCGTTATCCTTGGTTTACAAGGTCTTTTGGGTGGGGGTAAGGTATCGGCATCCTGGTCACTGATAGAAATATCATCAATAACAACTTGGATGCAGCCATTTCTACTTTGCTCTATATTCAAACTTTCTGGTGTACGATCCTCCACAGTCTCCATGCCAGGTAAAGTTTTAACTTTACTATTCGTTATTAACCCAGGCGATTCTATATTTAATGTTTCTTCTACTGTGGAAATCTGTTTTTCGATTACACCAACTGCCCCCGTAAGATAGTTTAGCAAGGTCATATTCGCATCTTTCGGCTTACTGAGGGGTTTCACTGAGTTATTACTGGGTAATTTTCTTTTCCCCATTTTCAACATCCAATTATATCAGCATGCAACCCCTCTTAGTTAGCTTAATTTAATTAACCACTAACAAAGGGGGCCCCTGAAGGCGAATAATAGACAGGTTGGACAGGGGAGCAAGAACCAATAAATAGCTTAATTTAATTAACCACAGATTTCTAAAACCAGTAATTATTGTCCAAGGAGTAAGACAGTCAGCTTAGATAATAATGTCCCAAAACAGCACCTCCAGTCACTGTGTGATGGAACCAAGAGAGGGGGCCCAGCCCAGCCTCCTCCGGCCGCTGACGGGCGCAGACGGGCCCGCCCTTGTACCAGGCACGCCCGTGCCCGTCCCGCGCTGCGGGAGAGAGCCTAAGTCTTTTAGCGCCTCCTGGCGCGTCGCGGCGGCAATGACGGCCTTCCTGTGGCTGGGGCTGCTGGGCAATGGAGTTCCTGGCCCTCGGTGGTGTTCTCTCGCGTCACATCAAATCAAATATTTATTGTTGTCAGCCATAATAGGCCATAACAATTATCAACACAATTTAAAACACGAGCTTTACCTTAAAATTCACGGTTGAATCCAAGATCACAAATGATAAAAATACAAATAATCTTTTAGGTTCAATGGTTTAACAGTTTATAGGTAATTATGTTGCCAAGGAATACCTTTCTACATTTTCATAATAAATATCTTCAGCTAAACAATAAACCAGACCAATATGGTACACTGTAGCGCAAATAATAAATAGTACATAGGTGGTGAAAGATATTTAAATGCTGTTAGTTTTGTGAGCATATGGTGCAAGTGCAGAACGCCGGCCTCGATATCAACCCCTCGAACCATCAACATGATATTACATAAATTAGCAGCAGAAAAGACTTTCGCCATTAAAATATCTCAGCAGATACCGCATGATCTATTTTTACAACATAAATTTAGGAGAAAGTTGATGTAGTTCAGAACCGTTGCTTGCTTACAACATTATAAAATCTTATAGACTTAAAGTGTAAGTACATTAATCCTGCCCTCGGAATTAGCCCCTCAGTCAGTCAACATATTATTGCACTCAATAACAAGGAACAGTGTTTTCGCAAATGAGACATCTTTGAATATCTCAAAATATAGTGAAAGTGCGTTAGTGCTCAGAGTCGGACTGGGAACAGAAACCGGCCCTGACAAAAAGCGGACGTGAATAGTATTTCTGAATACTTAACGTTTGATGGTACAACAGGAGAAAATGGGTAAGTGTTTCCGGACCTCCCAGGGAACAATGACACTGGTCTACACCCTCGTCAGACTTTGTTGACCATCGTTTGATTACTGAAGCTACCTGCAGGGTGCCCAATCAAAATTTTAGGCAAAGAGTTCTCTTTTCCACTGGGAAGATTTCTTCCAAAAAAGATTCAAAAACGTGATCTTGTTTAAATGCCACGTAAAGTTTTAGCAGAGGACCTGCCTGACTTATCTTTTGTTGATTCATGCTGAACCAGTTATACCCAAATCAAGGCTAGCCTTTGTGATATTTTCCGTATAGAGACAGATGTTTTCCAGTTCAATATTACAGAGGGCATTTGATATATGGACAAACCATGGTAATGAGCAGTAATTTTGATGCTCCATAATATCTGATAATGTGGATCTGTATGAAGCGAGTGCCTCTTTGGACCAAATGCGGGTTCAATACTTTACTGGTACTAAGGCAATACAATCCTCGATTTTTTTCAATACCTAAGTCTGCTCTCAAGGCGTCAATTGGTGTTCCCAGGCCCAAGTGCAGTAACTGTCGAAAAAAGCTGTTCTTGGTAATTTGGATGGATGACATTTTTCTGGGGCCCCCCCCAAATCTCTGAACCATATATACCAGCGGCCCTAGCTGTCATTTTATACGCCAGCATAGCTGAACCTATTGAACAGTTTATGCATGATTTGGAAATCTCAGCACTAGCTTGCTGGGCCAGAACGGTGTTACTCTTGGACAGCTGGGGGACCCCACAAAAGTTTGCTATCCAGATGAATTCCCAGATAGTTGCAGGTGGTCACAAGATCAAGCGGCTTATTATAAAAAAGTCTCACTCAGTTTTTTTTTTGGGTTGAGAATCATATACTTGTTTTTTTCAGTGTTGATGGTAAGACTTCTAGTGGCACAAAAAGACTCAAAACCTGCCAGAAGGTGGTGCATTGATAACTCTGTTGTGGCCATTAGCTCTGCGTCGCCCGTAAAGAGTAGTATTGGGATCGACTCTTTGTTTATTTCGGGCATGTCTAAGTCAGAAGAGCTTCTCTTATACAAGTACTAGAAGGCGGAATGAGCAAACTTGGATGGGAACCATATCCTTCGAGTTTAATAATCACAATAGCTCTTGTGCAACCAGTCGTTCGCTTCTGTTCGTAAAAATCATATGTGTAGCAGAAGTGATATCACATGCCCCTGAACCCGATTATACCGGAAGTGATTTCACAGCCTTTAACCAAAGCGAAGTCACAGAACTCCATTAAGTGTCAAACTAATAACTATCTTTGATTTTGGGGGGCGCTAGGTGGCGCACGTGCGGAATGGCCGTCCTAACGTGAGGCTCCCGCAGCCTGGTGCCAATATCCTGCGAATAATCCTGCCCAGATGGCAATAACTGCCGAATAACCATCGATTTGAGGAGCCCGAAGCTTCGGGAACAAGCGACGCGAGTTTGCCGTATATCCGACACTGTTCAGTGCCGCGATCGGCGGTTGCTGAATCCACCGCTGCGAGATCCTGCGCGGCCCGGAACTGCTACTGGGCATAGACCGCTACGCAAGGACTGCGGTCCCCACGTGGCGGGTGGGCCTTCGCGCTGCTGGTATCGGGAGCCGAGGTGCGGTGAGTGCTGCCTTGCCGCGTCGGTGCATGCCGCATCAGGAGAGCGACAGAGGCTGAGGGTGACGACTGCATCATCCCCATGTAGCGGCCTTCCAGATAATATCCCGAGGTGAGGCGCCATTATACCCAAGGCTGCGCGGGTGGCGGACCGGCCATAAGCGGCGGCGCTCTTCATGCATATCCTGCAAAGCTGGGTGTAGTGCATATGCTGTGGATGCCGCTATTATAGACGGGCTAACTGCACTCAAAGTTGATCACGATCTGAGCCCTGCTGATCATTATTGCGCGTCTTCAGAACTGGCTGCGCATTTTGCCAAAGTTAGAACATGGCGACAGGCAACGTGTGATGGGTGCTGCAAGGCGCTTAGCCTATTCGAGATGCACCACGGCACAAGCGAATCTTCCTAATTAGCGCAACAGCTCATCCATAGACAGAAGAGCGCGTAGACACACGCAAATTTAAATGGGCATTAACGAAAGTTGGTGTGACTTGCAGCATTAACGAGGTGGCTAACAGTTACTCCCTAGCTGTCTACATTGCCAAACTACGGCCTGTGATGCGTTCCTGCGGCGACCATCACAGTGGAGCAGATAATAAATAGCGTGTTCACCGGTGTCAGGCGCTCCAATACCCCCCACCCAGAGACAAGTATCATACACACAATTGTTGAGCGCTAACAATGGGGAAACCTGACGCGAGGCAACCACGACTCACCTTTGACGCTAAAAAAAGCGCCCACCTGCAGCAGACAGCGGCAGAGGGTGGCGCCGAAATGTTAATGCAAGAGCCACCTCCTTCCCAGAGCGAAGACATGAAAGCAACCCTACTGGAGGTCAGGCAAGGCCTCGCAACCATCGCTGACAAAATGGACTGCACGCATGGACGCTATTGTCCACAAAATAGATGGCCACGAAGAGCGCATAAAGGAGACAGAGCGCCGCATCTCCGATGCTGAGGATGCTACCTCTCACATTCAAAATTCTGTGTCACAAATGGACAAACTACTGAAAATAATTGCCGCAAAGAATGAGGACATCGAAGCGAGAAGCAGACGGAACAACATTCGAGTCCTAGGCATACCAGAAAGTACAAATACGGGCAAAATGGAGGAATACATAGAAAAGTTGCTACTGGCTGTAGTGGGGGCGGAATCTCTCTCCCCTCACTTCATAATCGAATGGGCCCACCGTTCTCTGGGCCCGAGACCTCCACCTGGAAGCACGCCTCGACCCATCATCGCACGCCTCCTTAATTACAGGGACCGTGATGTCGCCCGTAAAGTGGCAAGGGAAAAGAAACAACTGCATTTTGAGGGAGTACCATTCACCATATATCCTGACTTCACGGCAGCCGTGCAGGAGGAGAGGCGCAAGTTTCTTCCTGTGAAACAGAAGCTATGACAAGCTCAGATAGATTATGCCCTAATGTATCCAGCCCGTCTTTGAGTTACTCATCTAGGAAAACAGATGTTTTACACGAAACCAAAACAAGTCGAAGAATTTTTTAAACATCTCAAGCGTCAGAATGCTACTAAAGCCACTCCAGATGCCTCGCCAAGATCGTCCTCACCGAATATGGAATGACCGTTGGAACAAGAAGAAAACATACGCCCATTATTGGAGACCAGAGACACTCAACTGATGGGAAGCCACGGACACTACTGTACTATGATCCCATTATCGTGAGATGCTTGCGCACTTTGGCTAGTTGTGCCACACGATGGGTTAAATGAGATAACTGTCACCAGGCACCCTCATACCCTAGTAGGGGTCGAAGTTTCCATCTCGTTATCCCTAGAGTGCGAGGGGTACCTGTGTGCCGCCCAGGAGTTTCCCCCCTTACGGGAGATCCCCCTTTCTGTTTTTTACCTTTGATTAACTCGAATAGTGTTGTACTGTTTGATATTGGACATCTGTTTTTGGGAATAGGGAGGGGGGAGACACGTCTGGCATGATTGGGATGCTTCAGTGGGTGGGGGTGGTTGGGGGGTTTGTTGGTACGACTTTCACTATGTATACGCTACAGCAAAACAGACACAACAGTGCTTATCTTCTTGTTCTCTCTGCAATAAGTACTGACATGCACTGGCATTATTTTTACACCAATGGGGAGTATGGCTGATTCGTTAACTAAACAACAGCTACGGATACTATCTTGGAACGTCCGAGGGCTGGGTGACCCGCGGAAATGCCAACAGATACTAGCTTACTTAGACCGTCAACAGATAAACATTATCATGCTTCAGGAAACCCACATTAACCCACAGCAGACCACCACGTTTGCCAGCAAATGGGCAGATTATAGGATATTCTCTTCATATTCCTCCTATGCAAGGGGCACCGCAATTCTTGTTAAGAAGCGGACACCTTTTACACCAATCGGCACGATCATAGATCAATATGGGAGGTACACAATTGCATGGGGACGACTGGGTACGGACTCGGTTTCTTTGGTATGTTGTTATGGCCCTAATGTCGACACTCCTGACTTCTTTACAAACCTCTGGGGAAAGATTATGGGCATAGGCTCTACCCACATAATCTGGGGGGGAGACTTTAACGTGGCCCTTAACCCAGCAGCAGATAGATTCAACACCGCATCACATCATTATAATAAATCTCAGGCAGTCCTACAGGGGATATTAGCGGAGGGAGGCTTAATTGATGCCTGGCGCCATCTTCACCGCAGTGCAAGGGAAGGTACACACTTTACAACACAGGCTGCAACTTGGGCTCGGATAGACTATTGTCTACTCTCACGTGGCTTAGGACCATCTATACGGGACGTCACACACCTAGCCAGGACCTTCTGTGACCACTCCCCCGTGAAACTCGAGATTACACCGCCGGGATATGACGTACCACGGTGCAGCTGGAGACTACAGCCTACAGCATTATTGGATGCGGCTTTCCATAGTGAGTTGGGTGAGGAGATCCAAGATTTCTTTCAGAGGAATAAGGGATCTGTAGACAGCGTGGAAACTATATGGGAGGCCTTTAAGGTCACGATTAGAGGGTTTTGCATCTCCAAAAGCTTTGGGGTACTTAGAGATATACAAGGCACAATACGGAAGCTGGAAAGGGACCTCAGAATGCTGGAGACACAGCTTGCTGCAGGGGAAGAGGGACGGACGCAACATGAATTCCGAGAGAAACTATCGGAATATACTGACACCGCAGCGCGTGAGACAAAATTTAGGGGAAAATACTGGGTGGCTCGCAGGTACGGAGAAGGCGAGCGACCTGGGAAAGCCCTAGCTGAGGTGATAAAGCGGCCACGATTCTCTAACCACATACTAGAAGTTGTGGGGCCTGGGGAGGTGCTGTACCGAGATACAGCCGACATACTTGCGACATTTACCGCACACTACTCTACGTTATACACCTCACAACGGAGGGATAATTTTGAGCTTGACAGCTTCCTAGGTGACGTAGCGATCGGATGGTTGGGTGATTCACAGCGGGAGTTCCTATGCGCCCCTTTTGAGATCGATGAAATCCGTGAGGCGATAATGCAGCTGAAATCCGGCAAGGCACCCGGTCTGGACGTCCTTCCTGCCGAATTTTATAAAAATTACATAGACTTGATGGCCCCAATTCTGAAGGAGCTTTATGAAGAATCCCTGGAAATTGGCACGCTTCCCCCTTCTATGAGGGAGGCGCTCATCACTTCCCTTTTGAAGCCCAGTAAACCCCCAGATTCATGTGATTCATATAGACCGTTATCACTCATAAACTGTGACACTAAAATCTTGGCTAAAATCATTGCTAACCGTCTAGCCCTCTTAATGGACAAACTTGTCCTCCCTGATCAATCGGGCTTTGTCCCCGGCCGTGCCACCACACACAATCTCCGCACCCTATTCTCCATTCTCCAGAACGTAGCTCCCGAACTGCCACTGGCTGCAGTGTTCTTAGATGCAACCAAGGCATTTGATTCATTGGAGTGGGATTACCTCCTTGGAATATTGCAACGCATGGGCTTTCCCCCCCTCTTCATGTCCTGGATACGATTACTGTATCAATGCCCCACGGCTAAAGTGTTAATAAACGGTCATTTATCATCTGCATTCCCCATTTCGAAAGGCACCCGGCAAGGATGCCCGTTATCCCCCCTATTATTCGCCCTTGTGATCGAACCCCTGGCGTCCAAGTTACGACAGCACCACCAGGATAAGGCACTTAGATGTAATCTCCGCCATATCCTGATTTCCCTTTACGCGGATGATATTACCATTTATGTAAGAGACCCTCAGCAAAATCTTAATCCTCTGCTGCGGGAATTCATTGTTTTTGGGAAACTCTCCGGAATCCATATCAATTGGGGGAAATCACAAATATTCCCCTTAACGCCCGCGGTCACTAGATTTCCCCTGGATTTCCTGCTGGAATGGTGCAAAACTGACCTACGTTATCTAGGGATCCGGATCTCTGGAGACAGGGAAGAATTGATACGCCTCAATTATGGTACAACTATGGATCGCCTCGCAAACAGTGTCACCCGCTGGATTTCACTGCCTCTCTCGCTCGCAGGTCGTGCTTCTCTAATAAAAATGGTGGTGCTGCCGCAGCTTTTGTATTTATTTATTCATGAATATACCTCATAATCCTGGCCGCTATTTTTTCAAGACACTTCGCACAGAAATGATAAGGCTGTTCTGGGGGGGTAAACAGCCGCGACTACAATGGTTGATACTCACGAGGCCCTACGCGCAGGGAGGATTCGATATTCCAGATTTCGAATTATATTTTACATGTGCACAAGCTCATTATGCCTATTATTGGATCAATCCCCCCAAGTACATGCCACAGGTGGCGGCGGAGTACTGGCTAGCTGACCCTATCCCCTTGAACGGGATGTTGCACGCACCCATTCGCACACGTGACATAGCACCCACTACTATCACGGGCACGGTTGATGCATGGCATCGCATCTTGGGTCTCCTGGGGGCTCCCGTGTTGTACTCACCGCTGCTTCCCCTATCCTATCACCCCCGAATGCCCTTACTTCAAGAAAAGGGCTTTCTCAAGGTATGTGAGCGCACCAACATTACCAGATGGGGAGATCTCTTTCATAATGGTACCTTTCGCTCCTCAGATCTCTTTTTTCACGGGACGCAACCTTCCTCCCTCAACATCTTTCTATATGTCCGTCTCAGACAGGGAATACGCTCTCTGGTTCCGGAATTTCCTCAGGAACCCACAAGTCTTGCACCTCTACACCGGATGCTGGGAGCCACAGCACCAAGACATTTGGTCTCTACACTATATCACAATATACGCACACAACAGCCAGAGTCCCCTAACACCTCTCGTACACATTGGAACACAGACCTAGGGAATGAAATAGCGGACGAGCAATGGAAGTATTGCTGTCTACAAACTGCACAAATTTCCGCCAGCTGTAGATTACGTATTACACATTACAAGTTCCTACAGCGCTTATACTACACCCCTGTAAAAATGTTTCGGTTCAAATTGAAAGACACAGATCGCTGTGAGAGATGTAACAGTCCGGGGGCTGGTTTCCTGCATTTAGCCTGGGAATGTCCACGGGTACAAGAGTACTGGGTGCAGGTCTTCGATGCCTTGGTGAGAATGACATCCGTCTCGCTGGAGTGTAGTCCTCTAATTGCTCTTTGAGTTATACTGAACAGGTCCCCAAAATATACCGCAGATACATTACTATATCTCTATTGCTGGCCAAGCGTAGAGTAGCTTGTAGATGGGGTAGGGGGCGAGCCCCAAAATTCAAGGAGTGGCTTGATGACTTAATATACTGCCAGGAGCAGCTGACTATATATGCTGAAACGCTCCCAAGTGCTTCTAGGCCCAAGGATATATGGGACCCTCTCCGGGGCTATCTTCTGGCACGAGCTGCGGAGGTTGCAACTGACACACTGTCGGAGGTGGGATCGTAATATAGCCTCTGTCTTCCCTTCCCCTTTCTTTCATTCCAACATCAGCACTACTGTGACGTAACGTACCTTGGGATAATACTGTGCTACTTTCGAATGTCCCTCTTATAAATAGGACGGTCCATTCCTCCATTAATTCCGAGATAGAAGTCATGTGTATTGTATCGTAGCTTATTTACCCAACAATCAATTGTAATGCGCTGTGTTTCATGTGAATGTACTAAGGAGGAATTGATTTGTTATAACATGATATTGCATTATGTATGACTTACTCCCTACATTTCTCCCCTCTGCCTCTATGAGACAAGAATGATGAATATGCACTCTTTTCTTATGTCTGTAATTACCAGCTTTAGACTGTAATGTATGATATATTTGATTAAAGCCAATAAATAAATGTTTAAAAAAAAAAAAAAACTATCTTTGATTTTTCTTCCAAAAATAAAATGCGGGCTGAGAAGTCACAAAGGGTAGGACATGATCACCAGAGTCATGCATAAATGACACCTCTGCCATCAGTTACTACGTCACAGCTTGCTGGGTGCTGAGGGAGAAAGATGCTGCATGAAACTGCCCATCTGCTTTAGCTGATCTGCAGAGCCGGTAATGACTTTATAGGAAATCTTTGAAAATGTGTGGTTCTTATGTGCTCCAACTGCTCTCCTTAAAGCTTTTAGAGCCCACTCAAGCTTAAGATACATACAATTATGCCTGGCAGTGACTCCAGACTGAAATATGAGAAGAAAACAGGTGATCTAATCACAATCACTGTTGTTCTATCAATTGACTGCATCCTTTTAACTCACAATTGACTAAGCTAACCATGTCAGTGACGTCCACCTGAACAACCCAATGACTCAGGAAAGATAACTAACTACAAGTACAGCCTCACTTTCTCACAGGGGCTGGAGCAGTCAGTCTGTTTGGATGGTGTTCAGATTTGACAGTAGTTTTCACTGGGACCAAAACGTAATTTATTTCGCAGTAGGGCACCAGTTACCACACACCGTGCCAAGGTTTTTTTTATTTAGATTTGATTTTTGATAGTGTATGTGGTGCGCACATGGCCTGCAGGCATCACAGCGCTTTACAAGAGTACAATCACCAAACAATTACAGCAGGACTACATTAGAAATACAACCTAGGAAGAATTCAGAGCAGATGATCCAGGGTAAGTACAAGAGAAACCGTGCACGCGACGAGTACACTTCCCACAGAATCAACGCGCGCATACATTCGAGAGCGAGTGAAAAGGAGTTTAACCCAGGTGTCTTTCAAAGTCTCATCAGCATATTTGCTCTTGAACGTAGGAAGCGCGTGAGCGTGTTGACATACTTCGGATGCGGGGGCGTAACATGGCGGCTGCATTCCACAGGTGCGGGCCGCGGGCCTTGAGCGGCGCAGTTTGTTTTGGGATTTCGGGGCTGGTTCTCACCCTGATGAACCGTATCTGCTGGTCCTTTGGCTTCCTTGTGCGATATCAGCCACGTAGACGGATCTCGTTTCACACAGCTTGAAAATCCCAGTGTTACTTGTCGTGTCCAAGCCCGTAGGAGAGAGTGTGGCCTAGAGAGGTGAGATTTACAGCCCCATTCGTGGGAGTCTGGGCAGTGCCCACTAACCTTCGTCATTTCAAGAGCCTTTCTCCAAATAGTAGCAGCTGTGTCTGGAAGGTGCAAACCTCCTAGGTTCCCAAGTCTTCTCCTTTCTCCAGTTCATTCTACTTTTTTTTTTTTAAAGATTTATATAGCGCAAACTCGACCCGAAGGTATTGGAGCGCTTTACATGAGCACCAGTTACCTTGCACAAGGACACATTCATTTTTGGTAGGAACGGGGAGATTAAGTGATTTGCCCAGAATCACAGGATACTGATCTGAGGCCGAGGCTCGAACCTGGTTCCCCAGCTCCAAAGTCGGCAGCTCTGGCCGTTAGGTACAGTTTTTACCCTCTCAGTGCAGTTTATTTGCCTCTCAGTACAGTTGCTACACAATGATGTATTAATATTTAGAAGCGTTTGTATAGTGCCGCAACTACTAAGGAATCCAGGTGCAGAAAATTTGTGGGTTTGATTCACCTATCCCATGGGCTTCCAACATAGGACGAGATCCACGCCAGAATTTCCGGATAATCACTATCTAAATAATTTCCATGTAGGTTTGTTGTATGAGACTTTATTTTAGAGGGTATCTTGAAAATGTGGCCTGGATTTGGCCCACCTGGACCTTCGATGGACACCTCTGATGTAAACGGTGGACCCGCCAGTGGCAGCTTCTCCGCTAAGGCGGAGGAGCGTCGCCCCACTGCCAGAAAGCAGCAAAAGAAAGGAAAAAATAAAATGATAATAACGGAATGTTATTATCATTTTATTTTGTCCTCCTGCTGCGGCAGTGCGTGAGGGGACGGGGCGGAGCTGCAAGGGAGTAGTGGTAGAACACTCCTGTGCGCAATGACTGTTTGGTCGGCCCTCTTGGGCCGCCTAAAACAGTCATGCGCACTTTCCCCCTTCTCCATGCAGGCTGCATTACAGAGAATGCCCACCCCTACAGCCCCTGGCTGAGCGCCGTGTCACGGCGCTCAGACCAATGATTGGCTTAGGGGTGGGAGTCTGGCTGCCTGCTTCCTATTCCGACCTGGAGTCGGACACAGGCGAGCAGGAGAGAAGAAGCGGAATCCGGCAGGGTCAAGGTAAGTGCTATTATTTTTTTTCCCCAATGTAGCCCGCGCCCTTCCTCTCCCCCCTTGAATCCACCTCATGCCTCTTGAATCCACCACCAGTCCCTTTTGCCTCACTGCTTCAGGTTCCTGCATTCAACAGGTTTTCTGCCTTTCTCTTCCTCCGCCTTTCCACTTTGTGTGTTTTTCCCTTTCTTGCTCTCAGGAAACTGTCTGATGCAGAATAAAATAAGCGCTGGTCCCCAAAAATGAGTGCTGGTGGCCCCAACCAGCAGCTAAAAATAAAGCACTGGCTCTGGAGCGGAGTTTAAAGATACTGCACATTTCTCACAGTGCCAGTCAGTGGGGCATAAAGGTGATCAAAATAGATGCTCATCCAGTCCTTGGCATCTCTGCAGATCGCACAGAGCAATGGTCAAGAATGCCAATTGTAATGGTGATTCTAGCAAAAGTGTGTGAAAGAGGTACACAACTATCAAATTATTTACAGTGCAAAATTAATAAAAAATGAAGTGCTTACAGATGAGTAGGCACGTAGTGTGTGTAGGGGTGTGGTGAAATGAAGGCGATGCAGGAGAAAAGAGGGTACAGAAGGGGAAGGAGATGAAGTGAAATATGCAGATGGATTTAAAAAGATGTGGAGGAGAAAAGAGGGTCTTATTTATTTATTTAAGGGTTTTGTAGAGCGCCTGACTCACTCCCGAAGGGGTATCTCTGCGCTGAGGCGAACCTACGGGCGGGCAAGGACAGATTAAAACAGGGAGGCTTTTAGCAGTTTCCTGAAGCGTAGATAGTCCGGGCATTGTCAGAGCTGTAGGGGGAGCTCATTCCAGTATAGAGGGGCAAGGAGGGAAAAAGATTTCCCACCAAGTCTGGCTTTCCTGACCCTTGGTACCTGTAAAAGAAGTTTACAGCTAGATCTCAGTGTCCTATACGGAGAGTAAGGCTTGAGCTTGCACGAGATGTAAGAAGGACCCTTATTATGGATAGCTCTGTAGACTATGCAGCCAGCCTTAAACTTTATCCGCTTACGGACTGGTAACCAATGAAGTCTACGTAACAGCGGCAAAGAAGGGGTTCCAGGAGTGGAATTCGTAATGAGCCGAGCCGCAGTATTCTGGACCACCTGAAGCCTGTTAAGGGAAGACTCGTTTGCCGAAAGCAGAAGAGCATTACAGTAATCAAGGCGGCCCAGAATCATAGTCTGAATGAGAGTTTTCTGTGTGCAATCTGGCAAAAAGGGAAAGACTCGGCGTAGCATGCCCAGCACGTGGAAGCAATTGCTAACAGTTCGGGCGACATGCTCCTTCAGAGTAAGTGCCTGATCAAGATGGATGCCCAGATTCTTAACTAAGGTTTTAGGAATGGGGGTGGACCGAGAGCGGCCGGCCACCAATTCGGAGACCAGAGTAAAGGGGCATCTCCAAAGAGCATTATCTCGGTTTTCCCTGCGTTTAATTGGAGAAAATTTCTCCTCATCCAATCAGATATGGCAGATTCAGCGAAGGATGACAGGGCACAGGTTGAGGTTTTGTCAAAGGTGAAGAGAAGCTGAGTGTCATCAGCGTAGGAAATGGGCAGAAAACCATGAGACCTAAGCAAGTGGGCCAAGGGAGCAATATAGATGTTTAATATAGATGTTAAAAAGCGTGGGGCTTAAACACGAGCCCTGCGGAACACCCTTGGTCAGTTCCGTGGTCTTAGAACGGAATAGGCCCAGGTTCTCGGCAGAAGCAATTTTATCATAAATTAGATCGATTTTATTAGTGAAATGCTGCGCAATGTTGTCACATAGGGATTGCGAAGAAATCTCTGGTTTCTCACAAGCCCTCGGATTTGTGAAAGATTTTAGTATCTGAAATAAGGCTTTAGACCTGTTTTCGGCAGAGTTGAGTTGCTGGGCTATGAACTTTATCCGTGCTCCTTTTATGCTGCTGTGATAAGAGGAGATAGCAGCCTTAAAGATTTCTTTATCTTTTAAATTATGTTACCTGCGCCAACGTTTCTCCAAGTTTATACATTTTTGTTTTTCTATGCGCAGCTCCGGGGTGAACCAGGCTGATTGGGAGCGATTTGTGGCTTTGGGCACGGATTTAAGCGGCGCCATTATATCAAGGGTCCTAGTTGCAATTAAGTTAAACCTTTCTAATCCCTCCTCAGTATTGGTGGGAGCGTCGTTGGATTCCCAGATAGGAGAGAAAGCTGCCTGAAAGCTATCAGGAGAGATTTTATACCATTGTCTGCGAACAGCAGGCAAGTGCGCAGTATTTTTGGCCGTAGCATGACTACCCTGGATGGTAAATTCTATGGACGAATGATCTGTCCATGTCAAGGGTTGTGGGGGTTCACATCTGATACCGGGATTATTAGAGAAAATGGTGTCTAGTGTGTGACCTGCAATATGCGTCGGACCCTCATTGAGTTTGGTGAGGCCTAAAGAAGCAAGATCAGTGAGGAGCACTGATGTGTCTGGAAGATCTTCTTTTTCACTGTGCACATTAAAATCGCCCAATAACAGAAAATTATTAGATGAAATGACATGAGGAGCAATAAGTTCGGTCAACTGGATAGAAAAATCTTCCAGCGGGCCGGGGGGTTGATATACCAGAGCACCTTTCCAGCTTAATTGAGGGTGAAAATCTATGCGGAAAAATCATAATTTCAATTTTGGGGTTACTGCGTTGTTCAAGAACAGAGACTGAAATACTGCCTCTGTAAACTAAAGCAAGTCCACCCCCTGTTTTTTTGGGTCTGTCCAGTCTAAGAAACCTATAGTCAGTGGGGAGTGCTAGAGTGATAGCCGGCGTAGAGTGGGGTTTAAGCCAAGTCTCAGTCAAAAATCCTAGATCCGGGAGGACCGAGCCTAGAAGGTCCCAAATTTCTGTCGCGTGTTTGGGAAGGGATCTCACGTTGCATAAGACCCCCTTCCAACCTGTACCTGTGCCTGAACTGGGTTTAGTAGATACCTGGCTAGGAGCCGGGGAGAGGGGCAAATTGTACATGTGCTTAAGAGGGGTTTGGGGAGAAGAGCTTACATGTGTGACATTACTGCACAGAGTACAGTTTTGAAATGGACAGTAAATACATGAAAAAGGGCCTTCTATATTCGGCCATGGCTGGAGGATTGTTTTGGCGGGGCAACCAAGAGTGGACAGTGGTGCCATCCTAAGACTAAGTAAAGTTTCCCGGGGATAGGGGATACCTTTATGCAAAGCGGCGTTTGTAGTGGAACCGGCGTGCTTCCTAGCGACGGTCTGGCGCGGACGGGCGCAGACGGGCTTGCCTTCGGCGCGCCGCCGGCGCGCCCGCTGCGCTCCGAGCAGGGCATCCGGTTTTTATGGGGGGAGCGCAAAAGCTAGAGCGCTAACCACCCACGGACCGGAAGTCACCTTATCCACACAAACAGGATAGAACCCGCGATGGACCGGGGAGAGGCTACAGAGGAAAGCACTGAGTGGGAGAACAGGAGTGACTGCAACATTCTGAAAACAACTACCCTTTCCACAGACCTATCTAACCTTTATTTCACACTTATATTTTCAGAATTGAAACATTTGTCTGATACTGCTAACAAGCATTGGCAAAATCAATAGGCCTGGCTTATTTTAGGTGTATGTATCTTATTGTGCTATACGCCTGGATGCAATAACAGAAAGCTCTTAGAGGGGCATAAATATGCTGGTTGGATGGCAGCTATGGAAAGCACAGGATTCCATTCTTTAAGGCCACGCCTTTTGGAAAGGATTGCTAGATATGCTTCTTAGGCCATGCCCCTTTTGGCGACCCCCCCCCCCCCACTTTTTTCATCCCACTTAAAGCCTTGGCGTAGGCCACAATATAAATCCACACTGCCTTCTAGAAGTGGGTGAACCAGAAAACAGGAAGAACTGGGAACGCTGAGCCAAGGGTTGTGCAACAAACATCACATTAAAAAGGTAAAGAGGCAAATCAGTTGTCATGTGTATCCTATGGGTGGGCCACTTATTGTAGATGAAGACATTATAAAGTCTATTAAAATATTTACAAGGTAGGTTTCTATACAGCACACATCCTTAACTAATTTATTTCAAAGATGTTCTTAAATGCGATGATAAGGTAAAAGAAGGCACCGTGAGAAAGGGTTGCCTAGGATCACACAATTTGGACACACAGGGAAGCCGGGATTGATCCCAAGTTACTAGTTGTGCAATTCATCTACTAGATGGATCTCTCTCTTTCTCCCATTTCACATCAAAGATTAATGCCTTGCCTTTAATTATTTGAAGAGCTACATCAACACATTGTGTTAGATAAAACATCTTTTACATAATAAATCAAGTTGAACTAAAAAGACTTTCTAAAAAATGGTGACTAAGGAAAGATTAGGGGGCCACAGAAACCACATGAAGGATCAGCAGGTTTTTGGCTCGAGGTTCCAAGAGGACCTCCAGCCGAGTCACCGCCAGACATCTGTTTCAACCCATCAGTGGCCCGCCCAATGGCCCAAGACAGTATTTCATGGCCACAGTAGTGGTATGGAGTGCTATACAAATGCTACAATACAAAACAAGCATAGTGAAGGCAATAAAAAACACAAATAAGGGGCAAACATTAAACGGAACATACCATTCTGGAAATATTAAGTGGTGGAAGGGATTGACATTCTGAATCTTCTCGGGGACAGGACCCTGAAGTCAAGTTGTTTGAGGTTTTATTTTGCATTAAATAAAGCCAAACCGAATTCTAAGCATCCTAAAGAGCATTGCATGGGCATATTTAAAAAAAAAAGGCCATATTGGTAACCTATTGGAAAATAATGAACAATTCCCCATACCCACTGGCCCGTTGAAAAACAGATTGGGAGGCGGGCCTTGGTGAGATGGAAGAAGGGGAGTGGGAGGAGGCGCTGAGGTCCCCCAAGAAATCGTAAATCGCATAAGATTCAGATTAGTGGACTTACATATACTGCACAGGTCATACTATACTAGTCTTGCACTGTTCATAATAGGGCGGGGTGGCCACCCTGGCTGGGCAAGTGGGTGTGGCGTGCAGGAACACAAACAAGCGTCTCGCTTAGGACAGCCGTGTTGAATAAAAGAGCGGGGGGAGCCCAAAGAGAAACCAGAAATTGCTTATTACCCTGTGGATGATGATCCCACAAAACGAATATCACTTGCAAATTGGGTGCTTTCATTCTAGCAGACTTAGAAGCGTGAAAGGAAGATTTGGATTGGCGCATGATGGCTGAGAGGCAAGGGCAGAAAGGGAGAGGCTTCCCAAATAAATGGACTAAAATAAGGCAAGAGACAAACAAATGATGGAGTGAATGTTTGATTTGTTCTGCATTCCATCCAAGTCAAGAGATCTGGGTTAAATCCATTGTTCTTTTGCACACCATGTCACCCCAGTTTAGCCCCAGCCATATGCAAATCAGTCTTGACCCTGCTCCTCTTGGGAACAGTCCAGCCCGAACTACCAAGTCAGGTACTCCCTGGACCAGAAGCAAGCATCCTGGGACCGGTTTCGGGGTATCACCCACATCAGCCAGGTTAGCTTGAATCCAGTGGCACAGTGAGCCCGGCTCCCACGACTGGGCATACCTGGCGCACTTAGGGCAAGAAAATAAGGCAGCACTGCCAGTCCTACAGAGGACTGAACACATCGATCTGATACCCCTACTTCCAAGCGAGGAGTCGGTCTACAGCCAGGAATACTATATTTGGCAAAACATTGTCACTATAAAAATGCTCATCATTGGTCTGTATAAATGCTTTTTTAGAAGTGTTTTAGTGAATCTACTGTCATGTAAAGGTGGCTTATATGTTGAAAGTGAAAAAACTCTAAAAACTAGTTAAAAAAAAGATGATATCTAAAAAGAAAGACTTTTGTTGCATAGCAAAACATAACTCAAGGAGAGGCCCCTATAAAAGCAAAAAGGACAGGATTTAATTTCCTGTAATAGAGTGAGGACTAGGAAGGAGGAGAGGGTCTTAGGTGGATGCAAGAGACAACCAGGTGGACTGTGGCCCTTGGCCCACCCTCTGGGCAGCAATTCTTCTGCTAGAAAGGAGTCTGCACTGACTACGGCTGATCCAATATGAAATAGAAGAGGAATAGAGGATGGGCCAACAGGTAAATGACCATGGGGAAGTGAAGCATGTCAACCCTTGGTGGCTCTTATAACCATAATGAGGGCACATGCTTTTGGCCAGAGATTCTTGAGTTGACAGACGGAATCTGCTGAAAGACAGTTTGATTTATATTTAATTAAAAGAACTTGGAAGAAGGTCCATAGTGGAGGGAGTCCTTAAAGCTTATCAAGCCATTGTAAAGAAATCTGCAATTCACCATTAGGTTTTGTTCTTAGCACACTGTATAGTGTTGACCACTATTTTTATGGCATGATTGAGCATTGTCAATCTGGGCATTCTTTCTAGTGGATCGGAAGGGCCATCCCTCGCTTATGTCTCATGTTTATTGGTGCTTGCATGTGAGAGGTAACTAGAGAGTTTGTTGAACTTTTATGCTAGAAGTGGTTTGTGTATATTGATGTGAAAGTAAAAAAAGAGTTAAAAATTAGAAAATCTTCGTTGTGTGGTACGTTTCAATTTCTTCTTTGGATTGGGGCTCCATTTTCCATAGGTTTGACAGAGTAAATGCTAACTGCATCAATGCTAATCTTAGAAATTGAAGTGTTTGTGACTATACCAGAAATGACGATGTTAAGAAATTGACTAGTTATGGCGCAAGCAGTAGCAAATCCCCAGAGAAGTGGGTGGTAACACCAAGCAGTACCAACATTTGTTAAGTAAAGAATGCAACACAATAAAATTCACAAACCAATTTTGAAAAAATAGAGACCTGTGTAATGAGCAAAAATACACAGAGATCTTTAAAATAAGTTTAGAGGAACTTGAGATGTGAATTTTTTAAGTTTTAAAGGAAAAATTAATTAGAAAAAGTAAAGCAGTATGCAAAAACAATAGTTTGCAGTTGTCCCAGTCAAAGATTTTACCTTCAGGCTTATTCTCCAACTACTGGGAAAGTTTCTATTGGTCAGTCCCTAGCTCCTCGAGGTAGGCTTCTGGGCATCAGCTCTTTCTCCAACTAGGCCTCCTTCAGATCTAGTTCTCTTCTGTCAGCTGGGCCCTCTCGGGAGAAAGAAGTTCTCTTGCTTTTTGTGTCTCTTAAACAGGTAAAGAGGAGGCCAACCACTTGACCGTTGAATAGCAGGTCCAGTCGCTGGGTGCCCGCAGGAGTCCTTGTGTGAGTCCTCTTCTTCCAGCAGGAGTCAGGATTCTTCTTCCAGCTGGGCCTTCTTCAGATGAAGTATTCCCAGGTCCAGGTTCTGAGGAGGAGGTGTTAGTAAGTGCTGGAAAGGTGTCAGATTTATCCTGTACATTAGCTAGTGGTTGGAGAAATTCTACAGCCCAATCCTAACAATTTTCTCACTGTCCCCCTCAACCGCCTATTGCATTACTTCCTCTTTGTCTTACTGTAAAATTAACCAAGGGCACCCGTTTTAAGATCGCGGGATCCAGCCTTCATCTTCTTGGCCACTTGACTACCAGAAAGCGTTAAAAAGAATTACGGATGGAGCCTCTTAGTCTAGGAGGGCCTTGAGGATAAATAGAAGAAGTGGTCCTTGGCATCTCCAAGTCAAGAGAGGTGATAGTAAAGCTGCCCTTTGTTCTACCAACTGTTCTGGTCTAATCCCTGCTAAGTGGTCAGCAATTAACACCCATAGGCATTTTCTGGGCCCAGAGTCAAGCCAGTGTCCCCTGAGCCAGAGGCATTAGCTCCCCCAGCCAAATATGCGTATTTTGTCTCTCGAGGTGTGATAGGTGTCAGGACTGGTTTCCTCGCTTACTGGTTTCCTCCCCCACTGTGACTGGGGATGGGCTCCTGGGAATGAATAGGGGAAGCCCTCCCTTTCGTCTCCAAGTCAAAAGAGGTATTGCTAAAGCTGCCCTTTTTCCTACCAATTGTTCCTGTTCTCTCCAATATAGTTAATCCTTGCTACGTGCTAAGCGGTCAAAAGCCATTGGCCTTACTTGGGCCCAAAGACAAGCCAGTGTCCTCTGAGCCAGAGTTGTTAAATCTCCCAGCAAAAGATGTGTATTTCAGCTCTAAAGGTGTTATGAGTAGCCGAACTGGGTTTTAAACAGCTCTGGCAGCTTAAAGTACACTTTTACAGTGATACTTTTCTGCTTCAGTTTTCAAAAAGCTGATTTCACCCTTAAATCAGATCTTAGAAACTAAGCAGGAATTCATTTTAAAGCATTTTCCTAGGGCGTTTCTCAGTGGAGGTGGAAAATAAAGATTTTAATCCACCCTAGGCCTATAGGGAAAAGTCTAGTTTTGCCTACATAGTGACTAATGGGCTGTGGAAGTAATATAGTTTTGTCATACATGTAGGTGGTATAAACATGGCATTTAACTTTCCATGCCATAGGTGCACTTAAGGCACTATTCACAATGACATAGGGAAGTTAAATAGGTCAAACATGGAGTTCCAGTGTATAGTACATGATTTAGAAGGGAAGCATAGGCACCTCCCTACTGTTTAGCAGTGGTAAAGTGCAGAAAGTCCTACAGCCAATACAAATAATGCCCTGAAAAGGCAAAAAGTCGGGGGCTACCATGCAAAAAAGGCAGATTTGCTATATCGATGATGAATTAAATCTATAAAAAGCAATGCTTTTTGCCGGTGCTTTTTAGTATTGGCAAAAAAGGCACCATTACACAGCCGCTGTCATTCTGTAGGTGCGCGCATGCACTATCACTCATGCACGTGAATAAAGAATGATGCAGGAGCCATTTTTCATTAATTTATTGACCAATTTAAGATGATAGGTGCCACTTAGATCAGTCAATTAAAAAAACCAAAATTGTAAGTGCGGGAAAAGGATTTTGAGGAGGGTGCCCTCCAAATGAAAAGATATTAAAAAAAAAAAAATGGTGGATGGGAATGGGAAGTGGCTGGTGGCACACGTCCTGCCTGCCATGGCCCGCTACGGGCCACGGTAGAGAGTATATAACTCCCTCCATCTCGCACTAGAACGCTTCGCGTTCTAGTGTTCCCGTGCTCTGTAGCACTTCCGGGTTACTCACCTTGATTTCGATCCGGGTCAGTGCTGCAGCGTCTCCATCTTCGGCGTTGCTCAGGATCTCCCTGGTTCGTTGCTTCTCGGTCTCCCGGTGCGTCTCTGCCGCGTTCCTCCTCCGTTTCCTGACTTCGGTGCTCCTTCTCTCGAGGCTTCCTAGGCCCCTTGCGCACCTTCGCCAGCCTCGTGGTGGTGGCCCCTCCCCGGTCTTGCCTCCTGTTCCTGTGATCCTCGGTGGTGGTACGCACTAGAGTTCCTGAGGTTCCGGGGACCTACAAAGGAAATTAAGACCGTTATCATTGCGGTAATAGCGCTCCATGCACGTTTGTGCTTGCCAATATGTTTGGTTATACATAATACTTACCTGTGTAATTTACTTCGTCCTTGGGGATCTGCCTTGTCCTGAATTTTGTTTGTGGTGTTCCTTTGGGGAGAAAAATATTTCTGTTATTAATTCCTGAAGTAAGGAAGCACAAGACAAGGCTATAACTCAAAATAGCAAGTTAGCTAATGTTCTTATTTTTTACCTACATTTTTTTCTCCTTTTGTTAAAGGCCACTCCTCTCATGTTATAGGTCAAGGTTTACGGGGAGATTAAGTGATTTTGCCAGAATCACAGAATGTTGAGCCGAGACTCGAACCTGGTTCTCCAGCTTAGAAGTCTGCAGCTCTGGCCATTATGCCACATCCTCTCCCCACTTTCATGGTTAGTTGTTGGTTCTGTTTTAGGCAGCGCTAGCAGGAGAAATGGGCAGGTGCATGATGAGAGCCCTGGCACTTATTTTTTTTTTTTTTTTACAAATAAACCACTGCTTATCTGCTTACATTACCTTTTCCATATATGTTGAAAATTGGAACAGTTAGAAAAAAAGGCAACACCTGACGTTAAGTGTCATGTAAAGAAACTGGACATTTACAGGTGTATTACGCAGGCGCCTGTAATAGGCATTTGATATCCATCAGAGACTATAGGCGTTCTCCCAGGGAGGAAAGTTCACCAAAATGCGGTAGTGTGAGACATATCGATAGGGTGACCAGAATTTTAAAGCCAAAAAACGGGACATTTCACAAAAATAGAAGGACTACAATTTTACTTCAAGAGAGCGCACAGAATGACAGCGCTCCTCAGCAGAGAATTACAGAACAGGCAGTTAGAACATACAAAAAATTCAATTTTTAAACCCAGAAGCTTGCCTATTGATCAAATTGCTTTCTTGAAACAACTGCTAACTATCCCTGCTTTGTAAAACATAAAAAGCACCTCCTGCCGTTTTCAGTCTGCCCTCTTTTAAAACCGGGACATGAGCAAAATTTCATGAAATCTGCCGGGACAGCTCCTGGCAAATCCAGGACGCCTGGTCACCCTACATATCGAGCACCTTTTGACCAAGATGACATCACAGAGTTGACGCCTTGTTCCACCCTAAGTCCCCCAGTAGCTTTCTAGTTCCTGATTAAAATAGCAAACAGTTATAACTACAGAAAGCAAACAGGGCTCTTAGATACCCTTTATTTTACGTTCCTGTAAAAACATTGGGTAAAGAGGGCTTACTTGATGTCCATGTGTTCTCTGGCTGTTCTCTTTCAAATTCAGTACTCTTTTATACTGTAATGTTGACAAAGCCTCTTTCAAACCCAGGAATTCCTATATATTGACGTTTTTGGCTCAGCTGAGGTCCTACTCAGTAACCATCTAATCTGCCTGTCTTTCGACTGGACGCCACAGTCAGTCAGAACAGTGTGTTTTTCCACTTCCAACCTCAGATGTCCATGCCTCTAACCTCTAGGAGATGCTGCTACAGGGTTACTGTCTGTAGTCCCTGCTGCCAGGACTAATGCGACTTTGCCTGTACTGAATGCAAGATGTGCCTTAAGGAAATACCTTAACAAAGCTAAGGGTGTTCATTATGCTCCAGACCGGTTTCTGAGTTAGGATGGGAAGGAACCAGGCAGGAAACTTTATAGGTCTCCAGTTTTCTGGTGGATGACGCCACGTACTAATCCTATATGATCAGGGTACCTGTAAGCGGCTATGCAGTGCTACATCAACCCCTATTTAACGCACGTTTTTAAACCTGTGGCTCCAATTACTACAAACACTGCACAATTTTGAGCGGCAGAGAGTCAATGTAATCCATCAAACTGGAATACCAGTACTGGCTATTGGCAGAGGTAAAATAAACTATGAAACATCTAAGTGTAAAATGTTGTCACAAATAAAAAGTTTGATTAATTATGCCTTTTTAGGTCTCGCCTAGCGTTGCAGCGCATGCGCTGCTCGCTCTGCGAGATCTATTGTCGTCGAGTTGATTTCGGAAGTGGAGTGGAAGCTCCGCCCATGCTTTTGATTGGCGCGCGTCATCCTTTATGGTAAACGCTGGCCTCCGATTGAAAGTGAGGCTTTTTGGTGACCGCCCTGTCTCCTTTAGGCCCCGCCCACCCGGACTGAATCGTTTCTTTAATGTGCACCCTCCAAGCGGGCGCGCGCCCCTCGTTCCCTTCCCTCCCTCCCTGTGCGTGCAGTAACGTGGCGGTAGAGCCTGGCTTCACGCGCACAGAGGGGGCGGCACTCGTAGTTGTGTCGCTCCTGCTCGGACTCGCGCATCGAGGGGGCGGCACTCATAGTTGTGTCGCTCCTGCTCGGACTCTTGGTGCTAGCGGCTCTGCTGGCGTTGGTGACCGCTGGCGGGAGAAAGACGCAGAGAGCGGAGGAGGTAACCGGTGCGAGCAGCACAGAGAGTAAGCATCATTCTTAGGGTAAAGCGGAAGCAGGCGATAGTGGCGCACAGCACTCCTTGAGCAAATCTATGGTACTGGCAGAGCGACGCTCTACAGAGTGTTAGCTGAGGTGAACTTAACTGCCGGGCAAGACCACAGCTACCAGGCACCTGTAGACGGTACCGCAGGGAATTCCAGACTGCAACGTGTGCACTGAAGATGGATTTTGAACGTTGTTCTGTTCCACCAGCATGCAGATCAAAGGGCATTGTAGGCTTACACTGAATACCGAAAGGGGTACTTGGCTAGGCTTAGCCTTTAAATATGGCTAGCTGGCGCTGCCCGGTACAAATCGGAAGTAATGTAAAAACATTTGGTTTGCCTGGCACGCTCACCCTCAAGTACATACAATGGGCATTGCCTTATAAAGTCTGATCCTGTGTGTGTGGGAGGGAGTCGGGGTATTATTAACTTCATTAAAAATAGGTCACCTGTGTATTTTATTCTGCGTGAACCGATATTATGGGAGTTACATATTTTTCTTCTCGAAAAGTCGATTTAATGAGATATGAGGAAGGGCTTCAGAAGCTTGTAAACGGTACCCTATTAATAAACAGTTCATGGTTACCTTATTAAAATAAATCGAAAACTGCAGTTAATACAGAGTAAAATATTTGCCATGAGGGAGCAAGAGTAGTGCCATTTATTTGAGTCCTAGCCTTCATGCCCTTGGTTTATTGCGAAATATTGAACACAGTGCTTATGAGTATAACATTAGTTTTTATAAATTATGGGAGATTCCTTGCTTTTGTGTGAATTTTGTGCTCAATAGCAGCTTAGTTGTGTGCAGTTGTTCTCCAGGGCGAGTGTACTGCACAGCTAACTGTCATTTTCACGCTAAGTGTTCGCTTCTTTCTTTTTGGGGCCAAACGGGTATGTTTGTCATTTAAGTACGGGAAAGGTCGATATAGATCGAATCTGCATACTAAAACGTGATTACAATTCGCACAACCGTTAAACACGGCTGGCTGTCATTGCACACTGCAGTATTTGCTTGCCAAGGATTAATTTAAATAAGAATCGTAACTGTAGTAATAGGCGCCGTTTATCATTGTTCAAAGACAAGAGCAAAAAAGCATTTGCACTGCAATAGGTCTCGCATTTGCGAGAGTTTGAGCTACTGGCATTGTAAATGACAATGCCTTTTATTTATGTGCTTTTAAAACCTGCAAGCGGTGCGTAAACACGCACTTTGTACTTATAGTCGTTGCTTAGGAGAAGCAAGGCTGGAAGTAACTGCGCCTCTTTTACTGCCAGCCTTACTTCTTGTAAGCAACGAATATAGTACAAAGTGTGTTTTCAAAACACATAAATAAAAGGCATTGTCATTTACAATGCCAATAGCTCAAACTCTCGCAAATGCGAGACCTATTGCATTGCAAATGCTTGTTCCTTTTAAGTTGTGGGTTGAGAGCACAGCTGTCTGCAATCAATGAGATCTGTTGTTACCAATTGTTTAAAATATACATAGTGTGGGCTTTGGCTCCACCACCAGAGTAGAAATCCCTCACCACATGATATTGGCTGTTAGATGTATCATTCCGCCTCCTATGAAGTGCTTGCTTTGCCACGCACTAGGGACTTATTGTATTGAATCAGCACATCTTAAATTCGTTACCTCATTGACGCTATTGTATACAGAAAACAATCATTTTATATTTTATTTTTCACTGCTGCTGCCTTGTTAAATATTGCCAATGCTTGTTTATTTATAGCAGTATGTACAACGTTATCTTTGAAATTGTATAGTCTTATTCTCATAATGCGGAAATAAAACTTGCACTAATCTAACCACATTCTGAGTGCAATTATTCCTGTAATGTGTCTTTGACTATTTTTAGCACACACGCCCATACAAAATTCCCTTTGATGGCGACAATCGATTATAAACACTTTGAAGTACATCATCTAATGCTAGCATGTGCCCAGAAAAAAACATTTTTAAATCCATACAACTTTACAAGAGCTCTTGGGTAGAACAAGGCTAGTTTAGTGTACTTCAGTTTTATAGTGTGTCAATTTCAATCAAGGTGGCCTCAGAGTGATTGAAAAAAGAAACGCTAAGCAAATGGAATCCAACTACATGTGTGCCGGCATGATCAGTATTACCGAAGGCGATACACAAGCATCAGAGGCCCCTTCTGTAATGCAACAGTGCCCCGAGGGTGCAGAAAAGGATGCACCCGCCTGCTGCGCTTCCCGACTATCTGACCCCCCTTGGCCTCTTTCTGTACCTCTCTACCTTTTCTTCCACCTTGCTTCCTTTTCTGCATCTATCTGGCTTCTTTCTGCACCCTTTGTGCTTCTTTCTGCACCCCTCTTCCCTCCTCTGTAACTGTCTTGCCAAATTCTGCACCTCTCTTGCCTCTTTCTGCACTTCTGTTGCCTCTTTCTAAACTTCTCATGCCTCTTTCTGTACCTTTATTGCTTCCTTCTGGTATTTCTGTTCCTTCTTTCTTTCTGTACATCTGTTACTTCTTTCTGTACTTCTCTTGCTTTTCAATTCACCCTGCCTCATTCTGCACCTCTGTTGCTTCTTTCTGCACTTCTCTTTCATCTTTTCTGCATCTCTCCCCTCTTTCTGCACCTCTCTTTGCGCCCTTTCTTAATTCTCTTGCTTCTTTGGCACCTCTCTTGTTTCTTTCTGCACCCCCTCTCACCTCTTTCTGCACCCCTTCATATTTCTGCACCTCTTGCTTCTTTCTGCACTCCTGTTGCCTCTTTCTGTACCTCTCTTGCCTCTTTCTGCAGTTCTCTTGACTCTTTCTGTGCATCTGACGCTTCTTTCTGAACTTCTCTTGCTTCTTTTTGCAACCCACTTGCCT